>CAXITT010000279.1:718119-744164 GCA_964033795.1 Lymnaea stagnalis
ACTGCAATCTTAGTGATGACTGCAATCGTAGTGACAACTGCAATCTTAGTGACAACTGCAATCTTAGTGACAACTGCAATCTTAGTGACAACTGCAATCTCAGTAACAACTGCAATCTTAGAGACTGCTGCAACGTTAGTGACAACTGCAATCTTAGTGATGACTGCAATCGTAGTGACAACTGCAATCTTAGTGACAACTGCAATCTTAGTGACAACTGCAATCTTAGTGACAACTGCAATCTCAGTAACAACTGCAATCTTAGAGACTGCTGCAACGTTAGTGACAACTGCAATCTTAGTGACAACTGCAATCTTAATGACAACTGCAATCTTAGTGGTCATAATATAAAATAAACAAGTTATGATCTTAAAACATACTAATCCTATTTGTCTTTAGATAGATAAGGGCCACAATGGCCTAACGTGCCTGAATCCGACCGGTAGCCTACTGGAAGTTGCACCCCCCCTCCCCCGAGACAGCATAAAATATAGAGAGAAATGTATTGCACAGTGAGCCATTTTCTAAATTTTCCTCCTCCACATAATTTACAGAATTGGCTGAGAAGAATTATTTCCCCAAACATTTCTCCTAAAAAAAAAATGTGTAGCATTATTTCTCGAACTTGAGTTTATGATTTTTGTGTGCGTCATTCAGTCAGTCAATATAGTCATGGTCCGTCAGTCACTGTCAGTCAGCCGCTGTCAGTCAGTCATCTTTTTTTTAAGACTAAAATTGTGCTTCATCGGTTAGCTGTCCATCTATTTAAGACAGAAAGCAGAAGGACATTTCTTGGAAAGCAGACGTGTCAATGTTCACATAACCTTCTCTACTTATGCACCAAACAGCGCATCGTGTTGTCATAGATTCCCGATGCCTAGTGGTGCACCTTGAATAAATGCTGCCCGGGACGACCCCCCCCCCACCCCCCGAAAAAAAAAGTTGCACCGTCACACCCAGGGGTATTGGAAGTGGTCGAAGGGGGGGGGGTAGTGGTGGTCCGTGACGAGTGACAAGGTTTTAGAGGGACGAGTGACATTTTCGACCAAATGCATAGATTTTTTTTTCGTGGCAGGAAGACTGGAAAATTCTTGCCCCTTACCGCTTATTTTTTTTTTTTTATCACCATAGGTACGCCACTGATACTTACTTAAACATGTTTAGGTTTCAACCCTTAAACGTATTGCCAGCGCAGTTAACACACCCACAAAATTTAAAAGCTTATAAATAGAACTAAAAAAAAATAAGCAAATAATACCCATGCAAAATTTAAATAAAAAAAAACAAAAAAAACAACAACTTTGTAAATTGAATTTTCTTGCTCTTAATGACCTCGAATCTCGTGCAAACCAAGTGTAACATTTTCGTACCGAAGTTGTCTCTTCAAGTGGAGCTATAAATAGTTGACAACAAAGAGTTTCTGTGATAATTAAAAGAGCCACACAATACAATAGTTGACAGCAAAGAGTTTCTGTGATAATTAAAAGAGCCACACAATACAATAGTTGACAGCAAAGAGTTTCTTTGATAATCAAAAGAGCCACACAATACAATAGTTGACAACAAAGAGTTTCTGTGATAATTAAAAGAGCCACACAATACAATAGTTGACAGCAAAGAGTTTCTTTGATAATCAAAAGAGCCACACAATACAATAGTTGACAGCAAAGAGTTTCTTTGATAATTAAAAGAGCCACACAATACAATAGTTGACAGCAAAGAGTTTCTTTGATAATTAAAAGAGCCACACAATACAATAGTTGACAGCAAAGAGTTTCTTTGATAATTAAAAGAGCCACACAATACAATAGTTGACAGCAAAGAGTTTCTTTGATAATTAAAAGAGCCACACAATACAATAGTTGACAACAAAGAGTTTCTTTGATAATTAAAATAGCCACACAATACAATAGTTGACAACAAAGAGTTTCTTTGATAATTAAAAGAGCCACACAATACAATAGTTGACAGCAAAGAGTTTCTTTGATAATCAAAAGAGCCACACAATACAATAGTTGACAACAAAGAGTTTCTTTGATAATTAAAAGAGCCACACAATACAATAGTTGACAACAAAGAGTTTCTTTGATAATCAAAAGAGCCACACAATACATAAAAAAAACCACGCCAAGACAAAGTCTCGCACAATCACGCTTGGATGAATGAGGTTCACGCAAACTCAAGTCAACATTTTTTTCAAAAGTTTATTTTTGTACATACCATTTTTTAAACATGATTCCCAACAGTGTATCGGGGAGCTTAAAAATAGATCACAGATCACTTGGAAAAAGGACATTGGAAATAAAATGAAAAAAAAAAAAATGTGGTCAGCTGGAGTACTTTATTGCACACTCTGAACAATCTAAAGCAGTGGTTCTCAACTTTCCTGATGCCGCGAGCCTTTAATACAGTTATCATGTTGTGGCGACCCCCAACCACAAAATTATGCTCGTTGCTACCCCATAAATGTAGAGTATATGCGTTTTCGATCGTCTTAGGCGACCCCTAGGAAAGGGTGGTTCGACACCCAAAGGGGTCGCGACCCACAGGTTGAGGGTCTAAAGAAATCTAAATATTTTTTGTTTTACTGATATAATTAAATATTAATATTAAACCCAGTTTAGTATTATATAAAATGCGTCCCAATATTTTAGTTTATCTATACAGTTTCCAGGCGTATATTAATCTAAGTATTGAAAACTGACAACATAACATTCTGTATACTGACATTTACCAGACGCGGAGTCGTTCTATAACGAAACCGAGGCTCTTAAGAACAACGGTCTTTGGTTGCAGAATAAGTCTGACATGCGCCTTTAACTTTAACTAAAATTTAATGCATTTTTCTATTTTATATGAAAGAAAGAAGGCACCGATTGAGAGATGTCCGAAGACACATTTAAGGTACCGACCAGGGATTATCAGTGGATAAACAGCATGCTTATAAAAATTTTCTACGAAATTTACAGTTATTTGGAGGTAATTGTTAATTAACCTGATTCATAACATTGAAATTCAGTCAGTGAGTCATTGGCAGAATGGGAAAAAAATAGTAAAAATATGTCTTTTTTCATAGTTTGAGAAACACTGGTAAAGATCTTAACGTAATGCAAATCAACAATTTTTTTTATATAAGACATTAGAATCTTTCGTACACACATACAATCAGAAAAAAGTTAAGTATAATAAAAAGGACCAGAGTCGATTGGCCGCCTTCTCATTAGCCCTTCTCTGGCACACGTAACAACTTTTCTTATCTGAGTGTCTAATCAAAAGCTTTTGTCAGTAATTCTGAACTCTCTAACTCTCTTATCTAATACGAACTCAGAATTTCATTTAAAAAAGAAAAAGTATGCTTTAATATCATCCACTTATTTATGACCTAATTATGGAACACAATAATTATTGTTTAAGATGTTAACACAGACTATCATGTCTTATATATAAATTATAGTATATTATGATGTGCAGTGTTATTAGGAAGTGTCCTCATCCGATGATTCTGATAGCGACGGCATATGCCTCAGGGGAATTTTGTGAACTTTTCGAGACACAGATTTTTGGGGATTCGCCGACTGAGGGCTCGGTGGCGATAATGATGGGTCATCGTTTTCGTTGACTGGCCGAGACAAGGCCTCCGGAAAAGTGTCTCTACGTGTCTCGGGCTGGACTGAACTCTTGTACCATGGGGTGACGTCCCCGGAGAACGCCTGCATCCACTCGTCTGCTGACTTAGTGCTGCTGGCCTCGAACCGGTACGACTTCCCGTCATGCCCACCGACCATCACGACAAAATGGTTCGGGTTGGTCGTAGACCGAACAACGCTGCATTTTTTCAGTTTCATGTACAAAGATGGCGTGCTCTGGTGGCGCCGGGCGGTGCGCATGACTATGGCGTACCGCTCACAGTTCTGGTAGATTTTGACCAGCACGGGAAACCTCTGGACGGTGCAGCTGTTTCTTGAGGTTGGTGACAGACCGTCCGAGGCCGCGACCCTGCCGCCGTTGGAGTGGTCGTAGCACTGTACGATCAAAACCAAAGAGCCGGATTTAAGCTCGGAGTCGTCCCTGATCCAGTCCGATTCGCGAGCATTGTCACAAGAGTCTGATACGTTCCCGCGTTGTTGATTTGTATGTGAATTTAGATGCACGCGAGAAAGCTGAGACGCCCCCGGTAAACGTTCTGGCTGTTCTGGTATCGACAGACACCGTTTCGATTGGTCAGAAAAATTATTGATGTTCGATTTCTCCAGAGAGTAACCCGATGAAATGTTGAGGTTGTGTTGCGAGGTGCTTCTCGACCTGTTGGAGATAACGTCTTGGAGAACAGTCGAGGCGGTGCTCGCCTCCCCATGTCGGAAGGAGCTCTCGCCTCTGGTCAGCTGGCGCATCTTCTCACTGTTTCGGACGTTTTCATTCATCACGGCCACCTCACCACAGCTGTCGGCGGCCTGCTCGAAGTGTGGTTCCTCCGAGATGACGTAGCAAGTATGTGAGGACCGCTGAGGTGGGGCCTGGTTCATCCTTGTGCTTAGCGATGCCCCTGCAGGTAAACCCACACGTGGCCAAGTGTCCAGCTTTCTATTTCCAATGAATAAAGTATTGCAGTTTTTCATTCTCGTAGAACGGTTAACCAAAAACGCAAATTGATATGTAATGCGACTTCTTTCTATTCACCATTAATGTCACTTTCAATAAGAACACCTGCATACAGTCTTATTCCACAAAAATCTTCTGTTCCACTGAGCGTGTCGACAAAATATTCATCAAAGAGAAAACTCACACGAATTAATTCTTTCTGATGAGCTGCTCTCCAGCTACGTAACGCCGTCTGCCGGTGATCACCAAGTTGACGGCTTATTTATATACTGTCTCAGTTGTTGTTTATGACGACCAAAGTCCTCAAGATAACATTATCTTTTCAAACAGTTTTTTTTTTTTAAAACAAAAGAACCAAAATGACTCTCACTTCATCTTTTCTGTACTGCCTGTGAAGTAAACAGGAAAAAAAAAATCGTTATTGAAATACCAATGTCTTAAAAAAACGAAACAGTGTCGCCTGTGCTAACTGACGACTCGTTAAATACCACACGTCGCAGCATAAACATCCTTATTTGTAATCCCGACTTCTGCTATATGCAGTGCAGCGATATGCATCGCTTAAGACATCCGAAGTAACTTAAGTCCTCGAGACGTACTCAAAGATAACGACCGTCTGCCGCCGAGCGTACCGCCCGTGCGTGTGGCGTAGCCGTCGCCAGGTCACCCCCCCCCCGTACCGGTACCCTCCCCTCCTCCCCCCAACCGGGATCCCGGATATTTTGAAAGGGCTCCTCCAAAAGCAGGATACATTCTATGGTACTCATATGATGGAACATACAAAAGCAGTATTGAGATTTGTTGGTTGGTGTCGGTTCCAAAGGAACTGTTCATGTTTCGTTACGATTGACCCAGATAGGTGTACTCAACTGAAAAAAAATGTTATTTAAGTTATTGCCCCTGAAGGTTGAGAAAGATTGGTTTCGGGGTAGGGGTGGGGTGGGGCCGAAGCCTATTGGACCCGGCCTTTAATATCACCATGAAATAGTTTTATTTTAAATAATACGTTATTTTTTCAGATTTTATTATGTATATATATATAAGTCTAATTTAAACTTATATTTCATAAAAGAAAAATTAACCCCCCCCCACCCCCCACCCCCCCAAAAAAAAAAAACAAAAAAAAAACAAAAAACAAAAAAAAACAACAACAAACAAACAACAAATGAGGAAGAATTGAGTCCCAACAGTTTTACAGGATCTTCTTAATTTCATATTTATATAATATACTATCAGAAGCACTTACAGAACTAAGTGGCTTCTAGATTCTATATTTAAAAAAATAAAATAAATATATACACATGTTTATCACATACATTAATACGCTAATACAACTCAATGCTTAGATTTAACTTTTTAATACCATTATAAATACATTATAAATACATACACACATCATAACTCATTTATATAGTTCGTACACTTCAAAAAAAAAAAAGTCTCTTAAGCAGGCCGTGAAAATCTCCAAACCAAATAGTGAGTTTGTGCCCCATGTATCCTTACCTTAGTTATGCCCTATATCTCTCAATTCGTTATGCCCTATATCTCTCAAAATAAAATAAATATATCCAAATGTTTAACACATACATTAATACGCTAATTCAACTCAATGCTTAAATTTAACTTTTTAATACCATTATAAATACATTATAAATACTTAACCACATCATAACTCATTTATATAGTTCGTACACTTCAAAAAAAAAAAAAAAGTCTCTTAAGCAGGCCGTGAAAATCTCCAAACCAAATAGTGAGTTTGTGCCCCATGTATCCTTACCTTAGTTATGCCCTATATCTCTCAATTCGTTATGCCCTATATCTCTCACTTAGTTATGTCCTCTATCTCCCACTTAGACGAACGGTTACAATGAATGAACTGCGTACACTCCGCCTAGAACCAGATACGTACAGATCTGTTCACAGTGAACCATCGCAGCCGCTATTATACACGCCTCCACACACTGCACTACCTGTCCCCACATTTATTGAGTCGCGCACCTCCCCATCCCGCGCGAGGTGGTTTCCGAGGGTGGTGAAGTTGACAGAAGGGAGGTAGCCACGTCCACCTGAGGGGTTTATTAAGTGCGACGCGAATCTCGCCAGGACCAGATAGGTGGTATATTATCAGCGGTTCTAGACTTGCGTCGGGGGGGGGGGGGTTTCATGTTCTCCAAATCTGAAATGGTCCCTGTGTAGAAGCACCAAACCAACAAACTTGGGCCGTTACTTGACCAAAAAAAAAAAAAAGAGAATGAATACAAAAAATTCGTTACACTGTCTTTGAAAACCACAGACATCACCCCCAAGTACAAACCGAGGGTACCACCAGAGGGTTTGAGAAACCCTGCTATAACCTTCTGTAGAAGTTAAACCAGACCAAAGTTTGACCATGTGTTGTGTGTGTGTGTGTGTGTTTTCCTTACTTTGTCAAAATGCCGGACAGAATTTGGGTTTTTACAAATAATTTTGCTTGTACGTTTATTAAACGAAAAGTCTCACACCGCGGGGAAAATTCTGGTTTTGTTTTTGATGTTTTGATCATAGACAAGAATCGGAGATTATCGCCTCGTCGAGTCACAGTGCAAGGTTTCCTTTCATACGCCGCGGGCCAACTGTCGAGCGACTCCGGATCCATATTCGAGGCCCTTTGCCTGAAGAAATGCGGATACTTTCATCGGTCAACATTTCTTTGATTTCAACAATGTCATGTCGCTTAAAATGACCTCCTCCCCTGAAATATGCAGCTGCTTAAAATGGTCTCTTATTCATTTATTCTCCTCTTCTTTTATCCTCTTATTCTCTTATTCTCCGATTCTCTTATTCTCCTATTCTCTTATTCTCCTATTCTCCTATTCTCTTATTCTCCTATTCTCTTATTCTCTTATTCTACTATTCTCATATTCTCTTATCCTCTTCTTCTCTTATTCTCATATTCTCTTATTCTCCTATTCTCCTATTCTATCATTCTCCTGTTATCTGAGTCTCCTATTCTCATATTCTCTTATTCTCCTATTCTCTCCTATTATCTTTGTCTCTTATTCTCTTATTCTTCTATTCTCTTATCCTCTTATCTCTTATTCTCTTATTCTCTTATTCTCGTATTCTCCCAGTCTCCTATTCTCTTATTTTCCTATTCTCATATTCTCCTATTCTCTCATTCTCTTATTCTCATATTCTCTTATTCTATCATTCTCCTGTTATCTTAGTCTCCTATTCTCATATTCTCTTATTCTCCTATTCTCTTATTCTCCTATTCTCTTATTCTCCTATTCTCTTTGTCTCTTATTCTCTTATTCTTCTATTCTCTTACCCTCTTATTCTTTTATTCTCCTATTCTCTTATTCTCCTATTCTCCTATTCTCTTATTCTCTTATTCTCATATTCTCTTATTCTCTTTGTCTCTTATTCTTCTATTTTCTTATCCTCTTATTCTCTTATTCTCCTATTCTCCTATTCTCCTATTCTCTTATTCTCTTATTCTCCCATTCTCTTATTCTCCCATTCTCCTATTCTCCTATTCTCCTATTCTCTTATTCTCTTATTCTCCCATTCTCTTATTCTCCCATTCTCATATTCTCCTATTCTCCTATTCTCCTATTCTCTTATTCTCTTATTCTCCTATTCTCCCATTCTCCCATTCTCCTATTCTCCTATTCTCCTATTCTCCTATTCTCCTATTCTCTTATTCTCTTATTCTCCCATTCTCTTATTCTCGCATTCTCCTATTCTCCTATTCTCTTATTCTCTTATTCTCTTATTCTCCCATTCTCCCATTCTCCTATTCTCCTATTCTCCTATTCTCCTATTCTCCTATTCTCCTATTCTCTTATTCTCTTATTCTCCCATTCTCCCATTCTCCCATTCTCCTATTCTCCTATTCTCCTATTCTCCTATTCTCCTATTCTCTTATTCTCTTATTCTCCCATTCTCCCATTCTCCTATTCTCCTATTCTCCTATTCTCTTATTCTCCTATTCTCCTATTTTCTTATTTTCCTATTCACCTATTCTCCTATTCTCTTATTCTCTTATTCTCCTATTCTCCTATTCTCCTATTCTCCTATTCTCCCATTCTCTTATCACATGCCATTTATGAAAGGAAGTTCCCTTAAACAAAATGGCTGCCGACCCTGCGACAATTAAAATATGAACCGTTTCGTGTTTTTTTTTTCTTTCTGAATCTGCTCGCAGACTAATCTACTTTTTGTCAAGAATTTATTTGGTCTTTTAACTTTAATTTCCTTGGAAGGTGTCCCCCGTGGATTTGCCTGCCAGGGCCTTTCGTTTTGCCACTTCATGTTACGCTTCGTGTATTTATTTGCTTAAAACTGTTTTTTTTTGGTTTTTTGTGTTGTTTTCAAAGCATAAAAAAAATCTTTATGAAATGCTTTTTTTTGTTTTGTTTGTTTTTGTTTGGGTTGCGTATGGACATTCGCGTCCAGTGGTGACCACTAACTACCCAGGTACACCTGATGTCCTTGTCGACCCTCAGACATCAAACAATAGTATGGATGTCCGGGTTCAGAGCCACTACGCAAACATTGACACACGGAAACATGTAGTCTCCTGATTTTCCTTCAAATTACCGATAGTGTTATTGTGTTGTTTTTTTTTCAATTGATAATACCTTGATAGGCCTACTAATAAGATTAAAAAAAAAAAAAATCTATATTTTTAAATAGCAGGAGAATAATTTACGCGATTGAACAAATCTGTCCAATGTATCTAATAGAAACGTGCAATCCAATTAAAAATACAACAGAGGGCTTTATAAACCTGGCTTATGAACCTGGCTTATGAACCTGGCTTATGAACCTGGCTTATGAACCTGGCTTATGAACCTGGCTTATGAACCTGGCTTATGAACCTGGCTTATGAACCTGGCTTATGAACCTGGCTTATGAATCTGGCTTATGAACCCGCCTTATAAGTGACATATAATGGTCACCATGATTTGATCAGAATTTAAAAAAAAAGGTATTTTTAAATATTAGTCCGACTTAAAAATTAAGATTTGTATCAATGCTATTGCTGTTGTTATCGCTGTAGCTATCACTTTTGTTGTTGCTGTTGTTGTTGCTGTTGTTGTTGCTGTTGTTGTTGCTGTTGTTGTTGCTGTTGTTGTTGCTTTTGTTGTTGCTGTTGTTGTTGCTGTTGTTGTTGCTGTTGTTGTTGCTGTTGTTGTTGCTTTTGTTGTTGCTGTTGTTGTTGCTGTTGTTGTTGCTGTTGTTGTTGTTGTTGCTGTTGTTGTTGTTGCTGTTGTTGTTGCTGTTGTTGTTGCTGTTGTTGTTGCTGCTGTTGTTGCTGCTGTTGTTGTTGCTGTTGTTGTTGCTGTTGTTGTTGCTGTTGTTGTTGCTGTTGTTGTTGCTGTTGTTGTTGCTGTTGTTGTTGCTGTTGTTGTTGCTGTTGTTGTTGCTGTTGTTGTTGCTGTTGTTGTTGCTGTTCTTGTTGCTGTTGTTGTTATTGCTGTTTTGTTATTGCTGTTGTTGTTATTGCTGTTGTTATTGATGTTGTTATTGCTGTCGTTATTGCTGTTGTTATTGCTGTTGTTATTGCTGTTGTTATTGCTGTTGTTATTGCGGTTGTTGTTTTTGTTGCTGTTGCTGATTTTGTTGTTATTGCTGTTGTTGCTGCTGTTGTTGTTGCTGTTGTTGCTGCTGTTGTTGTTGCTGTTGTTGTTGCTGTTGTTGTTGCTGTTGTTGTTGCTGTTGTTATCGCTGTTGTTGTCGCTGTTGTTGTTGCTGTTGTTGTTGCTGTTGTTGTTGCTGTTGTTGTCGCTGTTGTTGTTGCTGTTGTTATTGCTGTTGTTGCTGATTTTGTTGTTGTTGCTGTTATTGCTTTTGTTGTTATTGCTGTTTTGTTATTGCTGTTGTTGTTATTGCTGTTGTTATTGCTGTTGTTATTGCTGTTGTTATTGCTGTTGTTATTGCTGTTGTTATTGCTGTTGTTATTGCTGTTGTTATTGCTGTTGTTATTGCTGTTGTTATTGCTGTTGTTATTGCGGTTGTTGTTTTTGTTGCTGTTGCTGTTTTTGTTGTTATTGCTGTTGTTGCTGCTGTTGTTGCTGCTGTTGTAGCTGCTGTTGTAGCTGCTGTTGTAGCTGCTGTTGTTGCTGTTGTTGATGTTGCTCATGTGGGCAACTGCACGATTTCCAGAGTTTCCTGTTTGTGCGCAGCCCCCCCCTCCCCCCCCCCACGCGTTGACTACGTCATCATTTCCGCCTTTCATTATTAGCCAACAAACAACAACAACAACGTTTACCCACCAGTTAATGCCGTCACCACCCGCCCGTGTCCGTGCCATTGATCTAGCACACATAATTTTACGATCGTGTCTTCTGACCGCACCCCGATATTGATCAAAGGATAGATCTACGCCATTGGGAGGGGATGATTCAACGCCTCCACTATCCCATATACCGACGAAATGCCTCACCTGACTTATGGGGAATACCCAGTGTGACGTCTCCGTGACATTTTTGTAACATTTTTAACCCATCGACTGATAACAGCTGTGAATCCAGACAGAGTAAAAAACATTTTGATAATGGGTTTAACAGTTGAACACAATAATGAAGCCATGATATAAGGTTTATATCTGTGGTTGGGAAGCGTGTTCTTTTACACCTTAGCCCCCGGTCCCACCCCCCCCCCCTTTGCCCCTTTAATGTTAAGGTTTTGAGGTTTCAAGAATTTATTTTTGACATCCCATTTTAACAACTGTTTTCCGGGTCAAGGCGTCCGTCTGAAGGTCGGACTTATATCAAGTCACATTCATCACATTTTTTACTGGGATACGGTGCAATCAGCACATTCATGCCGCCAGTGGTTACACCATGAAAATCACTTGTGTCACGTGGTTCGGAATCGTCCGGGGCATCATCTTATCCGCAGACCTTTCGCACTCCCTTAGTCAGAGCCGTCACGTGACATGTGAGGCGCGGGNAGACAGAGTAAAAAACATTTTGATAATGGGTTTAACAGTTGAACACAATAATGAAGCCATGATTTAAGGTTTATATCTGTGGTTGGGAAGCGTGTTCTTTTCCACCTTAGCCCCCGCTCCCACCCCCCCCCCTTTGCCCCTTTAATGTTAAGGTTTTGAGGTTTCAAGAATTTATTTTTGACATCCCATTTTAACAACTGTTTTCCGGGTCAAGGCGTCCGTCTGAAGGTCGGACTTATATCAAGTCACATTCATCACATTTTTTACTGGGATACGGTGCAATCAGCACATTCATGCCGCCAGTGGTTACACCATGAAAATCACTTGTGTCACGTGGTTCGGAATCGTCCGGGGCATCATCTTATCCGCAGACCTTTCGCACTCCCTTAGTCAGAGCCGTCACGTGACATGTGAGGCGCGGGCCGCCCCCCCCCGCCACTTTTTAGTGGGTTTTTTTTTTGGGTGCTATTTAGGTATTCAACGCAATTTAAAATAATTTCCATGAACAATTTTGTTTTTCAAAATCCATTTACTTTCCCTACGGCCAACATGTGGGGGAAAAAAAAACAAAAAACAACTGTTGGACCATGTTTTTAAAAGCGTTACATTAGCTTGATGACACTAATGTGGCATTTATGACGCTTTGGGCTGAGCATGACATCGCAGTGATTTAGGGAAATCCATCAAAGATTTTTAACATGATATCAAACAGTTCAAATTTGGTGTAGCTATCTGTTATTATTTGGAAAGACCAGTGGCTTCCGTTTTTTTCCTTATGTTAGGACGCACACAACCTATTTGAATATGTCACTCAGCCTGTAAGTAGTAAAACAAACAACAGAGCGATTGGATGTTTCATTAAGGTTCAAACGTAATCGATAATAATTATGATTGACGTATTATCTTATAGATGTCAAGAGAATTTGAAGATGAAATATCACGCCACCCCCCCCCTCCCCCAAAAACCCAAACTTTGAAATCGATTGTATTCGTTATAACTGTAAGCCTTCCATGACCCAACAGTTATCCTATCATGACACCACTGAAAACCTATCACGACACAACTGTAAACCTATCACGACACAACTTTAAGCTTATCACGACACAACTGTGAACCTATCACGGCACATCGGTTTCAAACCGTTGCCATAATTACATGCATACTACAGCAGTCTCCTTAACTTGTTTACGTGGATTTGATTTTAATGTGTCAATCAATGACATGGAACGTAAACCATGCACAGGGTAGTGTGTACAATACAATGGTAGGCCAGGTCACATACTTAAAAACGATAGACAGTGTAGTGTGTACAATACAATGGTAGACCAGGTCACATACTTAAGAACGATAGACAGTATAGTGTGTACAATACAATGGTAGGCCAGATCACATTCTTAAAAACGATAGACAGTGTAGTGTGTACTATACAATGGAAGACTAGCTCACATTCTTAAAAACCATAGACATTGAAATATGTACAAAACAATGGAAGAATAGGTCACATCTTTAAAAACCATAGACAGTGAAATATGTACAACACAATGGAAGAATAGGTCACATCTTTAAAAACCATAGACAGTGAAATGTGTACAACACAATGGAAGAATAGGTCACATCTTTAAAAACCATAGACAGTGAAATGTGTACAAAACAATGGAAGAATAGGTCACATCTTTAAAAACCATAGACAGTGAAATGTGTACAAAACAATGGAAGAATAGGTCACATCTTTAAAAACCATAGACAGTGAAATGTGTACAAAACAATGGAAGAATAGGTCACATCTTTAAAAACCATAGACAGTGAAATGTGTACAAAACAATGGAAGAATAGGTCACATCTTTAAAAACCATAGACAGTGAAATGTGTACAAAACAATGGAAGAATAGGTCACATCTTTAAAAACCATAGACAGTGAAATGTGTACAAAACAACGGTAGGCCAGGTCACATACTTAAAAATCATAGATTGTGAAATGTGAGCTATACTATTGTCTTCTATGTCGTGTACTTAAAAACCATCTAACCGTGTAGTTAGAATGCATACATGAAAAACGTAAATACGAGACCAAACATCTGATAATCTCAAGCGGATTCCTCTCTGATCAAACAAGCCACTGAGTAATACAACATTAAATATCTACACCCCCATGACATATATCTACATCCCCTATGAATATATCCACACACCCCATGACATATTTACATCCCCTATGAGTATATCCACACACCCCATGACATATATCTACATCCCCTATGAATATATCCACACACCCCATGACATATATCTACATCCCCTATGAGTATATCCACACACCCCATGACATATATCTACATCCCCTAAGAATATATCCACACACCCCATGACGTATATCTACACCCCCCCATGCCATATCAGATACTCACGTCAATAACCTGAACTCCAGACAGAATGATTATCGTCCGCAGTGGGTCGTGCATATTTAAGCCACTCACATGATGTGTCACACGTAGCAAATCCTCGAATCCAAAGTGATTCAGAAGTGTGAGACCCAGGTCACGCGAGTAAAGAAAGAAAAAAAAACAACAAAAAAAAACCCCGACGGTTGTAGAATTCAAACCTCAAGTGACTAATCAGAACAGCCTATCAGCTGGGCTTTTTGACCTATACGAATAACTGGCGACTGTCTCACATGGAGGTCAAGGCCAGTCCTTGGACACCCCCCCCCCAAGGGTCGAGAATTGATCAGGCTATTATTAGTAACGAGATTGGAAAGGTCACAAGATATCTTTTCACACCGAGATCACCAGACACAAATGAGGTTTTGTAATAAAATCCACGGGGGAAAATCAAACTATGGCAACACCATATTGTGGCCATGTTATTCTAATACGGGGGTCTCCATGTGACGGCGAAAAATTTCAAAAAAAAAAAAACCAACCTAGGTGGTCACCTATAAATGACGTCACGAGTTTTTTTTAAATTTATCCTCATTAGAAAAACAATCTTCAGTTTCAGGACATGTACAAGATTAACAGTCTAAAAACTAGAATTTGGAGCCAAAGCTCCTACCCCACTGTTTTTTTCACCACACTTTTTTCTTCCCCACACACGTTTTCCTCTCCCACGTTTCCCCACAATCCCCCATGCTTCCCCACACACGTTTTCCTCCCCCACACTTCCCCACAAACCTTTTCCTCCCCCGTACTTCCCCAAACACATTTTTCTCCCCCACACTTACGCACACACGTTTTTTCCCCACACTACCCCACACACGTGTTCCTCCTCCACACTCCCCCACACTTTTTCTCCTCCCACTCTCCCCCTCCCCAATCGGCTGATTTACTTTAAAAATTATTGCTACCTAAACGTAGCAGAACTTTGACCTGAAAACTTAAGTTACATATTCTCATTAATGACGATGACATCATAAGGCAGTGAATCCTAAATAGATTCAACACAATTCTGTAACATTTTATTACAGCAAAAACCACGAACTGTTAAATAGTGGTAACGTTTAGTTTGATGTAGATTTAATCATAACAGATTTACATTTTATTTCGGAAAATTTTATGAGTAGATTTTTAATAGTTTACAACAATAAAACTCAATATTATGGGTCTTCTTTGGCGCCGCTGTCTACTAACGTTTTCTGTATGAGAATCACTGGTTTACAATGGTTGCTTGTTACAGGGGGGTTGGGTCCAATTTGTGTCATAGATTACATGGTCATATATCAACCTGGTCAGGTGTACACACATGACAACACCCGTGGGGATAAAATTAGATTAGATCAGTTCAGGACATATTGGTAAGGTAACATGACTGTCACTTAATTCAGCACATGTGGGTAAGGTAACATGACTGTACCATGGTGTTCGTTGACTGCGCCAAATGCCGACATGACTAGGCGGTAACTGCATGGGCAGACGTGGCGAAGGAAGTGGGGCATGGGTGGCAGTGCCCTCGGGTGGCAGTGGCCTCGGGTGGCAGTGGCCTCGGGTGGCAGTTCTCCTCCTTTATAGGGAGGGGCGGCATTTTCGACCAGAGTTTTTTTTGGGTGGAAGGGGGATTGCGAAAATCTTGTCTTGTGCAGCATTTACCCCAGCTACGCCTCTGATGGGTGGTCTCACCCCAGCTACACCACCGAAGGGTGGTCTCATCCCAGCTACGTCTCTGATGGGTGGTCTCACCTCAGCCACGTCACTGATGGGTGGTCTCCAGCAACGCCACTGATGGGTGGTCTCACCCCAGCTACGCCACCGATTGGTGGTCTTGCGAGATAAGTGAGAAGAGTGTCTTTTTATGATTTTTTTTTTTTAATAGGGTCGATGCCGGTGATGAAATATCTAAAAAACACTGGCTCATTATTTAGTCACAAGAGGCAGAGGGGATTTTGCTTGGTCAAATTATTATTAGATGGAAACTTTAAAACACATTCTAAGCAGCTGTGGGGTATTGGGGTTTTTCACAATAAAACAATAAAAAAAAAAAAAGGAAATAAGCGAAATAAAGAATGTGAAAATCTGAAAAAAATGACGCAAAAATCAACGAACGTGTCGGCAAGAACCCTTCTTCAGCGAACAAACAACAGTAAAACACAATAAAAACAATTAACAAAAAAAAAAAAAAAAAAAAAAAAAAAAAAAAAAAAAAAAAAAAAAAAGAAAAAAAAAAAAAAAAAAACAAAAAAAAAAAAAAACGGGTCGGAAAAAAACCTTTTTCAAAAAAAAAAAAAAAAAAAAAAAAAAAAAAAAAAAAAAAAAAAAAAAAAAAAAAAAAAAAAAAAAAAAAAAGTAATGCCAAGTAGTATCCGAGGGACAACAGGAGGAATGTGATAGAACATTATTAGGTGACAGAATTGATATAAGCGTTAGGGGGCGGGAGAGATTTGTCACAACAAAGAGTGGGAAAAGAAAAGTTTTAACCAGAGAAAGAGAACATTACATTCATGCCATGTGATGTCAAGGTCCCATAAGTCTTGATCAGTTTGATATACAAGTTCACCCTGTTTGGCGTGTTGGTACAAGATACGACGACGGTGATACCAAAATCCATTGAGCCATTGTGGTCGCTTCTGTTGAAGTGTTAATGAGATGCGATACTGCTTGTGCGATATTTTCAAGGTGTTCAGTACCATTGGTCCGAGAAGCATCGTCCAGTCTCGCCTAGGTATGCCATCTCGCAGTGGCACAAACAATCGCGTAGGCAACATTGTGGCTAGCGCAAAGAAACCTTCGTTTATCTCGAGAAAGAAAATTATAAACAGTTTGGAGTTTTGTCTTCAGTGTGCCGTTTAGATATGTGTCTGTCTGTGTTTGTGCATTAGAGGGATCAAAGTAACAATGTAATAAATCCCCCCCCCTTTTTTTTTACGGTTACTCATCTCTATAAGAATATATTTTGCTGCGCACACAAGTCAAAACATTCGATTATGTGCGTTCAATCGGAAAGTTAATGAACATTAAATATGCTATACTTCCGGGTGGATGAGACTCATCAACCTTGGATTGGATGGCAGCTCATCTAATAGAAGGAAACTCTGAATTCAAACCCGGAGATGGAGTCCCGTAGGCGGATAACATTGCTTCAATGAAACATTTCGACAACTCCTGCGACGTCACTGGTGCCAAGCTGTATCGTCCACAGGGTGTTTCCCTTGGGTTTATCCAGCGGCGCGGAGAGAGGCGATTTGCTGTTGGGAACCAGCTTATAATCCTAGAAGAATAATCCCAGGCCTTGTGGATTTCGTCCTGCGAATTCCACACCATCGTCACATTGTGACGGACGAATGCCAGCATATTTTAAATATACCGATACGGTGAAACTATAATATTTAACTTCCAATAGTAATTTTTTTTTCGTAATGGTGGCTTCTTAAATGTGTTTTTCTTTAATTATTTCACGCACAACTTGAAATAATCCGTTCAGTAAGTGTTTCGAATATTTGACGCAACCGATTAAACATTCCTATGGAATGATCTTTATTTAGTGAGATGAAGTAACGGAAAGAAAATAAATTCATGTAAAAATGTGGCTCTTGCAGAATGCGTTTCTATGTCATTAGGTTGCGGAGATAAATTATTTCCTATTGCTATGTCCCTAAAATATAAAACTCATTTAATTTTCGAAGTCTTTTATGCAGGTTTAATACTAATGCAATAGTCTCCAAGCAAACAACTCATACCAATACGAAATAGGGAGGAATTTGAGTGAGACAAATGGGGGAAAGAAATTTCTATCGCTAATATATACATGTATTACACACTGCCTTCTATTGTGAGAAATTAATCTCTTGTTTTATGTTATTGGCTCGTTCTAAACAGTGCCTAACAAAGAACGATACCATAGAGAATTACAATAGCAAAAATACGACACTCAAAACAGTAGTAATTACAATTAATAAGATTTATTTAAGTATTAATATAACTACAAAACAAAAGAAATATAATTACAATCATTAACTTACGGAGTATGAGAAGCCTTGTACCGGTACATAGTTAGTACAATGTGCAAATTAATAAATTACAATGATGAATGCGAATGAACACATAGTCTATGAGTACACACAGAATAATACAATTGTCCCGTGAAGTGAAAAATATCTATCAATCCCTCTCTTGTCTTTCAATTCCCCGGCTTTATATATGGTTATCGCCTGTTTCTAAGAAGATTCGGGGACAGAATATACATTGTGGTCGTGAATAGAATCTTCTACCAATTTGTACAATTTAGTACCACCTTCGAGTCAAGACAAACAGGCAATATATTGTTTTGTGGTAAAAAAAGATCAAAAGAAGTAGGCCACGTCCAAAAACGAATACAGCGTCTGCTAGTATTATAAGCACGGGGGAAGGTTCGAAGGTTAAAATAGAACGAAATAAGACGAAGCTTTATTAAACACTTAAAAAACAGTCTTAGAGTATTATTCATGTGGGGGGAAAAATGTTTATTATCTTTTAATTACTACAAATATATCTACATATAATTAGGAGGTTAACGTCTTATCTTCTTAAATGAGCCTTTGCTCCCTCCCCCGAAAAAAAACTATTAAGAAATGAAAAACAACGAAGTAGACTCAGAATGATGGTGGCCAAGTGCCTTCGTCAGTTACCTTAATGCATGGGTTCTCAACCTTTTTGGAGCGTCGCACCCTCTTGATCTTAAACATTTCCCGAACCCCACTCTCAATTTCAAAACATATTTTCCGCACAACCCTAAGATAAAATGCTAACACAAGTTCTAACCTGATTTTATGGGTCTTCCCGCCACCACCCCATCCCGACGCGGGTGTGGGGAACCCCTGGTAAGGAACCCCTGGTCAAGAACCTCTGGTCAAAGACCCCTGCCTTAATGTGCTATATATTTTAATTATTGCCATATAGTTATATAATATAAACCCAAAAGTGCGCCCCCCTTCCCCCCCCCCCCGACTGGCAACCGCTTTCAAATATTTAGTGACTATTCAAAAATGTTTGTTTCTGTTGCTGGATTTTTGCAGACACAATTTATTAAGGTTTAATCCTTATATTTCCTAACGGATTATTAGCATTCGTTGTTTGATAGAATCAGTCATTAAACAACCCGTGTTTGTAAACCACATTTTAAGAGGCTTTTTAACGCTATAGAAGAATACATACTGCTTAATTGTACAACTCTTGTGGTAGACGTACCGACATCAACACGTGTAATTCCTATCACATGATCAGATCTCACAAGCGAGTCACAAAACAAGATACAGTTCTGTCCCCTACCGCATTGTCAAGTCAATTAGATAAAACTATGCCGCGCAAATATTTACTTGAAAAAAATAAATTAAGCAGTTATTCAAGCAGTCTGTTAATTTCTCACAGGTAACCATAAAAACAATCAATTAGCATACTGTTTAGTTAATAGAGGTGACCCCACCTCTGGTCTTCTCAACAGCATCATTTTTTTTATTTTTTATGATTGCTTGGCGGCTTGAACTGACTGCGCAATTAAATGTTAGGACGTACATCTAAGTGGCGCTTGTTCATTGAGCGTACACAGGAAGAGGATGATCGGAAACCATTAGTCATTCAGTAAACGTTGGCGCACAGTTACATTGTGTCAAACATATTGACATAACCCAACACACACCAACTATAAAATTATTTTCGTTACTACAATACTTCATAAATGTGTTTTCCGATGGTCTTAGGTGACCCCTGTGTTAGGTTCGTTCAACCCCCCCCCCCCAACTGGTCGCGATCAAGAGGTTGAGAACCGCTGTTCTAGGCCAAGGAGTCTAAATATCGGGTCCAGGGGTATAAACGCGTTGTAATAAAGACTTAAGCAACTTAACGGTCGTGCTGTACACGTTAGACTTGTGAAGCATACGATTTCGTGTTTCTAGAGCTTTTGGATCTCTGCGTTCGGCAATACGCTAAGCAATAACTGGTATCGCGGTTAGAGATTATGGGTTATCTTTTTTGCTATGATTGGAAGGAAGATATTTCTATTAGCGATCTAGGGGCAGTGGAAGTATGAGTTCTGTGGTCAGTTCGAGTCCTGCGAGATACCATGTCACTCACTCATCCATTAGAATTTGATCAGGGAAATGTCAATGTCCATCTTTCGTCTTACACGTGTACAGGCCGTTAAAATGAGTCCTGTCATAATCCTACACCGGAAGCAGACGGATCGACCAGATCCCGATTTCTAAAAGTTGCCACTCAAGTCTAACACGGGAGTTTCCACAATGTCGCGGCAACCCTTGAAATCCTCTTGTGGAAAAGTCCGAACAGCGGCCTAAGCCAGATTATCTCCAGACAATCAAAGTTCATTGCCGGTACAATCACTTTCATTCCAGTCAACAGCCCAGGACAAGGTCGTGCACCTTCATGACCCCCTCCCCTATTGATTCAGACTGTTGACCCAATTTTGTTGTTAATGAGATGTGATAATAGAGAATAGTTTCACCGGCCAGTCGGCAATCCCCACTGCTGGGTTGTCGGAATGAAAAAAATTGGTTAGTACCAGACTTGACCGGCATGTTCCATTATCAAAATGGTTTATTAACAGTGTTGATTACAATAATATGGTCTATCGGAATGCGTTTTCCCTGCAATTCATTTACTCGTTGCATTTGTTCTTATTGTAAATGTTGTTTCTTTTGCAACTTCCCATCTTCTGTAGCATCTGATATTTCTGTAGCATCTTATGTTTCTGTAGCATCTGATGTTTCTGTAGCACCTGCTGTTCCTGTAGCACCTGATGTTTCTGTAGAATCTGATGTTTCTGTAGCATCTGATGTTTCCGTAGCATCTGATGTTTCTGTAGCATCTGCTGTTTCGGCTGCAACTTCTCTTGTTCCGTTACTCATTCGATTTAATTTATGTTGCAGGTGATAGAAATGTGACGCCCTCGATTCAATTTGTTCCCATTTATTATATGCACCCAGAGTAAAGATGATGATGTGCGTGTAGTTTGTACAATCTCGAGATTCCGGAAACATTACGTAGCCATTGCCAATTAAGATTTCCTGGTATTCTATTTTCGACTGCTTTAAGGGTCCGAATCCACATCCGTGACGAATGTATTTCAATGGCAGATGGGCTGAAGAAAACAACAACAACAGCAGAAGAACAAAGTAACGATATTGTGTTTATTAAACAAACGAAGCCCCCACTTGCGGTCAGGGGGGGGGGGAATGAACCTCCCCTGGTGACAACTGGTTGGAGATCAAGTAATAAGCGATTGTACTGAGGCGCTGAAAGGGGGAGGGGGGGCAACCAGGACATTTGTGGATATAACAATGATGATTTGTCTTTTAATGTCAGTTTGTCCAAGGACATTTTTATGACTGCACATGCTGGAGATATGCAATTAAAAAAAAAAAAATCTCAAACCGGCATCTTTGTATGCACCGTTTCCTCATCCCGTGGCAATCCTGTCGTAGCCAATGAACGGTGGGTTTGATCTTATCGTCACGTTGGAATGCGGGATCTCGCGAGGGATGGATCCAGGGCCATCAACCGTGCACACGTGACTTCACGCATCATTAGATCTCAACCATCCTCAGTGACGCATGCATTGTCTTTTAAGTGGTTTACAATCAGTTTAATGAGCAAACTTTTGAGAGACGATTTTCAAAAATTGGACGTTTCCGGGGGCATTTTGAATTGCTTAAAAGGCTTTTTAAATCCTTTATATTAACTTCGGTTTTGTTCGTGGGTGGCTGACGGATTGGTTGACCGACTGGCAAAATCTTCGGACGACTAATTGACCCTCTTCCCGTTAACCTATCGAGCTGAAACTTGGCCCATAGACTCGTCGCTCGTGACAACACATTCGATCAAGTTTTCAGCCCCAACCCACAAAGATCAGTTGTCATGTTTTTGAAGAGGATGATAAAATAAAATTCCCGATAACTGCGCTAAATGAGATTCTTTAAAAAAATAATTTAGAAATAACGCAAGTGCGTTTGGTGTGTATTATTTTCCGTTGTTTTCTAACATTGTTGGTGAAATTAATCTGCTGTGTACAAATGTAGGGGTCATTAGAATATTAATATAGAGCAGGGATGTGAACAAATGTGCAGTTATTGGATTGGGCTGAGCAGTAAATTTGCATTCTTATAAAGTGCTTTCCTCGTATGCACGCTTTGTCAAATTTACAATCCACCCCTCTCTAATAAAGTTCAATACTCTAAGGAGGTCGAGAGTCTATCTCTTAGGACTTCGGCCATGAAACATGGCCTTGTAGTCCCTAAGGACTCCGGCCATGCAACACGGTCTCGAGTAAAATGGTGTGCTGGGCAGTTTGCTTCCACTGACCAAGAGGACAGCTTTGCGTCACCACCCCCGGTGCCCATTGAGTCATGCGGTCTGGACGTTGGGTTGGAGCAGCTTTGCTTCCTCTCCGGGGATGGTGTTGCGTTACCTCACCCTACCGTCCGGGGAGCCGTACGTTCCTTGGTGTGGCACGGCTTTACCTCCACTCCGGGAGTAATCTCGAGCTTAACTTTCTCCCACCGTTCCTGGGAGTTGTGTGGACGTGGGTCAGAACGGCTTTGCTTCCTCTCCGGGGAAAGGTGTTGCGTTACCTCACCCCACCGTTCGGGGAGTAGTTCGGGCGGGACTGTGTCGTGACGAAACGGTCGCCTAGGAGCGGCTTTCTCAAGGCCGCATGTTTTTAATCCTCAGCAAGGGTTTTACGAAAAAGACCCAAGCCTCAAATCCATTATCGGCGACACGTCATCATGTTAGCGCGCAACTTCCGTTGCATTGGAAGTCATGCGTTTTGCCTGGATATTTTAGCTTCAGGAGTTACCTCCCTACTAATCTTCCACCCCACGCAGAGGTAATATCCGTGTGATATCTCCGAATTTCTTCGGGGGTGTGCTCGCCGACCTAGAGGCGTTCGGTCAGGTCATTGCGAAGCCCACCCCTCTCTAAATTGCACGATATTACATTTTAGAAAGGATTTATATAGAAAAACTTTGTTTTAAAGGGTTTTCAATTTTTTTAATTAAAAAAAAAAGACTTTTTGTCTAAGACATGTAGCAGACAAAAAGTCTTTTTTTTTTAAAAATTAGACATGTAGAATGCATCGTATTACTTTAACACTAAGCCACTTTACCAATGCTTTTGTAGGCATCCGTTGTTATAGAAATTCAACATGTATTCTTCTGTCAATAGTTGATAAAAACAACATTTTAATGCTAAAAGGGTAGAACGTAATAAATAACATCCTTTACGCAGTGTGTTTTAAGAAATGTTAAATTATTTCAACTTTCTAATGCGATGAAAATCGTCTTTGAAATAATGTATTTTTGGGGGGGGGGGGGGGGGGTGGGGGGGGCGTATGGCTTGGAAACTGAAAGCATATTTCCCATGCGATTTTATGGACCCGGAATTTTTCTTTCTCTCTGATAACAGATTTAGACACAAATTTTCCATAACTTTGAAAGCGCTTACTTGTGCTTTTGGGGGTCATCTCCATACCACAATAGAATTAAATCTCTATACCACAATAGAATTAAATCTCTATACCACAATAGAATTAAATCTCTATACCACAATAGAATTAAATCTCTAATGCCGCAATAGCATTTAATCGGTTGTGCCCCAAGAGTAGGTTAATGGATTCAGTACACTTGTGGCTGAAGGCAAACTGGCCACTTAGTGCACTTGTTGCTGAAGGCAAACTGGCCACTCAGTGCAATTGTGGTTGAAAGCAAACTGGCCACTCCGTACACTTGTGGTTGAAGGCAAACTAGCCACTCCGTACCCTTGTGGTTGAAGGCAAACTGGCCACTCAGTACACTTGTGGTTGAAGGCAAACTGGCCACTCAGTACACTTGTGGTTCAAGGCAAACTGGGCACTCAGTGCACTTGTGGTTGAAGGCAAACTGGCCACTAAGTACACTTGTGGTTCAAGGTAAACCGGGCATTCAGTACACTTGTGGTTGAAGGCAAACTGGCCACTCAGTACACTTGTGGTTCAAGGCAAACTGGCCACTCAGTACACTTGTGGTTCAAGGCAAACTGGCCACTCCGTTCACTTTTGGTTGAAGGCAAACTGGGCACTCAGTGCACTTGTGGTTAAAGGCAAACTGGGCACTCAGTACACTTGTGGTTGAAGGCAAACTGGCCACTCAGTACACTTGTGGTTGAAGGCAAACTGGCCACTCAGTACACTTGTGGTTGAAGGCAAACTGGCCACTCAGTACACTTGTGGTTCAAGGCAAACTGGCCACTCCGTTCACTTTTGGTTGAAGGCAAACTGGGCACTCAGTGCACTTGTGGTTGAAGGCAAACTGGCCACTCAGTACACTTGTGGTTCAAGGCAAACTGGCCACTCCGTTCACTTTTGGTTGAAGGCAAACTGGGCACTCAGTACACTTGTGGTTCAAGGCAAACTGGGCACTCAGTGCACTTGTGGTTGAAGGCAAACTGGGCACTCAGTACACTTGTGGTTGAAGGCAAATTTGCCACTCCGTTCACTTGTGGTTAAAGGCAAACTGGCCACTCAGTACACTTGTGGTTCAAGGCAAACTGGGCACTCAGTGCACTTGTGGTTGAAGGCAAACTGGCCACTAAGTACACTTGTGGTTCAAGGTAAACCGGGCATTCAGTACACAAAGGCAAACTGGCCACTCAGTACACTTGTGGTTCAAGGCAAACTGGGCACTCAGTGCACTTGTGGTTGAAGGCAAACTGGCCACTAAGTACACTTGTGGTTCAAGGTAAACCGGGCATTCAGTACACTTGTGGTTCAAGGCAAACTGGGCACTCAGTGCACTTGTGGTTGAAGGCAAACTGGCCACTAAGTACACTTGTGGTTCAAGGTAAACCGGGCATTCAGTACACTTGTGGTTCAAGGCAAACTGGCCACTCAGTACACTTGTGGTTGAAGGCAAATTTGCCACTCCGTTCACTTGTGGTTAAAGGCAAACTGGCCACTCAGTACACTTGTGGTTCAAGGCAAACTGGCCACTCCGTTCACTTTTGGTTGAAGGCAAACTGGGCACTCAGTGCACTTGTGGTTCAAGGCAAACTGGCCACTCAGTACACTTGTGGTTCAAGGCAAACTGGCCACTCAGTACACTTGTGGTTCAAGGCAAACTGGCCACTCCGTTCACTTTTGGTTGAAGGCAAACTGGGCACTCAGTGCACTTGTGGTTGAAGGCAAACTGGGCACTCAGTGCACTTGTGGTTGAAGGCAAACTGGGCACTCAGTGCACTTGTGGTTGAAGGCAAACTGGGCACTCAGTGCACTTGTGGTTGAAGGCCGTCTGGCCGTGGCAAATAGAAAGGAATAACGTATTTGACCGCAGTCTGTTGCTGACTCTGCCAGGCTTATGTTCAGCCGCTGGATGCTAACGTTGTCAAATGATCAAGTGAATTTTTGAAATTCAAAAAAAGAAAATTTTGCATCAGAGTGTAAACATAATTATTTTTTTCTGTTGTTTGGGAACATTCAGTGGTGTAGCCACACTGAATTTGTTTCTTCTTTTTTTTGTTTTTTGTTTGTTTGTTTAAACCGGACCTGCAGATTTCTGTTGGTGACGCCCCTGACTCTATGCGGCTATACATTTGATACAATTTGGCACTAGAAGAGTAGACTAAACCCAATTTGGGATTTGGTTTGGGAAGGGGCTGGGCTGGTGAATGCGGATGTTAAAAAGTAATTAAGTTTTTGGCGTTCATGGCAAGACACGTGGGCAGTTGAAACGGTTAGAATCTGCAATGTGCAGCTAGCAAGGCCCTTAGATTCCTGCGTCCTTGTCCCAAATGTTTTGAAAGTTCCTTCTATTAAAACAAATTAATTAATTCCTCCATTACGTGACATTAAATAAATTGATGATTTCGCGTCAACAATGAAACATTCTATGATAACCATGGGCCACATGTTGCAACCCCTTGCAGGACTTCCGGGTGGTGCTATAATAATAACTCAGCAAATTTAAATTTTAAACAAGATCAAATTGGCCATGGGTCGTTCACCAGCAATATTGTTTTGAAAATCACACACACACACACACACACACACACA
>CAXITT010000279.1:746008-778750 GCA_964033795.1 Lymnaea stagnalis
TAACCCCCCCCCCCCAACCTAGTGAAATGCAAATAAATTTTAAAAATAAAATAACTATAAATGAATAATACAATAATTAGTAAAACAGTTATAAGATTTTTTTCGTGAGGATTTGGGTTGGAGGGGGTTGGGGCGGTGTTGGGGGGTGGGGGGTGGAAGGTAATTAATAAATATACTGAAACTAATTATTAGGTTTTTTTACCCCCTTCCCCCCACCCTCTTCCACGCTCCCACCGGCCATCACTTCGCCTGCTCTGTGTAAACTGCAGGTTTCACACTATGCCCAACCCACTTGTGTGGGCCAGTCTGTGGTCCAGTCTGTTGTCCAGTCTATGTGGAACCCACCCTTTCCTTAGAATTGCAGATGACCAAAAAACCCACACACTTATTTCTTCTTCAATCAATGCAGAAATAACATGAAAGCACAATTATTTCAAATGAGAGTTTAACAACAATATTTCAGGTGAGAGTTTAACTACAATATTTCAAATGAAAATTTAAATACAATTATTTCAAATGAGAATTTAACTACAAATATTTCAAATGAGAATTTAAATTCAATTATTTCAAATGAGAATTTAACTACAAATATTTCAAATGAGGGTTTAACAACAGTATTTAAAGTGAGAGTTTAACTACAATATTTCAAATGAGAGTTTAACTAAAATATTTCAAATGAGAGTTTAACTACATATTTCAAGTGAGAGTCTAACTACAAACTCAAATGAGAGTTTAACTACAATTATTTCAAGTGAAAGTTTAACTACAATTATTTTAAATGAGAGTATGACTAAAATTATTTCAAATGAGAGTTTAACTAAAATTATTTCAAATGAGAGTTTAATTACAATATTTTAAGTGAGAGTTTAACTACAATTATTTCAAATGAGAATTTAACTACAATATTTAAAATGAGAGTTTAACAACAATATTTCAAGTGAGAGTTTAACTGCAATTATTTCAAATGAGAGATAAACTAAAATGTTTCAAATGAGAGTTTAACAACAATATTTCAAGTGAGAGTTTAACTACAATTATTTCAAATGAGAGATAAACTAAAATGTTTCAAATGAGAGTTTAACTACAATATTTCAAATGAGAGTTTAATTACAATATTTCAAGTGAGAGTTTAACTAATTCAAATGAGAGTTTAACTACAATTATTTCAAATGAATGAGAGTTTAACGACAATTATTACAAATGAGAGTTTAACTATAATATTTCAAGTGAAAGTTTAACTACAATATTTCAAAGGAGAGTTTAAATACATTAATTCAAATGAGAGTTTAAATACAATTATTTAAATTGAGAGTTTTACTACCATATTTCAAATGAGAGTTTAACTACAATATTTTAAGTGAGATTTTATATACAATATTTCAAATGAGAGTTTAACTACAATATTTCAAGTGAGAGTGAGAGTTTAACTTCCATATTTCAAGTGAAAGTAACTACCATATTTTAAGTGAGAGTTTAATGACAATTATTTCATATGAGAGTTTACCTACAATATTTTAAGTGAGATTTTATATACAATATTTCAAATGAGAGTTTAATTACAATATTTCAAATGAGAGTTTATCTACCATATTTCAAGTTAGAGTTTAACTACAATATTTTAAGTGACAGTTTAACTACAATAATTTCAAATGAGAGTTTATCTCAATTTAGTTTTATAGAGCCTACATTCCACCCCCCCCCCCCAAAAAAAAACAAAAAGAAAAAAACAAAAAAAAACAACCCTTTTCCCACTTCCTGAAACTTAGGACAAGTTAAAATATATTTTATCGCCCCACCTGTCATTCTTCGCCCCCCCACCCCCTCCCTTCTAATCCGTCCAAATTCTAACCTACCCACCAAACTTACTCAACAAAACCTTCTCCACCCTGGGATGCTCTTGTTCTCCTCCACCCGAGTTCCAAGAGGAGAGGTCTCGTTAGCGGTAACTGTGCTGCGATAATCTCGGTTGCTTCCCCTGATCCCCTCCCNCCCCCCGCTCGCCCATGGCTGCGCCCATTGAAAGGGGGAATGTCCGGAGACAAACTAATTAAAGCACAAGGCCCCTCTCCCGAGGACTCAACGGGTAAAAAAAAAAAACAACCAAAAAAACAACCAACAAATAACGTATCTTCAATGAAGTGGGTTTTTATATGTCGGCATCAGAAATGAGGGGTTGGGGGTGGGTGGGTTGCTGGGGGGTTGTGATGAAGAGAAATTCAGGTCAGGGTTGGTTTTTTTATTTTCTGTTTTCTTTTTTTGGGGGGTGGGGGGATTTAAAAAAAAATTATTATGGAATAATTGGACACATTGGAAGTGACGGTTTGTGTGATGTCAATATTAGTAATGGGTATTTATATCCACCACCCACCCCTTCCCCTCAATGCACAAAAACCGTCCATACTTTATGTCTTCTAGAAAAAAACAACAACTATCATTTTCTTTTTTATTGTCTTCTTTTATTCACACTATGATTTCTCTCTCTCTCTTTTTCAGTCTTTCTCTCTTAACTTCTTTCTCTCGTACTTTCATTTTTTTTTCTTATCTTCATATTCAATATTTTCTTTCTCCCTTTTTTTTTCTTTCTTTCTTTCTTTCTTTCTTTCTTTCTTTCTTTCTTTCTTTCTTTCTTTCTTTCTTTCTTTCTTTCTTTCTTTCTTTCTTTCTTTCTTTCTTTCTTTCTTTCTTTCTTTCTTTCTTTCTATCTTTCTTTCTTTCTTTCTTTCTTTCTTTCTTTCTTTCTTTCTTTCTTTCTTTCTTTTCTTTTTATTTCTTTCTTTCTTTCTTTCTTTCTTTCTTTCATTCTTTCTTTCTTTCTTTCTTTCTTTCTTTCTTTCTTTCTTTCCTTCTCTTTCCTTCTTTCTTTCTTTCTTTCTTTCTTTCTTTCTGTCTTTCTTCCTTTCTTTCTTTCTTTCTTTCTTTCTTTCTTTCTGTCTTTCTTTCTTTCTTTCTTTCTTTCTTTCTTTCTTTCTTTCATTCTTTCTTTCTTTCTTTCTTTTTTCTTTCTTTCTTTCTTTCTTTTTTCTTTCTTTCTTTCTTTCTTTCTTTTTTCTTTCTTTCTTTTTTCTTTCTTTCTTTCTTTCTTTCTTTCTTTTCTTTTATTTTTCTTTCTTTCTTTCTTTCTCTTTCTTTCTCTTTCTTTCTTTCTTTCTTTCTTTTTTCTTTCTTTCTTTCTTTCTTTCTTTCTTTTCTTTTTCTTTCTTTCTTTCTTTCTTTCTCTTTCTTTCTCCCTTTTTTTTTCTTTCTTTCTTTTTTCTTTCTTTCTTTCTTTCTTTCTTTTCTTTTTCTTTCTTTCTTTCTTTCTTTCTTTCTCTTTCTTTCTCCCTTTTTCTTTCTTTCTTTCTTTCTTTCTTTCTTTCTTTCTTTCTATCTTTCTTTCTTTCTTTTTTCTTTCTTTATTTCTTTCTTTTTTCTTTCTTTCTTTCTTTTTTCTTTCTTTCTTTCTTTCTTTCTTTTTTTCTTTCTTTCTTTCTTTCTTTTCTTTTTCTTTCTTTCTTTCTGTCTTTCTTTCTTTCTTTCTTTCTTTCTTTCTTTTCTTTTTCTTTCTTTCTTTCTTTCTTTCTTTTCTTTTTCTTTCTTTCTTTCTTTCTTTTTCTTTCTTTCTTTCTTTCTTTCTTTCTTTTTTTCTTTCACGAGCCCTGACATTCTTCTCGAGAAAACAACAAAAGATTTAAATAAGCATAAATTAAGCTTAAAGCATATATATAAAGAAAAAGGAAAGAATAGGTGTGGGCGTGAAACCAAGGACAAAAACAAAGAAAAGACGAACGCAAAGGACGTGATTTGAAGTGAAATGTAAGAAACCAAGACAAAAACAAAGAAAAGACGAACGCAAAGGACGTGATTTGAAGTGAAATGTAAGAAACCAAACGGGAAAAAGACATGGCAGCTACGTAATGTTTATACAAGTATGGTTCTCATACAAGTATGGTGTTTACGCAAATATGATGCTCTTACAAGTATGTTTATTGTACAAATATAGCGCTTATGTAGGTATGATGCTTAATTGCAGCGTTACTCGTCCATTGATTGCTTGAGGCCCACTAAAATATTTTTTATTTAACTCAGTGGCCCCCTTCCTAGTTATTATTATATGAAAAAAACCTGCTTTTTCTATACATGAATTTGAGAAGGACTGCTCTAATGTATCATGTGTTTACCATCATAAAACACGTTCTATATATGGAGCAGGTGACAGATGTAAAAAAACCGGTGAGAACTAAATTTGTTATTTCTGCGAATAGAGAGGTGTTCCCAAAAAATAGAGGGTGCTTTGGATATAAGGCGAGGCCACTTTTATATTTGAATGCATGTATTCTGCGATATGTATTAATTAACAACTTACAGATCGCCTTAGCCCAGCCTGGTCACTGCATTTACGGTACTCATCTAAGTTTGACATGGATTGTTCGAACAGGGGTCGGAATGGCTTTCTGGTATTTGAACACAAATACTTCCTGTCATGCGCACTGTGTACGATAATTTTTAAAAAAAATTAATAAATACAAGTAAAAGACAGGGGCTGCTCTGATAACCGGAGTCTCAGATAATCGGCGCTCAGAAAGTTGACGCGCTACTGCTGGTGAAAGTGAATAACGCACGAGCCACCGCTAGTTCTTGGAGACACACACACACACACACAAAAATTCTGTTAAGTTATAACATCATAGGGTCCCCTAATACCTCTCCAAAAATTTCTCTTAAATCCTACCACTAATCGGTCGGTCGGCACAAAGCCGCTCACGGCCGGCATCCGTACAATCAACGTAATCAACGGTAAATGATGGCACGATTGCCGTATCCGTTTCAGAGCGTGAATACCAGCGCCACTCCGAGACCAGGAGCGGGAGCCGCGCTTTTATGGCGTGGAGGGAAGGGAGAGAAATCGGGTGTGCATCTGATTCTAGGGGCTAAAAGGACGAGAGAAGATCGATCAATACGAAGGGAAATAGCCTGGGCCCGTTAGCGCTGGTCCTGCGTGCTGTGTGTGTTTGAGCGCTGACACACAGAGAGCAAAGACCTCGGTCAGTGGACGTGGACCGAAGACGTAAAAAAAAAAAATACAATACTGTGACGTCCCCGTGTCAGATGGACACCTGTGTCTTCCCGCTAGTTGTCTTGTGGATTAGCCTGCGGATTACGTCGACACTGGATGAGGTCCCGATAGGTATCGTGGATTGTGTAGTGTGTGGATAGTGTTGTGAGTTAGCGTTAAATCTAATGCTTAGAGTGATCTGTTGATATGTTTTCATTCTAGATTCACATTTTTCTCTGTAGATTTGCGCTAATTTGTGCGTGTCTGTGTGTGTGTGGGGGGGGGGTGTATATGGTATCCATTCAGATGTGTGAAGGTGATGAACTATGCGTCAAATTGGTGTGTTAACTTAGGACAAGATGTCGATTAAATGTGTGGACATGCGAAACCTTGGGAATGACAGTACGTTCATGCTAGTGGAAACAATATCCTTTAGATACTTAGATAACGGTCAATGGCATTAAGATATCTAGATAACGGCCAATGACATTAAGATATCTAGATAATGGTCAATGACATTAAGATATCTAGATAACGGTCAATGGCATTAAGATATCTAGATAACGGCCAATGGCATTAAGATATCTAGATAACGGTCAATGGCATTAAGTTATCTAGATAACGGCCAATGACATTAAGATATCTAGATAACGGCCAATGGCGTTAAGATATCTAGATATCCATTAATTAATTCACCATAATAGGGGTGGAGTGGAAAAGTTTGACAATTGTCAAAAGGGTAGATGATTGTTTGTTGCAAATATTTTTTAAATTTTACTGGCTATAAAATTTAGTAAAATTTTGAATGGTAAGATTTCAGTATAAGATTTGAGATTGCGTTATTTGGCCTAAGATGGTAAAAAAAATTGCAACTAATTCGAGTGGCTGCCAAAAGTCAGAAAGAGAGAGAGAGAGAGAGAGAGAGAGAGAGAGAGAGAGAGAGAGAGAGAGAGAGAGAGAGAGAGAGAGAGAGAGAGAGAGAGGTGGTGGCAGATATTGCACACAGAGAAATTGCTGATATATCTTAAGCTCTGAATGGTTAGACTAGGCAAGGATGTAAAAATTGCAACTAATTCGAGTGGCTGCCAAAAGTCAGAAAGAGAGAGAGAGAGAGAGAGAGAGAGAGAGAGAGAGAGAGAGTGAGAGAGAGAGAGTGAGAGAGAGAGAGTGAGAGAGGTGGTGGCAGTTATTGCACACAGAGAAATTGCTGATATATCTTAAGCTCTGAATGGTTAGACTAGGCAAGGATGTAAGCCAGTTCCATTCTAAACTAACCAGTTGCTAGCGAAGAACGTTTAGCGTGTCAGCATGGGCTGAGCCAGGTAGTGACCCAGATGCCCGGAAATTCCGAGTATTAGCACACCAGGAACATACCTGGGACACACCCGGCATATACCCGGCAAAAAACAGAACCGGGTGCGGGTGGTAAAAAAAGGAGTTATCTTCTCATTTTATATAAGCATTCAACTCAATGGGGGAACATGAAGTACTTTCGGCTTATGAAAGTGCATGGAGAGTACACTACATTAGAACTATTTATATAGTTTTTATTTTTTTTTAAACTTATTTTTATTTTCTTTTGGGGTGGGTTGGGGATAACAATTGTTGACATAATTAATGGATGGCCCCCTTAAGATATTTACACAACGGTCCATGGCATTAAGATATTCAAATATGGACGCTTAGGGATCATTACTTAATGTGCACATAAGGAAAAAGGTCATTCTGATACGCCCTAATAGCCAACAGTCTCATCTTTAGGCATGATTTCCCAGAGAAAGATTCCATTGAGATGGTGTGCAGTTAATGATGATGTGAATATTCACATCTTTGCACACGCTCTGACAGTGAGTGGGATGTGATAAAAAAAAATGATCTGAAAAAAATCAGGAGAAAAAGTAGTAGGATTTCAGAAAACTAACATTAGAGTGGGCCGGTTTGATAATGAATGCAGAGAGACTGCCGAAGAAAGGGACAAGGCACGAATAACTATGATGCAAAGGAGAACCAGAAATGCGAGACGAATATGCAATAAAACCAGAAGGAAAGCCACGAAAATTTGAAAGAAGAAAAAAAAAAGGGAATGGGAACAAGCCAAACTAAAAGAAATAGACGACTTATCAAGGGAGAGAAACATAAGAGGAATGTGCATGTAGATAAAAGATTAAAATAATGGATACCAAGCCAGACCGCAAATGTGTGAGCGCCATGATGGAGCGTTAATTACGGTATATAGTAAAGTACTGGAGAGGTGGGCTGAATGTTTAAGGAAATACTAAAAGCAGGCAAAGAAGAGATGGAGATTATGAACCACCACATGAAGGACCAGACCCCTAATAAACTCGCCAAGCATGAAAGAAACCACAGAAGTAATCAAGTCTGTTGTAAAAAAAAAGCCATAAAGCCCCTGGAGAAGAGCTCTTCATAGCAAACTTATTAAATATGGAGCAAGAGAACTACACACTCAGATACATAAGCTTATAACTAAAATTTGCCAGGAAGAGAATAATTTTAACATGATGGGAAACTGCACTAATAAATCCGATACACAAGAGAGGTTCCGAAATTCAATGCACAAACTACAGAGGACTTTCCTTATTAAATGTTAAATACGAAATACTGACAAAACTAATTGTAAAGAGGCTACAAACGTACACTGAACAAATACTAGGTGACTACCAATGGGGATTCAGACAAAACACATCAAGGACTGACCAGATTTTCATCATCAGATGCCTATTAGAGAAATGTTACGAACATATCATCTTATGTGCACTAACTCAATGTGGACTTTAAATGGCCTAAGACAGCATCAAAAGCAAAATATCTACATGAGACTCTGCGGGAGTTTGGCATTCCCAACAACTCAAAAAGCAAAATCAAAGTTCAGTGAGAAAATTCAAGAGAACTTCAGATTAGTCGAGGCCTAAGTCATGCAGGGAGACTCACTGTCTTGTATGAAATTTAAACTAACATTGCAGAGAGTTATAAGAAGCATGCATATTGACACCCGAGGAGAAATAACAAGATACTTTTTGAAGGCAACCCAAGACCTACAACAAACAGGCCACTCCTTACAACCAACTCTTTCATCTTGCATATGCTGATGTAAAGAGGGTGCACCACCAAAACCCCGGAGGAAAACGACTCAAAGGCAGACCAAGGCTTTGATGGTTAAACGTTGAGAAAGATCTACAGCAGCTGGGAATCCAAGCATGGAATATGAGCATCAGTGAGGTCTGAGTGGAAGGAAGTGGTGAGGCAGGCCAAAGCCCTACGTGGGTTTTAGCGCCAAAGAGATGGATGGATGGTCTGAGTGGAAGGAAGTGGTGAGGCAGGCCAAAGCCCTACGTGGGTTTTAGCGCCAAAGAGATGGATGGATGGTCTGAGTGGAAGTAAGTGGTGAGGCAGACTAAAGCCCTACATGGGTTGTAGCTTCAAAGAGATGGATGGATTGTCTGAGTGGAAGGATGTGTTGAGGCAGGCCAAAGCCCTAGATGGGCTGTAGCGCCACAGAGATGGATGTATGTACGATTTCAGATATATATGTCTTGACAACAATAAATTTATTTCTAAATGTTTTCTTGAAATCTTATGTTGTCGTGGCATTTCAATAAGCGATGGCACAATTAGGTCCATAAAGCCATAGAAATTTGCGATTAGTCTCATAGCCGAATATGTCTCTGATCTGCTACAGTTGTCGCCCGCTATATCACAATATTTCAGTCTTCCACAGTTGTCCCCCGCTATGTCAGCGTATTTGAGTCCCCCACAGTTGTCCCCCGCTATATCAACATATTTTAGTCCGCTACAGTTGTCCCCCGGTATATCAGCATATTTCAGTCCGCCCCAGTTGTCCCCCGCTATTTCGGCGTCTTTCAGTGTGTTTGCTTTTGACAACCAAATCATTCACCATCAGTTAGTTTAAAAAAAAACACTCTCTAACAATAACAAATTATGAGAATATAATTTTTTTTTTTTTACAAAATAACATTCTCTAAACACCAAAACTTATGCGAATATAATTGTTTTTTTGCAAAAATAAATTCTCTAAAAATCAAAACTTATGCTAATATAATTGCCATAAAAAGAACAACTGAAACCTAATGCATGTTTTCACAATAATTTATTCTATAGATCTTACGAGCCTCCATATCGAATATTTAACACCTCTACCATTATTTTTCTTTGGAGCATCAATACCATCGAATCTTGTTTAAAAAGTTTACGCCATCATAACTTTTTACCCTGTTTACACCATCGCATTTTGTTAAATCCATTCTTTACATGATGTTTCGCAACGACTTTCGTAGCATCATGTGTGCTTACAACATTGTATCCCATCAAATCTCTTACATCGTGTATGCTTACAACATTTTATCCCATCATATCTCTTACACCGTGTGTGCTTACAACATTGTATCCCCATCATATCTCTTACACTGTGTGTGCTTACAACATTGTATCCCCATCATATCTCTTACATCATGTGTGCTTACAACATTTTATCCCATCATATCTCTTACATCGTGTGTGCTTACAACATTGTATCCCCATCATATCTCTTACACCGTGTGTGCTTACAACATTGTATCCCCATCATATCTCTTACATCGTGTGTGCTTACAACATTGTATCCCCATCATATCTCTTACATCGTGTGTGCTTACAACATTTTATCCCATCATATCTCTTACATCGTGTGTGCTTACATCATTGTATCCCATCATATTTCTTACATCGTGTATGCTTACAACATTTTATTCCATCATATCTCTTACATCGTGTGTGCTTACAACATTGTATCCCATCATATCTCTTACATCGTGTATGCTTACAAAATTGTATCCCATCATATCTCTTACATCGTGTGTGCTTACAACATTGTATCCCATCATATCTCTTACATCGTGTATGCTTACAACATTTTATCCCATCATATCTCTTACATCGTGTGTGCTTACAACATTTTATCCCATCATATCTCTTACATCGTGTGTGCTTACAACATTGTATCCCCATCGTATCTCTTACACCGTGTGTGCTTACAACATTGTATCCCCATCATATCTCTTACATCGTGTGTGCTTACAACATTGTATCCCCATCATATCTCTTACACCGTGTGTGCTTACAACATTGTATCCCCATCATATCTCTTACATCGTGTGTGCTTACATCATTGTATCCCCATCATATCTCTTACATCGTTTATGCTTACAACATTTTATCCCATCATATCTCTTACATCGTGTGTGCTTACAACATTGTATCCCCATCATATCTCTTACATCGTGTGTGCTTACAACACTGTATCCCCATCATATCTCTTACATCGTGTGTGCTTACAACATTGTATCCCATCATATCTCTTACATCATGTGTGCTTACAACATTTTATCCCATCATATCTCTTACATCGTGTGTGCTTACAACATTTTATCCCATCATATCTCTTACATCGTGTGTGCTTACAACATTGTATCCCCATCATATCTCTTACATCGTGTGTGCTTACAACATTGTATCCCCATCATATCTCTTACATCGTGTGTGCTTACAACATTGTATCCCCATCATATCTCTTACATCATGTGTGCTTACAACATTGTATCCCCATCATATCTCTTACATCGTGTGTGCTTACAACATTCTATCCCCATCATATCTCTTACATCGTGTGTGCTTACAATATTGTATCCCCATCATATCTCTTACATCGTGTGTGCTTACAACATTGTATCCCCATCATATCTCTTACATCGTGTGTGCTTACAACATTTTATCCCATCATATCTCTTACACCGTGTGTGCTTACAATATTGTATCCCCATCATATCTCTTACATCGTGTGTGCTTACAACATTTTATCCCATCATATCTCTTACATCGTGTGTGCTTACAACATTGTATCCCCATCGTATCTCTTACACCGTGTGTGCTTACAACATTGTATCCCCATCATATCTCTTACATCGTGTGTGCTTACAACATTGTATCCCCATCATATCTCTTACACCGTGTGTGCTTACAACATTGTATCCCCATCATATCTCTTACATCATGTATGCTTACAACATTTTATCCCATCATATCTCTTACATCGTGTGTGCTTACAACATTGTATCCCCAATCATATCTCTTACACCGTGTGTGCTTACAACATTGTATCCCAATCATATCTCTTACACCGTGTGTGCTTACAGCACGTATCCCCATCATATCTCTTACATCGTGTGTGCTTACAACATTGTATCCCATCATATCTCTTACATCGTGTGTGCTTACAACATTGTATCCCCATCATATCTCTTACATCGTGTGTGCTTACAACATTGTATCCCAATCATATCTCTTACATCGTGTGTGCTTACAACATTGTATCCCCATCATATCTCTTACATCGTGTGTGCTTACAACATTGTATCCCATCATATCTCTTACATCGTGTGTGCTTACAACATTGTATCCCATCATATCTCTTACATCGTGTGTGCTTACAACATTGTATCCCCATCATATCTCTTACATCGTGTGTGCTTACAACATTGTATCCCCATCATATCTCTTACATCGTGTATGCTTACAACATTGTATCCCCATCATATCTCTTACATCGTGTTTCCTAACAACATTCATGCGCCAGCAATGAATCGGCCCGGCGAGGTCTTTTTCCCCAGGTGATTCCGATAATTCTGCCATGAATAAATCATGAAGCCGCTCAGCCCTTAGGATTCAACATTAAAAGTTTTCATTTATATTGTAATTTTTAAATGCCCAAGTGTAACGCTGCACATTTCCGATGTTACGAACGTCTTCAAGGGGTTTTAATTTAACTTCAGTAAATATTTTCATCGAACTCCACTAGAGGCTTGTAAGAGTACAACATACTTGAAGTCAATGACGCGTTGTCTGGATCAGACTCTTAGAGTCGTACATTTTTTCAGGGTCCAGCCATTGAAAATTAAATTCCAGAATCTAAAGCAATAATTACTATTCAGTATATAAGGGCCAAACATGCTCCGAGCCCACTCGAACAATTTCTGAAGTCATTGGTGTTGTAAACTATTTAACCTCATATTTTCTGGAAAATCAAAAATCCATGTCGTTGCTGTACATTAATAAAAAAAATGCAAATCAATTTTAAGAACTGTCTCTAATTGGCGAGACAGCAACAGCTTCAACTGTCTGACATGCCATTTCATCTCACCTCTCCTGTTTGCTGTGCATGACCGGATTTAACTTGCGAGAGACCCTGGCTTATTCTAATTTTGAGATCCCTTACAATTAAACAAATAACAGAAATCCCATTAAAATAGTAAAAACGTTGGAATGTGCTAGCAGTCGCTCACACAACTCAAAGTCTGCTGTTTGCAACGCCAGATTCACCATGGTGCAAATGGTGCACCTGCACCAGGCCTGATCTTTCTTTTGAAAATAAAAATATACCGAATTATCTGATAAAGGCATTATGACATGTTCGATGTACTCGCACGGAACTTGTTTACATAAAGGAAAGAAAGAATTAGTCTTTCGGCACAGACTTAAACCAGTGGTTCTCATCCTTCCTAATGCCGCGACCCTTTAATACAGTTCCTCGTGTTGTGGTGACCCCCAACCATAAAATTATTTTCGTTGATACTTCATAAATATTTGTTTTCCGATGGTCTTAGGCGACCCCTGTGTAAGGGTCGTTCGACCCCCCTAAGGAGAGGCGACCCACAGGTTATCAATTCTGCGGGTTTTTTTTTTTAATAATTAAAAAAAAAAAAAAAAAAAAAAAAAAAAATTATCAGTCGAAAAGTTAACTGGATCTGAATATTTTTGATACATTTCAATTATAAATTATAAAAAAAAATATTATTTTTATTACATGGAATTTGTTATTAAGATGGTAACATCTACCTGACAGCGCACTACTAAATATAACTGATAATTAAACAGTTTTTAAAAAAAAAAGAATATATTTCAATACGGAAAAGAGAATTACAAATGAAACACAATACACTGGAGCCTCGTTCTAACTCATCACCGCTATGACGCGGTCTCAGATTACATCGGTCAAGTTGGTCTTTGGATTAAAAAAGTTCCTTTTTTTTTTTTCCAAAAAACGGCGGGGGGGGGGGNGGGGGGGGGGGGAATTATTAAAAAAATATTAAATTTCCCTTTTAGATTTTTGGGCTGAGAGCAATTGTTAAAACTAAGAACTACCCCCCACACCCCCCACAAGATGTCTTCCGCACTATGTGCGCTATTGCACGCTGTACACAACAAAATGTAACATAAAAACTTATAACAAGTATTTCATTTCTGAAAGTGACACATAGCATGAAAACCTGATCTCCCTTGTCTACTAACATCAAAATGTAAATGTTTAGCTTGATATCCCAAAATCAGGGGCGGCCAACCCAAAAAGGTTTCTTTGTTTACTTTGACAGATAGAAAACTCTTTGACTGCCGCAGGTCGTTTGTTTCAAATAAAATACCCCCCCCCCCCAAAACTTAGCCAGATCTTTTTTGTCCTTGAACATACTTTATGCAGTATGACAGATAGAAAACTCTTTGACTGCCGCAGGTCGTTTGTTTCAAATAAAATACCCCCCCCCCCCCAAAACTTAGCCAGATCTTTTTTGTCCTTGAACATACTTTATGCAGTTTAAACATATCTACATGTTCGTTTAGGGCAACAGTTTGTGACGGATCTGCCATAAGCATCCAAACAATAGACAAGACGAGCATTGTCGGCTATTAGACAGTCTTTCACTTGCGTTGGCGAAATGTGTACACGATGCACACCGGTTGACTTACGACTCATTGTCATGAAACTTTTGCTGGTCTCGTATGTACGTCATGTACGGTTAGCAAAATATGTGCCCGAAATATATTTTTCAAACACCTTCTTTCGTTACATCCACCCGCCATATGACGTTTACTAAGATATCCCATCACACCAAACGAGTTGCAGCTCAAAACCAAAGGAGGTTGTAGAACCCACCAAAGGAGGTTGTAGAACCCACCAGAGAAGGTTATAGCACTCGCCAAAGAAGGTTGTAGTACTTAACAAAGGGATTTGTAGCACCCACAAAAAGAGGTTGTAGCCCTAACTAAAAAAGGTTTTAGCTCTAACTGAAGGAGGTTGTAGCCCTAACTAAAGGAGGCTGTAGCCCTCACTAAAGGAGGTGTAGCCCTAACCAGAGGAGGTTGTAGCCCTAATTAAAGGAGGTTGTAGCTCTAACTAAAGGAGGTAACAGCCCTCACTAAAGGAGGTGTAGCCCTAACCAGAGGAGGTTGTAGCCCTAATTAAAGGAGGTTGTAGCTCTAACTATAGGAGGTAACAGCCCTCACTAAAGGAGGTTTGTAGCCCTCACTAAAGGAGGTTGTAGCCCTAAATAAAGGATATTGCAGCACTCACCTAAGGGGGTTGCAGCCCCGACAAAGGGGTTGTAGCACCCACCAAAGAAACGCACGATATCATGTAAGTCCGTGCCTGTTTTCAGTCTAGAAATATTTTCTTCCTGCACCCACGACTGGGACTTTCACAGAATTCTACAACAGTAAATGATTCATACATTCAAACATTTTTCTGCCTTTGCTTCGAAAAAAACCCAGACACTCTGACCAACTTAATGCCTCTACAAACATCAAGACATCAATAGCGATGGCAGCTACTGAAGTATAGTGTTAAAAACTCAAAAGTGGTGGGGGTGGGGTGAAAAACAAGCTCTCAGGTCATGTCTGGGGATTTTGGGAGTCTTAATAAGAAGAATCCATTATTTATAGTCAGGGAAGAAACAAAGATCAGATCAGAACATACGGAGAATTAAATTTTTTATATATCATTCTTATTTTATTTAGAGACGACACTAATAAAATGGTGTAGATGCTTGTAGATATGTAAGAGAAATCAATATTTGGTCAAGGATCCCATTTTTTTACATGAATATAATTTTACATAAATGGTTGTCTGCCAGCAACAAAATTAAAAGCAGCACCATTACTAGATGGTTGTTACGTCTAACGTTACGATACGAGCTGCGTATATAAGATTAAATGTAACGTTACGAGCTGCGGAGTGATCTGTCATGTCACAAGCCTTGTATTTGTAGTTATATGCATGTCAAAAGCACTGTTCCCTTTAAGCTGCGCGGCCGCGCAGCTATTTCACACACGACGGGCAGCAGTTTTGAGCACCGCGCAGCAAATATCCATGTAAGTGTGTGTTTGTGTTTGTTGGCTGCAAATTTTGCACTCAAAAAAATTGATGCTGTAAAACTTTGCCCACAACTGTATGATTTTGCACAAGAACCAACAAACCTTAGAGGGAACATGGGTTACAAGCCATATATTTGTAGTGATTTGTCATGTCACAAGCCTTAAATTTGAAGTGATCTGTCATGTCACAAGCCTTATATTTGTAGTGATTTTTCATGTCACAAGCCTTGTACTTGAAGTACTATGTAATGTCACAAGCTTTGTCTTCGAAGTAATCTGTCATGTTACAAGCCTTATATTTGTAGTGATTTGTAATGTCACAAGCCATATATTTGTAGTGATTTTTCATGTCACAAGCTTTATATTTGAAGTTATATGCATGTCACAAGCCTTATATTTGAAGTGATCTGTCATGTTACAAGGCTTGTACTTGAAGTTATATGTCATGGTACAAATTATCTGTAATGTCACAAGCCTTGCATTTGAAGTGATCTGTCATGTCACAAGCCTTGTACTTGAAGTTATATGTCATGTCACAAGCCTTGTCTTCGAAGTGATATGTCATGTTACAAGCCTTGTATTTGAAGTTATATGTCATGTCACAAGCCTTATATTTGAAGTGATCTGTCATGTTACAAGCCTTGTATTTGAGGGTATCTGTCATGTTACAAGCCTTGTATTTGAAGTGACCTGTCATGTTACAAGCCTTGTATTTGAAGTGGTCTGTCATGTTACAAGCCTTATATTTGAAATGATCTGTCATTTACAAGCCTCATATTTGAAGTGACCTGTCATGTTACAAGCCTTATATTTTTAGTGACCTGTCATGTTACAGCCTTGTATTTCAATTGACCTGTCATGTTACAAGCCTTGTATTAGGCATACTGGAGCAGTGGTTCTCAACCTTCCTCGTGCCGCGACCCTTTAATACAGTTAAATATGTTGTGGTGACCCCCAACCATAAAATTATTGTTACGCACTGCTGTCTATTGTGAGACACTAGTCTCTTATTTTATTTTTATGGCTCGTTCTTAACAGTGCATAACAAAGAACGATACTATATGAATAATATAACCAAAAAAATACGGCACTCGAAACAGTGCTAAGTACAATTAATAGGATTTATTTAGTTATCAAAAATAATTACAAAATCTAAGAAATATATTTAAACAAAATCATCAACTTACAGAGTATGGTAGGTCTGGTACCGGTACACAGTTAGTACAATGTGCCAAAAAATAAGGTGTAATGATGAATATGAATTAACACGTATAAGTAAATACAGAAGAACACACGCTTGTCTCGTGAAGTCAAAATATTATTCTCTCAATATTGCTCTCTTTGCGTTTTTAGTCGGTTCTACCGAATTTCGAGGCGTATTCCGAATTGTATTAGTTACTAGAGCATTCCACAATTAACCATAATTTTTCTAAAGCCTTCTACTCAACCAAAACAGGTGATAGCTTAATTTGTGGTAAACAAGATCAAAAGAAATAAGCCGCGCCCAATACGAACGCAGCGTCTGCTAGGGATCTCAGCACGGGGGAAATATGGCGTAAACACGTCCTGCATAACATTATTTTTGTGGATAGTTCATAATGATGTGTTTTACGATGTTCTTAGGCGACCCCCATGTAAGGGTCGTTCAACCCCCAAAGGGGTCGCGTCCCACAGGTTGAGAACAACTGTGCTAGAGCGATTTAGTCAATCCAACCAAAAAAGAATGAAATAAAATTACAATTTTGATTTTTAAGTAATTGAAATTATTGATCATTGATCATGATTTGTCAGACAAAAAAAAAAAAAAATGAAATTAGGGTTTCAATTCTCAACAGGTTGCTCTTCATTAATAGTATCCAAGTTTAAAACAAACAAGAAGATAATCACTTTAACTGAAACATTCTTCAATGTCTCATTATTTTTACGGACTTCTTAAATTTCGTACGGACAATTAACGGCCAAGCCATTTGAGCTCATATCTTTTACAGACTATTGGTAAATTTACGGACTGCTCTGCTTAATACGACTCCTTGTCTGACATTTCTGCACAGCTCCATCAGCGTGTAGTGGTCACCCTCGTACAGCGTGTGGTGGCCACACTCGTTCCCTGTCCATTAAGCCTGAACACGGGAACACACTTTGTCCTACCATCGTCCACGCGCGGTAATGGCTCGTCTGCCAGCTCCTCTAATATTATTTGTTGAGGTCACTGTCTTGTGGTGGGGGCGGGTGTCTCTCGGTGAATCATTTGCGTCCCGTGAGATGTAGCGAGTTTTAAGTGTGGGGTATGTGTAGTGCCATCGGGAAATGCCGAAATAAAGAGATGGTGCGCATAGATCGTGTAACTGCACGGCTCCTGAAATGCGCTTTTAATTAGATGTCAAGTTACACACCTGCGCGTGTCCATAGATATTTATCAGAGTAAGTTTTACATTTGTTGTTATTTTAGATGCACACTGCATCATGTGTGGCTTAAATACATAAAGCATTAAAAAAAACATAAAACAAGACAGAAATTTGATGCTTCAAAAAAAAAAAAAAAGACCAACCCCTTTTCAAAATTTTACATTTGTTGTTATTTTAGATGCACACTGCATCATGTGTGGCTTAAAAAAATAAAGCATTAAAAAAAACATAAAACAAGACAGAAATTTGATGCTTCAAAAAAAAAAAAAAAGACCAACCCCTTTTCGTTCATCTGATATTTCTGAGATAACCTCAGCACCAGGAGGGCAGCGTGTAATACCCGGAATATGGATATTTTAAAATACTTTTTTAAACAGACATCCTCTTCACTTCTCTATTTCATACCCAAACTGACAGAAGCCAAGCTGTTGTCGTGGTTTGTACATTAAATCAAATCTGACAGATTCAAGTACACACAAAACGTGCATTTTTTTTTTTTTTAATTTAAGAAAAAACACTTTGACAGCTCGTTAAATAAATAATCTATAAAGAATAACATTCATATGGATTACGTTAAAGAATTGTAAGTTTTGTGACTACGATTCAGTTACCAATGGGATAAAGCTGTATCAATCCCCCATCTCTGTGTAACACAGTGGTTCTCAACCTTCCTAATGCCACTACACCTTTAATATAGTTCCTCATGTTGTGGTGACCCCCCCCCCCCAACCATAAACTTATTTTCGTTGCTACTTCGTAAAAATCTGCTTTCCAATGGTCTTAGGCAATGCTGTTTAAGGACTCCACCACGGGCTTGCCAATCCGGTTTCGTACTGATGGATCAGTATTTAACCTTAGGAGGCTTCTAGCTAAAACCAAGGTCAAACATACCACGATCAACGAGCTTCTGTTTGCAGACGATTGTGCCCTCAACGCTCCCTCAGAAGCCGTCATGCAACACAGCGTTGATATCTTCTCTGAGGCCTGCAATAACTTTGGCCTCACAATCAACACAAAGAAGACTGAGGTGCTGTATCAGCCAGCTCCCAGTAACCCCTACTTTGAACCCAACATCATCATCAGTGGACAGCGTCTCAACCCTAAGGATAAATTTACTTACTTGGGCAGCTCCCTCTCTAGATCTGTCGACATGGACGATGAAATGAATGGCAGACTCGCAAAAGCTAGTGCCCTATTGGGCAGGCTCCGCAGCACTGTTTGGGACAGGAGAGGTACCAGACGAGAAACAAAGCTCAAGGTCTATAACGCAGCAGTCCTCCCGACACTGCTCTATGGATGTGAAACGTGGACAGTCTACCAGCGTCGCGCCAAGAAACTGAATCATTTTCACACTACCCGCCTCAGGAAACTCCTCGACATCAGTTGGCAAGACAAAGTCTCCGACACCGTGGTCCTCGCTAGAGCGAACCTACCTAGTATCTTCACCACTCTGATGAAGTCTCAGCTCCGTTGGATGGGACACGTAGCCCGTATGGAAGACCACCGGCTCCCGAAACAACTATTCTTCGGAGAACTCACGATAGGCAATCGCTCCCAAGGAGGTAAAAAAAAGCGTTACAAAGACTCACTGAAAGTGGCCTTCAGCATAAACCCTACTCAATGGGTGCAGACAGCCCAGGACAGAGCCAGGTGGAGAGCTGCTGTCAAGAAGGGGGCTAAATCCCATGAAGCTAATAGAATAACCACAGCTGATACACGCAGGCTTGTCCGAAAGAGCAACATTAGGTCACCGTCTGAAGCAACTATTCCATGCCCACGGTGTCATAGATTATTCCGAGCAAGGATCGGTCTAGCAAGCCACCTACGAGCTCACCGTAATCCCAACCTCCCCCTAACCGGATGATTCGATGGTCCTTGTCGACTTCGACGGACGAACAACAACAACAGGTGACCTTTGTGTAAGGGTCAGTTGACCCCCAAAGGGGCCACGACCCACAAGTTGAGAACCGCTGGTGTAACATCGCCTTTTTTTCCCCCGGCATTTCCCAATGACACTACACATTGCCAACGCTTAAAAAAATTGTAATTTTGTGACTGTAACTCGGTTACCAACACGACAAAGCTGTATTCATCTCCAAAACACATTTGATGAAGGAAAAGAAAACTGCCAATCTGTATTAATAATTGCATATTGAAATTCCTACCTAAATGATTACAGACCTGAACAACTGCGAGGTAGAATATGACGCGCTAAATTTAATGATTACAAAAAAAATAAATAAATATGAATTGCCACATTTTTAATAATATTTAAACCATTGATCTAGAATGGTAGAACTTTATTTGCTTCTCTGATTGCTTCTACGAGAATTTTAAAATATTTTCTTTTGATTCTCGGAATCTCGTCTGTGAAATGTCTCTCCAACTTCCGGACAGCGGTTTCTAAATCACAAGGGGAAAAAAGAACGACGAGATGGGAATAAAACGGAGCTCTATTATGATATCACCATAACCAATGATTTCCGGGAAAAGTATCGATACCAACACGCTCCTCCCCCCTCCCCCCTCCAGACTGCATGAAATCTCGATTCCATTTATCGCGATTCCGATGACTATACCCCGGAAATGAACAAACACGAGGAATGACTTGCGCGCTAGAATGGAAAGGGGGAAAACCTACACGAAGGATTCCACTTGGTGCATCCTCCCCGTCTGTCAATCGATACGTACTGATGGAGATTCCCTGCGACAGGGCCAAACAGTTTACGGCATGGTGTCCGATATTAGAAGAGTGGCCCGAATTAATACTGTGTGGGTAAAATAGCGCCCTGGGTTTGGAATAGTGTAAGGGGGGGGGGGTGTTGGTTTAAGGGGGAGGGAGTAAGATAAACTATATGAGGGAGAAAATGAGCTCCCTGGGGATGAGGTCTCGGTCAAATTAAGGGTGGTTTAAGAATGTTTCGGTGAGTATCGCGCCCTGGCTTACATGGTGCATGGTTGTAGGTTAGGGAGTTTGTTTTGACAAGGGCGGGGGCACGTCCATTAAATTACTTAACGTTTATACCGAGGGTTTGTTCCAGTCAAGAGAAATGAGGGTGACTGGAGTAGAGTTTAGAGCAGTGGTTGTTAATCCCTTTTTTGTAAAAAAAAGTCCATGGACATTTTTGCCAGTCAGATGAAGGACAGGGAACCTTCTAAGAATAAAGTCTTTCAACTGTAGTTGGGCGAAAAAAAGTAAATGGTGACTGAAAGAGATTAGTAAGGAAAATTTGTTGACATTGAAGCATTTGTTGACGTTGGAACTTTTGTTGACATTTAATCTTTTGTTGACATTGAAACAGTGTTGGGGCCTGGCCGCTGGGAAATAGTTGAGTTTAAACTTCGTGATACTCTTTACACTGTCGCTGTCACTCATCTGTGCTGTTTAAAAAGATATTAATTTTTTTGTCTGAACTCTGAAACTCTACAGGGCTCTTTACACTGTCAGTCTGATGAGCATGTTTGCACGCAATGGCTCTATTAGACATGCTTGCCTTTGTTGTATCACGGTTGAACCACTGACTCCGAAATGCATTCTAAGCCCGATTTTGCTACGTTTAATTAAAGCAAATGCTACGACTGCGATTCTTACAGGTTATGCAAATAAATGTTCATTTCTGGGGATACAAAATGGGCGAGCCTGCGGAGATGTGCGGAGAGAGATCTAGTCAGTTCCCAGGGATTGCATTGATGTTTTGTTTTGTATTCAGAACACATTCTTTTTTTAAAAAAAAAAATAATAAAATAAAAAAAAAAAAATAAAAAAAAAATTAATAAAAATATAAAAAAAAAAAAACAATATAAAGAAGGAAAAAATGGAATCCTTCTTTTTAAAAAAAAAACTTAAAATATCTAGTCAGTTCCCAGGGATTGCATTGATTTTTTGTTTTGTATTAAGAACACATTCTTTTTTTAAAAAAAAAAATAATAAAATAAAAAAAAAAAAATAAAAAAAAAATTACTAAAAATATAAGGAAAAAAAAACATTATACAGATGGAACAAATGGAATCCTTCTTTTTTAAAAAAAACCTTAGAATTATTTAAGCATGGATTTGCTAAAAAAAAACAAAAAAATAAAAAATAAAATAATAAATTTAAGGGTCACCATCTTCAAACAATCGCTTGCACTTTTCTTCGTTGTAAGATTGATCACTATTACATTTCTAAACACGTTTAAATTCATTGATTTATTGCACCAAGCAAAGCATCTGCACTCTAGAAGCTAGCAATGTTACACCAAGCACCAAGCAAAGCATCCGTACTCTAGAGGCTAGCAATGTTACACCAAGCAAAGCATGCGTACTCTAGAAGCTAGCAATGTTACGTCAGGCCATGTACAGAAGAATTAAGATCACATGAACTCATTGCTGTTTTATTATTTTTAGGGTTTTACGCTGAGATTTTGTTTGCATTCTTATTTTATTTCTTGTTTCAAATGATTTTTAAATTTCTCAGTGCGGTTAGTTATTGTTCTTGAATCTCGTCTCAGGTCTAAAGCCTTCACTTTAAAAGTTAAATTTACATAATACCGCAATAACGGCACGATAATCTTCTATCGGGGGAAATCTGATCAAACAGAACACATTAGCATTATTATGACTCACGATCACATTCTTTATACGGCTTAACGCGGTCGCCATGACCGTTTCATTTCTTCATTACCCCGGTAGGCTTTACAATCTGCATTCCCGTGAGTGGCTGTAGACCAGGGTCTCTCACTCTGGGAAGTTCAGATGGTGCGATGAACAGAGGTGTAGCAACAAAGTAACCCGTTGACTTTTAAGCCATGACATTAACGTGTGTATTTTTTTTTTTAAAGTTAATTTAATTCATTAACATTTTATGTTTGTAACAAAATTTCCACAGCTTTCTTTATAAGTCAATTTTCAAAAAAAAAAAAAAAAAAAATAATTTAAAAAAAAAATTAAAAAAAAAAAAAAAAAAGCTACTTTGATAAAACATTTGGTAAAACAATTTTTGGTGGGTGTGAGACTAGTGAAAGACACTTGGAGAGTGGGGCTGCGGAACACAGAGAAGGTTTGGAAACACTGCTGGGGACAGTTGAGGAGCATTTACATCCTGTTATGTTGCAAGTTGCGACTCCACGTAGAATACATTTAAAAAAAACCAAAAACTTTCAGTGGCGTATCTCCACCACTACTTACATTCATTACGTGGCTAGGGCAAATAGTGGCGGTGGTCGGAGGTAATAAACTTGAGCAGCATGTAACGTGGTATACCAAGCAATCAACGTTGTCTTAATTTCTAACATACTTGCAACTTTGTATACCAAGCTGTTACGCACTGCCTTCTATTGTGAGAAATTAATATCCTATTTTAGATTTATGGCTCGTTCAAACAGTGCCTAACAAAGGACGTTTCCATAGAGGAATACAATAACAAAAATACGACACCCAAAACAGTACCAATTACAATTAATAAGATTAAATTTAGTAATTATGCTATTACAAACAAAAGAAATATAATTACAAATCATCAACTTACAGTATGGTGGATCTTGTACCGGTACACAGTTAACACAGTTAGTACAATGTGCCAATGAATAATGATGAATGATCAGCGCTTGTGCATCGCAAAAAAAAAAAAAACAACAAAAAAAAACAACAAAAAAAACAACATTTTTGAAAATTCTTCACAATTGTCATGACAACTTACAGTATGGAGGATCTTGTAACGGTACAAAGTTAAAACAGTTAGTACAATGTGCCAATGAAAAATGATGAATGATCAGCGCTTGTGCATCGCAAAAAAAAAAAAAACAACAAAAAAAAACAACAAAAAAAACAACATTTTTGAAAATTCTTCACAATTGTCATGAAATTTGATGATTGTTCTGATGTTTTCTGTTTAGGGCTTATCTTCGACTAGCTGTTCTGATAATGTGTTTCCGACACTATGTGCTAAATATGCTATCTGTATAAAGGGGTAAATGTGCCTGGCTGTGCTAATTATGCTGTCTGTTTAAGGGGATAACTACGACAGGCTGTACTAATTATGGAACTTGTTTCAGGAGGTATCTTCGACAGCCGTTCCGTGCAGGCCCTCACCGCCTTCAGACACGAGATCCACATGTTCAACAGAGCGTACTCTCACGTGTACCGGTACAAGTTAAAAAACGACACGACCATCTTGGACGTCACGGACAGTTTCGCTGTCAGCAACGCCTGTAAGTTGACTTAATGACAATGTTTACTGATGTTTGGTATGTAAGTTGACTTAATGACAATGTTTGCTGTTGTATCGTGCGGTTATCAATTTGTTTAATCTATTGTGAGGGATTGCACGGTCGTTTGTAACCTAGCTCCTTGTAACCTCGTTGAAGATTTCTACAATATCCGGCAGCTACACTTAAGATTTCTACAATATCCAGTAGCTACACTTACGATTTCTACAATATCCTGTAGCTACACTTACTATTTCTACAATATCCTGTAGCTACACTTAAGATTTCTACAATATCCGGCAGCTACACTTACGATTTCTACAATATCCAGTAGCTACACTTAAGATTTCTACAATATCCTGTAGCTACCCTGAAGTTGTCTACATGAGGCCTGCACAACTCTAAATGTAAGGCGGGCCGTCATTAATACTTTATACAAAACCTGTGTGGGCCGAAAGAAAATAGGACATGAGGGGGAAGCTATTACAATGTTAAAAAATAATAATAAAGAATATTTCGTTACTTCGCGGGCCGCAAAATGGGGTTTGGCGGGACGTATTTTGTGCAGGTCTCGTCTACATTATCTGTATCTTTGATGTTACATTGAGCTGTAATGGGCGTCACGCTGTAACGCTATGCCACCCAACTCCAACTCTTAGTCACGCTATACTTGGGGGGACAGGGGGGGCGGACTGTAACGCTATGCCACCCAACTTCAACTCTTAGTCACGCTATACTTGGGGGGACAAGGGGGGGGGAGGACTCTAACGCTATGCCATCCACCTCCAACTCTTAGTCACGCTATACTTGGGGGGACGGGGGGGGCGGACAATACTCGCATCAGTTACAGTTTAATTTGTAAATTATACAAAGTCTGTCATTTTATTCTCTGGCTTTCATGCTATCTAACTGATGTGCACATCTGGCTTTCACTGCTCCTTCTCTGTGTGTGTGCAGCTCTACTTCTCGATTATGAACCGTGCAGTAAATCTGCTCACAGTGACATATTGTTGAACGTATGTCTCTATATTGCAGCGATGTTGTCTTAAGATTTCGTTTATATATATATACATATTTTTAAAAAAAAAATAGACAGAGGTTATTACATATGTTTATGATATGAGAATGCCTTGTCTATTTATTTGTTTATATAGAGCAGCTTGAGTGTATTTGGTTTAAAGAGAAATAGCGGGTTCTTTTGTGAACATTTCTGGCATTGGAAGTTTTCATTTAACTTCTAGATCTCTCAAAACACATAAATCAAGCTAATTTTTTACGTTGTATTGAGGAAAAAAAATAACATTTTTTTCTACAAACTTCATTTCAATCTGTTGTTTTTAAATTTCATTTTTAGTGTTGCACATAACACAGACTGATGTCTTAGGACAGGGTTGGCAAGCCCAATATGCTCCACTGGCCACTTGTACAGAAGGTCATCCTTACACGGCTCGCGTGTCATCAAACCTAATACCACCATAATCCCTCCACTAAGTGCTGTATGAAATGATTATCCGTTCCGAAATCGTATAAAGAAAGGCAGCATAAAAAAAAACTAATTAAAAAATTAAAGCTAAACGTATGTGATATTTTTCTACTTTTTCCTATAGATTTAAAAAAACAAAATTCTTTTCTATGTCAAAACAACGGATGCGTCATTAAGGCGGTCATTAAGGTGAATCAGGAATCCGCGCGCCGCAACAGTTGACCTGGTGGTCCGCATTTTGGCCCCCCTCCCCAACCCCCACTGGTATAGGACTTATAAATCATTTCCGGTTACTGATTATCCTCCATTTATTCATGAATCAAAAAAATAAAATAAATTACGGTTGCCCCTTGAACTCAAACACGATTACCCGTCCCTACTTGATCGATAGTAATGATCGATGCTATGGCTAACTGAATATTTCGATGTTTTAAACTTGTAATGTATCGCTGGATTAGTTATAAGGTTATAGCAGATTTGTATTATTTAAAAAAAAAAAATTTGATTACATTGTTAATTAATATCTCAACGTCTCTTACTATTTATTTAGCGTTAACATAATTATTTTCATCTAACTTTTTCATATACTAATCATAACACTTTTCATGACGCTTTTCAAGACACTTTTCAAGACACTTTTCATGACACTTTTCCCATCCCCATTTATCCCGCTATTCATCTCACTATTCCCCTGATTATTTACTTCAATGTTTATCTCACTATTCACATCCATGTTTATCTCACTATTCACATCCATGTTTATCTCACTATTTACATCAATGTTTATCTCACTATTCACATCCATATTTATCTCACTATTCACACCTATCGTTATCTCACTATTCACATATATGTTTATCTCACTATTCACATCTATGTTTATCTCACTATTCACATCTTTGTTTATCTCACTATTCACATCCCTGTTTATCTCACTATTCACATCTACGTTTATCTCACTCTTTACATCTTTGTTCATCTCACTATTCACATCTTTTTTTATCTCACTATTCACATCTTTGTTTATCTCACTATTTACACATATGTTTATCTCACTATTCACATCCCTGTTATCTCACTATTCACATCGCTGTTATCTCACTATTCATATCCCTGCTATCTCACAATTCACATCTTTGCTTATCTCACTATTCACATCTATGTTTATCTCACTATTCACATAAATGTTTATCTCACTATTCAAATCCCTGTTTAGCTCACTATTTACTTCTTTGTTTATCTCACTATTCACATATGAGTTTATCTCACTATTAACAATCCCGTTAACTCACTATTCACATTCCTGTTTATCTTACTATCCAACCCCGCTGTCTATTTCAAAATTCACCCATGCAAACAATCCACGCATCCATCAATTATTATCCCAGATTTTTATCCAACCACTCCAGCGCCTTGTTCATTCATCCATCAATCCATAATCCATTTATCCACCTATCGTTTGTGCGCCTGCCATCGAACTATTTAATCCCCCGCGCACCCCCACCCACCAACGTTTTTTCGTATTCCTTCTCAACCTCTCGTTCCCCCCATCACTTAGCTACCCACCACCCCCACACTTCCACCCAACCCACCCACCAACGTTTTTTCGTATTCCTTCTCAACCTCTCGTTCCCCCCATCACTTAGCTACCCACCACCCCCACACTTCCACCCAACCCACCCACCAACGTTTTTTCGTATTCCTTCTCAACCTCTCGTTCCCCCCATCACTTAGCTACCCACCACCCCCACACTTCCACCCAACCCACCCACCAACGTTTTTTCGTATTCCTTCTCAACCTCTCGTTCCCCCCATCACTTAGCTACCCACCACCCCCACACTTCCACCCAACCCACCCACCAACGTTTTTTCGTATTCCTTCTCAACCTCTCGTTCCCCCCATCACTTAGCTACCCACCACCCCCACACTTCCACCCAACCCACCCACCAACGTTTTTTCGTATTCCTTCTCAACCTCTCGTTCCCCCCATCACTTAGCTACCCACCACCCCCACACTTCCACCCAACCCACCCACCAACGTTTTTTCGTATTCCTTCTCAACCTCTCGTTCCCCCCATCACTTAGCTACCCACCACCCCCACACTTCCACCCAACCCACCCACCAACGTTTTTTCGTATTCCTTCTCAACCTCTCGTTCCCCCCATCACTTAGCTACCCACCACCCCCACACTTCCACCCAACCCACCCACCAACGTTTTTTCGTATTCCTTCTCAACCTCTCGTTCCCCCCATCACTTAGCTACCCACCACCCCCACACTTCCACCCAACCCACCCACCAACGTTTTTTCGTATTCCTTCTCAACCTCTCGTTCCCCCCATCACTTAGCTACCCACCACCCCCACACTTCCACCCAACCCACCCACCAACGTTTTTTCGTATTCCTTCTCAACCTCTCGTTCCCCCCATCACTTAGCTACCCACCACCCCCACACTTCCACCCAACCCACCCACCTCTTATCTCTTTACATGGATGAATGTGTCGTTTTCTGAGCTCTGATAAATGACCCCAGATAACGGCAGTTAAGTAACCGGGCCACCCAGAGGCGGCCCGTGTTAGATTTCTGGTTCCAGGAGCCAATCAAGGCGTAGTCTTAGGGAGAACTCGTGTCCCGACCGGGGAGCAATTGACTTTCCTCTGATTAAACATTTCTACATTAAATCGCCCAGGTCCATGGATACGAAGAGGAGTGAAGTTATGATCCAGGTCCATGGATACGAAGAGGAGTGAAGTTATGATCCAGGTCCATGGATACGAAGAGGAGTGAAGTTATAATCCAGGTCCATGGATACGAAGAGGAGTGAAGTTATGATCCAGGTCCATGGATACGAAGAGGAGTGAAGTTATGATCCAGGTCCATGGATACGAAGAGGAGTGAAGTTATGATCCAGGTCCATGGATACGAAGAGGAGTGAAGTTATGATCCAGGTCCATGGATACGAAGAGGAGTGAAGTTATGATCCAGGTCAATGGATACGAAGAGGAGTGAAGTTATGATCCAGGTCCATGGATACGAAGAGGAGTGAAGTTATCATTTTTGTTTTGTATTAATTAGTCAGATAGAGAGATTGAACCCCCCCCCCCCAAAAAAAAAAAAAAAAAAAAAAAAAAAAAAAAAAAAAAACAACAACAACAACAAAAAAAACATGGAAAGATGGAAAGAGGTAGTTGTTAAGATATAGGATGGGCCTAAGGGCCGCCAAAACTGCAGGAAAGCGGAGGTGTGGAGAGTATCGATTGATAAACTTAATCTGTGGCTCATTGATCAGTGAGTGAAAAAATGGCAAAGCTTGTGAATGATAAATATATATGAATATGGCAAAACAAGGAACATAAACAATGAGAGAACAAACACACACATAGACACATATAAAAACAACAACATTCATGTTGATAGCGAAGCAGGAATAGGAAGAAGACATGAGAAATAAAGGCATAAACAATATGAGAGAGAAAAAAAAATGTTATCTCGGGATAACGAGGTGATATCTGTGAAGAGCGACAGATATCTGGATTGATAGACCGAGGAAAATGCACTGTGGAATTATTGAATTTTCAACTGGCGCTCAATCTTGTTCCTGATGAATTCAGCGCGTTTTTTTTTTTCCCAGGAAAAAGAATTTCCGCTAGCGGGGCGGATGTAGCAATCAGAAGAATGTCTGCTGATGAAACCTCTGCTGTGTTTGGAAGTAATGGACAGGCAGACCTCATGGACCCCATTACTTACCGGCTAGACGCCAGTGAGCCCCCCGTGCTGGGCAGTGTAATTACCGTGGAACCCAGATTCCTGTAGACTTAGTGCCCCCGTAATTTTAGAATTGCTCTGAACTGAACTGATGCATTTAGATAAGCCGTGTATTGTGACTTAATCTGTTTTTAATCGTAATGTACATAATCGTCGACTCCTGATTTTTATATCCATAAAAAAAATATTTATGATGTAATTTTTCTCTAAAACTTGTTTTATTCCCATATCTCGCAAATACCTGACGAAAAGGCCACCCATGGTCCACTGAGCACGTTATAAATAGACATATTACTATTGGTAGATCTACGGTAGTTTTCAGATTTAGTACTGTTGAAATCAAGATTGTCTATTGTTAACATTTTTTGCTGAACTGCACACATCACTGTTTGCAAAACTCTTTAAATTTTCCCTTCTTTAATTCTGCAAATCGCCCCAGAATAATTCTTAAATTTACGTCTATTGAATATGTTTCATTAATATATCTAATAATAATACTGAAAAATACTGAATAACTCTAATATCTTCGCGTGATTAGAAAAAGTTCCATTTAATGAAACAAAGGGCTATGCATAATCAATAGTTCAGGAGGTAATAATTAACACCAAGTGGTCATAAGAAGGCTTACAATGTCAATTCTCTGAGGCTGGATGGCGCAAGTGCACCAGCTGCGCCGTGGTTAATCCGGCACTGCCACTTGGAACGTCTACGGTAGTGAGTCCTCGTCTTCAAAGAAACAGTAACGTGCACTGGGCCCATGAGCTATATTTTTTTACTCGAAACACAAATTATAAACTGAAACATATGAATGGAAAATTGTGGGAAAACCCATTAAAAGCCGTTTACTTGTTTAACCGATTTATTTTTTTTTATTTGTGAAAGTAAGTACGAGACACCGGAAGCCCGGTAAGTCTCAGCTGCCAACCATCCAATAAAAACCAACCTTTAATAGTACTGCAGGCCACGATGCTTAAGATCGACTTCCTGTCACATTACGCGCGATAGGACAGTGGGGGGGGGGGGGGGCAAAAAAAAAAAAAAAAAAAAAAGGTGGGGGGGGAAAAGGGGGGGAAAAGGGGGGGAAAAGGGGGGGAAAAGGGTGGGAAAAGGGTGGGAAAAGGGTGGGAAAAGGGTGGGAAAAGGGTGGGAAAAGGGTGGGAAAAGGGTGGGAAAAGGGTGGGAAAAGGGTGGGAAAAGGGTGGGAAAAGGGTGGGAAAAGGGTGGGAAAAGGGTGGGAAAAGGGTGGGAAAAGGGTGGGAAAAGGGTGGGAAAAGGGTGGGAAAAGGGTGGGAAAAGGGTGGGAAAAGGGTGGGAAAAGGGTGGGAAAAGGGTGGGAAAAGGGTGGGAAAAGGGTGGGAAAAGGGTGGGAAAAGGGTGGGAAAAGGGTGGGAAAAGGGTGGGAAAAGGGTGGGAAAAGGGTGGGAAAAGGGTGGGAAAAGGGTGGGAAAAGGGTGGGAAAAGGGTGGGAAAAGGGTGGGAAAAGGGTGGGAAAAGGGTGGGAAAAGGGTGGGAAAAGGGTGGGAAAAGGGTGGGAAAAGGGTGGGAAAAGGGTGGGAAAAGGGTGGGAAAAGGGTGGGAAAAGGGTGGGAAAAGGGTGGGAAAAGGGTGGGAAAAGGGTGGGAAAAGGGTGGGAAAAGGGTGGGAAAAGGGTGGGAAAAGGGTGGGAAAAGGGTGGGAAAAGGGTGGGAAAAGGGTGGGAAAAGGGTGGGAAAAGGGTGGGAAAAGGGTGGGAAAAGGGTGGGAAAAGGGTGGGAAAAGGGTGGGAAAAGGGTGGGAAAAGGGTGGGAAAAGGGTGGGAAAAGGGTGGGAAAAGGGTGGGAAAAGGGTGGGAAAAGGGTGGGAAAAGGGTGGGAAAAGGGTGGGAAAAGGGTGGGAAAAGGGTGGGAAAAGGGTGGGAAAAGGGTGGGAAAAGGGTGGGAAAAGGGTGGGAAAAGGGTGGGAAATTGGTGATGTCTAACGAAGCGGGATGCAATTTGTGTAAAGAGAAAAGGTTCAAGAAGGAGACTAATTGATCCGGGGGTGGGGGGGGGACTGGGGTATGTATAAGCCCGAGCTGTTGTAGCAGCGATGTGGTCAAGCTGATCCCTAGGTTGATTTCTGTTGCTGGTGGATACGGACGGCTGAAACATAAATAATGAATTGTGGGGCCAGAAAACTGACATTATAACTTTAGTTAAAAAAAACCAACCGTTCGGTGTCTCTTAGAAAAGTAAATATTAATTCAAATCAAAATAAGAATTTTTTTGGGGGGGGGGGGAGTTTATGAAAGGAGAAGAAGACTATGCTTTTCAGCCATACCCAAAATAAAAATGAACTTTGGTTATATGCATAAGTTCTGTCAAACGATAAAGATATTTTTATTATTTACTTGTAGAATGTTAAAAATTGGATCTTGAAAAAATAAAATAAAATCAGTTTAAAAAAATTAAATCTGTGAGGAATCTAGCTAAATAGTAAAATCGAAAGCTTGTGTCAACATCTCCGTGTTATGCGATGTCTTATTTTTCAAGTTTTCTCTTACCTCGTGTTCCTGATTTCATGGATTCTTTGCATGTATGTGTGGAGGTGTGTGTGTGCGTGGCCGGGGGGGGGGGTTGGGATGGCGCCCGGACTCCTTATGCAAGGAAATTTATCCAACAAATGAATCCGCTCTGCAAGGATAACACCAACCCCTCTTCACAACCCCTGACTCTTTACTTCATGATGCAATGCTGCTCTACTCTACCCATGCCAAAATATATCATGAAATCCTTCTCTACTCCACCCATGCCAAAATATATCATGAAATCCTTCTCTACTTACCCATGCCACAATATATCATGAAATCCTTCTCTACTACCGAAGCCAAAATATATCATGAAATCCTTCTCTACTCTACCCATGCCAAATATATCATGAAATCCTTCTCTACTCTACCCATGCCACAATATATCATGAAATCCTTCTCTACTCTACCCATGCCACAATATATCATGAAATCATTCTCTACTCTACCCATCCACAATATATCATGAAATCCTTCTCTACTCTACCCATGCCACAATATATCATGAACTCCTTCTCTACTCTACCCATGCCACAATATATCATGAACGCCTTCTCTACTCTACCCATGCCACAATATATCATGAAATCCTTCTCTACTCTACCCATGCCACAATATATCATGAAATCCTTCTCTACTCTACCCATGCCACAATATCTAAAACGTTCCAAGCCACTAAGACCTAAGAGAAGGAGGCGGCCACTACAAGACTTTAAGTTAAGTAGTCTAAGCGGGGCTTAAGTCGTGGGTCGCGTTGTGGTGTGAGAGTAATTTTCTGAACGTCAAGGCTGAGCTTAGACCAGATGTCCTCATCACAACGGGAATCATGAGCTTAGACCAGATGTCCTCATCACAACGGGAATCATGAGCTTAGACCAGATGTCCTCATCACAACGAAAACCATGAGCTTAGACCAGATGATCTTATCACAACGAGAACCATGATCTTAGCATAAAATGAGTAAAACAAAGTAGCGTTAAACCTGAAAAAAGGAACGTAACAAAACAACGAACGTGTCGGCAGGAAGCCTTCATTAGCGAACAAAACACACAAAAAAAACAAAAAAAAAAAAAAAAAGGAAAAAAAAAAAAAAAAAAAAAAAAACTAAAAA
>CAXITT010000279.1:779448-809373 GCA_964033795.1 Lymnaea stagnalis
CGGGAATCATGAGCTTAGACCAGATGTGGTCATCACAACGGGAATCATGAGCTTAGACCAGATGTGGTCATCACAGCGGGAATCATGAGCTTAGACCAGATAATCTCATCACAACGGGAATCATGAGCTTAGACCAGATGTGGTCATCACAGCGGGAATCATGAGCTTAGACCAGATAATCTCATCACAACGGGAATCATGAGCTTAGACCAGATGTGGTCATCACAACGGGAATCATGAGCTTAGACCAGATGTGGTCATCATAGCGGGAATCATGAGCTTAGACCAGATAATCTCATCACAACGGGAATCATGAGCTTAGACCAGATGTGGTCATCACAGCGGGAATCATGAGCTTAGACCAGATGTGGTCATCACAACGGGAATCATGAGCTTAGACCAGATGTGGTCATCACAGCGGGAATCATGAGCTTAGACCAGATAATCTCATCACAACGGGAATCATGAGCTTAGACCAGATGTGGTCATCACAGCCGCCCAAAGTTAACAAAAGCAAGAGGTGCTGGTGATGTTTTTTCTTGACTGGGCTTTGATGGGCATTGAACTCCAGACCATCAACTTGAGATTTGTTCTGTTTAGAACACTCGGCCACCCACCCAGCACCCCACCACTACCAAACAACCAGGAATTGTATAGTTTATATCACGATTCTACGCTAGAAGCAGACATAAAAACAAGGCAGGTTACGCTGGGCTGGACATTTAGAAAGAATACCAACATGACAGATAGGTGAAGAGGGTGCACTACCAAAACCCCAGAGGGAAACGGCTCAAAGGCAGACCTAGGCTTAGAGATAAATGATGTGGAGAGGGATCTACAGCAGCTGGGATTCCGAGCAGATTACTAGGGCAGGGCGGGGGGGGGGATGAAACTACTAGTAGCCCGTGACCAACCTGTCAACAAACCTTAAAATATTTGTCATTCATTAAAAAAATTATATACATAAATTTAGAAATTATCGAAACCAGATCTTTCAAAGTAAAATTTAGTTTACATAACATTTCAATTAAAAAGCTAATTTCAACGCGGGATAAGCCAAAATTATGGAAACGAGAATCCCTGATACTCTACATATTCCAATGACCACAAGACATACATTTTAGTCTGTGCTCTCTACTGACAGAACAACCTTAGCTTAGACGAAATACAATCTGCTGGGGATAGAGTATAATGGCTAGAGTCACCCCCCCCCCCAATCCCTTCCCGTTATTACGGCCCATCGGAGACCTAGAAATACAATGATGAGTTTGATGCCCTCGCAGTGCACGCCAGGCGACCTTGACCTTAAACATGCGATCACACCGTTTCCAGTTCGTTTTTGGTACCGTAGCTACCGTTTTGTTGTATAGCGGGGATTTTGTCAAAAACAACACCAACAACAACAACAAACCCTGTAAACACGCACGGCCAACAACTTGTAGAGTTTCAAGCACAAAGTATCAAATGTCATAAGAGGTTTTTAGTCATTTTTTGAAACATCAATTTTATTGAAATATGTTATACCAATGTCATTTCTGTCTCTTAAAGTCGTGATTTATAATTCAGTAGTTATCACGTTTTCCTGTCAACGTCTGTAAAAAAAAAAATTTAAAAACTTAACTTAAACTATTATTATAAAGGGCGGATTTTGAAGAAAAAAAATCAATAAAATATTTATTTATTTATTTATTAAGGCATTTTTTATATAGCGCTTACCTTAAAGCTCTAAGCGCTTTACAATTATTAAAAACATGTAAAATAAAAATGAGACACTAGGATAGTAAGCAGCAGTTCAGAGAGATAGACAGGAAAGTGATGGTCAGTGAACGAGTTGAAGCATAGATTGGCAGGCTTGTACTTGATGCTAGAGGATATTGGAAGCCAGAGGAGTTGCCGCATGTGTTGTTGAATGTGGTCATGTTTCTTTGATTTAAAAATGAGTCTGCATGCTGAGTTCTGTGCCTTCTGAAGTTTGTCTATGTAGTGTTGAGGAATGCCTGTGAGAAGAGTGTTACAGTAGTCACATTTTGAAAGAATGAGTGAAGAGACGAGAGTTTTTGTGGCATCAAAGGAGAGGAGGTGTCTAATGGTACTGATTTTTCATATTGTTCAAAGTAGAAAACCATACTTCCTGGATGTAATCCGAAGGAAACTGATATTTTATTTTTTAAAAATGTATCTTTATAATATATATATATATATATATATATATATANTATATATATATATATATATATATACGTTTTGATGACAAGACAAAACATTACTTCAGCTTTTTTTTTTTTTTAGGCCATATAGATTTTAAATGAACTTTGTATCAGTCAGTCTACGAGACACGATGGTGTTATCTCGGTTTTCCATCATCTCTCTAGCACAGCGGTTCTCAACCTGTGGGTCGCGACCCCTTTGGGGGTCGAATGACCCTTTCAGAGTGGTCGCCTTAGACCATCGGAAAACACATATACTCTACAGTTATGAAGGAGCAACGAAAATAAGTGTATGGTTTGGGGGGGGGGATGATCACAACATGAGGAACTGTATTAAGGGGTCGAGGCATTAGGAAGGTTGAGAACCACTGCTCTAGAAGAACTACGAGGCTTGGGCGAGGGGGTGAGGGGGTTTATCAAACGTTATCTTCTATAGTAAGGACGCTCGCTGCTTCTTCTATTTATGAGAATGTTGAAAATGTTACAACTTTCATTTTTTAGAGTTTCTTCTTAAATGTATTTGTTTTATTTGATGACGATGGCAAAAGGTTCAAATAATCAAACAGAAACAAGTAAAACCTAACGAAATCAACTTAGTAAATTTACCCCCCCCCATACCCCCAAAATATAACTATTCATTGAAAAAAGGCTCTGATCTAAAAAATAAATAAATCTAACGTCAATGAATCCAATGTCTGGGTTTTAACCTTGTCGTATTGATTTTAAAATGGCCGAAGAAGACGTAATGTGAACAAGTAATTGGTTCTTTCAAATTTTGACGCGTTTTTGCTGTACGGACTTCTGCTTTGATCATCAAATAAATGACCTTAATTCTCCCGACATAAATTATAATAGCGCGGCCCCCCCCCCCCCCCCCCCACACACTTTTTTTTTCCTCCTCCGAAACCAGCTTCTTACTAGTTTTGAGAACTATGTAACATTTGAGAGATTCACCGACAAACAGGATGAAAGAAGATGGTTTGGAAATTGGGAAGACGGCGCCCTCTACACAAACAAAAAGAGTTAAACAATTAACACTCGGTATTATCCAATTAAGCTTGAGCCCGCAGGCGTTCAGAATTAACACTCCTGTCCACAGGCGTTCAAAATTAACACTTTGTAATCATCACACAAGTTTTAAACTACTTACTACCCCATTCCACAAGAGTTTCATTGATTAGTTCGTCCAAGACGCACCTGATGCACACCGTTTACAGTGAAATGTGATTGTCTTGTGCATACTGACCTTTCTTATACCTTGATTTGTGTGTGTTAAAGTGTTAAATAATATATATATATATATATCTGGTTATCTCTAAATTTCTACGAAAAAACCTGGAAAAGTCACGGAGACCTATACTTTGTTGTCTGGCTAGATATTTACACCAATCAAAGTGAGACAAACGACAATTTCACCCTTCTCAAAAGATGGGTAGTTCAAGTTTCAAATCGAGCACAAATTAAAATAACTAATGCCTAACACTTCAGTGGATGTAACAGCATCCCTCTATAAAGCATCATGATTTTATTTTTTGCTTTATGCTTCGATAAAAAATATAGGTGCTATAATGATGTTTCATTTGTAAGGTCAATGCCGACTACATGTCCTCAGTTCGGAACTTATTGGAAAAAAACTAAAAAATATGAATGAACCAAACCGTTTCAGAAAGAGAAAAGCAAATAGTGCGCACCAAACGCACTTGCGATAAGATTTTTTTAAAGAATCTCATTTAGCGCAGTTATAAGGAATTCTATTTCGTGAAATCAGTGACATCATATTTCCTTCATATTCCCCTTAAAAAATAGAAAAAAAAAACTATTTCTTTTTTGGGTTGGTGTTGAGCAGTCGGGTTTAAAATTAGATATAGAGTGTTGTCATTGGCAAAAAGTACATGTGCCAAGTTTCAGCACGATAGCTTGACGGGAAGTCGGTCAGTTAGCCTTCCGAAGATTTATCCCACACACCCAGGAAAAAAAACAACAGACGAACAGAAAAGAAGCTAATTTAAAGGACTCAAAACACATGCTGTGGACAATTACTTGTATTAAAAGACTTGAACCTTGTTGTTTTTTTTAACATACAACCAGGGGAGTGGCGTTACATTTCGACGTAACTTACAGAATTACACATCACAATCATAAGCCACTTTGAATATCCCAGGACCCCTGCAGGGCCGACGCGACGCCCTTGTATACAATTGAATCTGTAAGACCATGCTGCCTTTAGGCTGTTGACTTTCTTCATAATGTAATGATGAAATGGCGCGTTAGATAAAGTAGAGCAGCAGCCAACTATTGACGTTTCTGCTTAGCCATAGTTCACGTCGTTAACGATGTCCAGCAGGCCAGAAATATACACTTGGATGGCTTCCCCGTTAGATCATCATAGTCATGAAAATAGAAAATATCCAGTTAGATTATCATAGCAATGAAAGCAGATAAGTTCCCAAGGGTAAATACATTCAGCTGAAAGACATCCATAATTCTTTTCTGAATATCTACTCAACCCATAAAACACAATAAAAAACAGATTAAAGGCTTAAAGAGGTTGTGTGTCAATAAAATAAAAACATGAAAATTGCCGCTATTTTGTGAGGTCGTTTTATAATTTCAATCGGCGTCCGTGGATTCAGATGTCATTTCGGCTTGTGATCAGAAATGTTACGTCATCCAACTGTCAGTTGACATTATCGTTGATTCCCTCGCTTTGTGTAAGTGGAACAATTCGAGACACACATGTCAATGGATTGAGACACAAACAAGACAGGAATGATAGCTTGAAAGTGTGATTGAGTTTCCAACAGTTATGTTATATACATTTGCGCCGGATGCCAATGGCTTTGGAGATGTCAGGCGCCAGGGAAGATGTGGATTGTGGATCGTAATGATGACTGCGATTGGTGGATGTTAATGATGGATGGTGGATGTTGGACTTAAAGGAATATGCCAATGATGGGTGTCAATTAATATCTGGATGCTGCATTCTTGAGAAGATATGGATGGTCGCTGATAATGAAGATGGGGATATTGGACGTTAATGAAGATGTATAATGGTAAAGTAGATTGTGATGTTGGATGTCTTGGAAGATGTGGATGATGGTTGCTAATGAAGCTAGGGATGTTCAATGAAAATCAGCAGTGTTAAAAATATCGGATGAAGCATCGAGTTGAATCGTTTCGTGGTGTACATTAAATATATTATATATATATATATATATATATATATATCATGAAATGTATATGTAAATACATTGTAATTATATCACGTGATTGAGAATTGAAATTTGATCAATTTCCATATAAATCCTTTACGATACTGGAGGCCTGTTGGATATAAGAAAGATTCCCCGCCTGCATTGACGTCACTGTTCATGAACACTGTTCAAGAGATACATAAAGAAAATATATTTTATTTTTGGTATTCTTGTTGCGGTTGTCGGCTCTGGTCTTTGTTTGGGAACTTCGGCCAGGGTCATTGGTCTAGGGATGTCAGACGGCTCCCTGTAAGACATGGTAATGGAATTGGACTTCGGGTAAGGGTTATGAAATTATGGCGTTGTACCGTTAAGTTTATAGGAAAGATGACACCGAAGGCTTTGAAAAACTCCATTTGATTAGGATTATTATTTTGTACAATGTTTCCAATGTTATTATGGATTTTTATAAAACGCTAACATGACGGCTTTTTATACCTTCCCTATTGTACCCAGCTATTATATCTGTTAATTTGATAGTAGAGAATCAATTGAGACACACAAAGTGTATTGATATAACGGACAAGGTTCAGTTTAAGGCTGCCGTGTGTAAAAGTCGTGTTGTGATTCTTCTATGTAATAAATTGTGAAATAAATGTGAGGACGACAGCAAACATATCTTAATCAATATAGAAGGGTGAATATATATTTCTACCTACCCTGTACTGTATGTGATGTTATATGATTTATTATGTGAAATGTCGTATCGTATCGTTGAAAAACAAGTGCCTAGTCATATCAAATGGACTGGATGGTTCATTTGACATCGATGACGTGGCAGTGACAGTTGAATAAGAGCACCATAGCTTTTGATAACTATCATCTCTGCATTACCCACACAGGAGTGAACAGCTACAGTATCATACAGAAATTTCATGCCGAACATTTTTATTTTAATTTTAACTAAGTTGTTCTTCACGCAATTTTAGGCATTTTCATTTGTTTTTTTGTGTGTTTTAAATAAATTTTCCTAACGCTTAATTATTATGGTCTTCCTTAATTTTAAAAAAAAAAAAGGTTTGAAACGGGAAGTGGAAGGGGAAATTTCAAATGTTTCATTTGCCATTGTAACTTTGACATTTTTTTTTAAAAATCCGTATATTTACAGAACACATTTTATTTCCACATTCTAGGTCTTCTAGGGCAGTGGTTCCCAAACGGTTAAGTTTGGCGGACCGATGAGCAAGTTTTGAATTTTTACCAGGGAACGGTGCATGATTTATTTGTATACTTTCATTTCTATTTGACAATAAATATTTATGTTATGCGGATCGGCAGCGTTAGGCATGCGGACCGGTGAAGGTCCACGGACCGCCATTTGGGGATCACTGTTCTAGGGTATGTAAAAAAGCATAATTTAACTTTAGTATTTTACGACTTAAATGTGTACGACGAGTTAAAAAAACAACAAATGAAAAATGAAGCTTAAAAAAATTGGGGCCTATTTAATATTTAATATTGTTATATTTAAAAACGAAAGCAAGTTTCATGAATCTGACTTATTTTGTGAGGTGGAGTTAAGTTCCAACACCAAGATTTAAGCTCATAGCCTCCAATGACCATTCGCTTCAACAACATCCTCCCATATACATGGACAATTTTTTGACATCAATTTTCTACATTTTTATTTCAGTACGCAACCATCTTTCTATTTCAGCATGCCGCAATCTTTGTATTTCAGTTTGCCACAATCTTTGTATTTCACCAAGCCACAATCTTTTTCTTTCAGCATGCCACCATGTTGTCGAGGATGAGCGTTCATTAGGAATTGTTGCGACTCAATATTATGTTCATTAGTTGTTGAACGCTTTTCCCGCGCTTGACTATTATAGTTAGTGAACGCTCTTCCCGCCATTGTATTTATGACGTATTTTTATGCTGAGTCGTGACGTATTGTCTATGCAGTGTTGTGACGTATGTTGTAGTCGTGCGGCAGTCTTGAGTGGAACCTTGGAGTGATAGGATGTTTACTATATTTACTTAGATATTAAAGTTATAGTTATGATGAAAAGGAGTTGAGTTTGTTAATTGATAGTGAGAATAGTACGACGCTTCAACGTATGAAAGAACTGACGAATGTAATCAATCCAAGAAGACGTATAGGAGTTGACACATGTGAAACATGAAAATTTCAGTACGACACCATCTTGGTATTTCAGCATGCCACCATCTTTGTATTTCAGCATGCCACCATCTTTGTATTTCAGCATGCCACCATCTTTGTATTTCAGTATGACACCATCTTTGTATTTCAGTATGCCACCATCTTTCCAGGGGTGATCTTGCCATCTTCGGGGTGTCCAACGCCTCCTCTCTGGCCACCATCCAGTCGTACACGGACACCTTCAACGTGCCGTTCGTCACCATCAGCATGGCGCAGAACAACTCCCACAATGGGTCGTACCAGATCTACATGCGACCCATGTACATCAACGCCCTGGTGGACGTCATAGTCCACTACCGCTGGGAGAAGGTGGCCTTTTACTACGACTCTGATGAAGGTGGGTGGCCTTGATAATCTTTGCTTTGGTCGTTTTAATTGAGTTATCGTCGCATTCTTATGTAGAGGCCACGTCTTATAAACATTTGAAAAGTTTGAGAATCCCTGATCAAAAGGAGTGAGAGATACATCGAGGTGAAGATACTTGATTGACTGAATATCTCTCAAAATATCTCGCTCTCTCTCTCCCTGTAAAGCCATTATGTGCAAGGATGAATATCTCTCTATATTTCTCTATATAAATCTCTCTCTATATCAGCGTTTCTCAACCTTTGGGTCACGACCCCTATTGAGAGACCCACTAGGTCCCTATTGAGAGACCCACTAGGTCCCTATTGAGAGACCCACTAGGTCCCTATTGAGAGACCCACTAGGTCCCTATTGAGAGACCCACTAGGTCCCTATTGAGAGACCCACTAGGTCCCTATTGAGAGACCCACTAGGTCCCTATTGAGAGACCTTTGACTTACTCAGTGGCGAAACGTTTGAGTTACGAAACAATTTTTAAAAAAAAATTATTTACATTTTTTATAACGATTTTATCTTTGGTTTTCTGGATCTGAATTTTTGTTTACTCATCCGGGTTCTAAGCCCCTAACTAATATCCCACCCCCCACCCACACCAATATTCCCTTTAAGCTGCGCGGCTGCGCGGCTATCTCACAGACGCCGCGCAGCAGTTTTGAGTATCCGCGCAGCAAATTTCCATGTAAGTTTGTGTTTGTGGGCTGTAAAATTTTGCACACAACTGTATGATTTTGCACACCAACCAGCAATCCTTAGAGCAGGGGTCGGGAACCTATGGCTCGCGAGCCAGATGTGGCTCTATTGATGGCTGCATCTGGCTCGCAGACAAATGTTCGATTATAAAAAAGTCGCATTAATGTTAAGAAATACTCATTATTGATTAGCAACAGCATAACAATGTTATTAAAAATAATTCAGAGTCATAATTATTGCATTTTTAGTGTTGAAATTACACAAAATGCACACATTTTCTTGAATTTTTAGTTTTAAACATAATGTATGGCTCTCACAGAATTACTTTTCAAAATATGTGGTGTCCATGGCTCTCTCAGACAAAAAGGTTCCCAACCCCTGCCTTAGAGGGAACATTGAAACACACACTTCCTTTTTCAAAAAGATCTTAAAGGTAAATCATACCCCTTTTCAGGAAATAATACCAGATTAGACAAAAAGGCCGAGGATAATGAAAAAAAAAAAAACAATATTAAAATTGTGAGATTCTACGGGTGTAGAACTCTATTATGAGATAAGAGGCTAGACATTAGGCATACATTTTAACGTTGATTTTAAATCAACTATTATTATTATTACTATTATTATTATTATCATCATCATCATCATCACAATCTGTTATTACACCACAACTTAATAATCACTTCCGGACAAAGTTCAGGTCTGGGGGTCAAGGAACTTAAAATTTTCCACGGACTTGCCTTTAATAAAAAAAAAAATTTTTTTTTTTAAAATACTTGCTAACGGCGTCCTCAAGCTAATTTAATAATTATAACCAGTAAAGACGTTTGATATGGTAACGACGTGTTATACAATGTTATATATGGTTGTATAATGTTGAACGCTCTCCTTCCTTATTTGCTTATCACTTACAACTGTCTGTCTGCGTTCCTAATAATTATTACGATAATTATTGTCTCATTGAAAGCACGAGGGAAATTCACCAGATGGCTTCACTCTATATTTATTCACGTCAAATATCACTTCACGACATGAATATAAATATCTCCTGTTTGGAGCAAAATACTTGTCACCCTTTTTGTACACTTCACTTCTGTCTTGAAACATTTAAATCAACAATGGCTAATCCGATGCCATAGGATACATCATTGCAAGCGCAAAAAAAAAAAGACATTTATCACTTTCTTGACCACCTTACAAGATCACTTTCTCTCTTCTGAGCATGATTTTTTTTCTTCTTAATTAACTTCCTGTTCATACTTAAATTGCGAAAACAATCCATTATGTGGAAACAATTCATTATATTAATATTTGAGCTATTACAAATATCATGCACAATTCTGCTTTACTATAAATATATTTGTAAGCGGTTCTCATTGTCGTTTAAAATGGCCAATTCCTGAATTTGAGTATTTTTCGGAAACAGTCTATTTGTTGTAATATAATCTCGACTCCATCTTTCAGTCGTTGTCAATACATTAAACTACGAATGTGATGATTTATCATGCATAGAACCCAATTCGAGATATGTACCAATGATGTAGGACCTTAATGTTCTTGGACAGTTTCACTAGATCTCCGTCAAGTACGGATTTCTTGTTTATTGCCTTTCGTCGAAGACTACACGTGTGATGTGTCCGCCCCTGACCTTGCACGCGGACCGGAAGCGAGGCGAGTGTGACCGGCTCTAAATGGTCACTCGGTTCCACGGAATGCGGGAGGGGGGGGGCGATTGCTAATGTCCACTGGGTATCCCAGGCGGTCGTGGGGGTTATAGGGGCCATGTAGTGGATTATTGATGGATATGCCAGTGTTGAGGCTTGAGATCGAATGACAAGAAGGGTAAAGACTGTCTGTATTTCTAGGTTTCCCAGTATTCCAACCAACGGATGAGGATGGGTCTCAAAGAGTTGCGATATTTTAAATTTAAAAAAAAAAATCGGGGTGGGGGGGGGGGTGGGAGGGGGGTGTTTTAGAGAACCAATTACCGGGCTCACAAAAATAGGACTTTGAGTTTTTTGAGCTAATTGTTGTGTTGATGCAGTTTAACTGCCTTAGAATGACTATTTAGTGATTTTTTTTATTAGTATCTAACGCGTATCATCATGGCCGGGTTCTGATTTATGGATTAACATCTACCTAGTTTATCATGGTCCTATCCCAAAGTTTGGACACTATATAACTGCTTTAAGAACATATAAAAGGGGGCATACATGTGTAGTAAATATGTACGATTAGTACATTCTTTTCTGTTGATTCGGACATGTAAGACGGTGCAGTTCCAAACAATATGACGTCGAATCAGAACTGATTTTAACTCAAATTAAATTGAATGAATTAAACTTATAAAAAAAAAACAAAAAAACAACAACACACATATACTATTATTACTACTAACATTGTAAGCCATTTTCTCAGTTTGTGTACAAATTCGGATAATTGTGTACGTCTCTTAATAAAAAAACCAAACTACTCCTGTCGCTTGCCAAACAAATCCTGAATCCTGACCAAGATTCCACTTATTGGACTGCGAACACGTGAACTTGATGGCTCTGAATTGCTCAGCTGAGATTAACACGTGTATGTCTTTAATCTCATGTTGCTCGTATCGATCCCGTGTACCGATGGGAATGTATCTGTGGTTAGTGCCCTATGGGCAATGTATCTGTGGTTAGTGCCCTAATGGGCAATATATCTGTGGTGTGCCCTGATGGGCAATGTACCTGTGGTTAGTGCCCTGATGGGAGATATATCTGTGGTTAGTGCCCGATGGGCAATGCATCTGTGGTTAGGGCTTTTGGGAATCACAGAGCAAACCATGCTTAATTTATAATGCTGTGATGCCAAATGGTAGCCCAAAAGCATTTTTTCAGTAAAGTAATTATGTTACTGGCTTGTTACACTGAGAGTTGTCCCGAGGTGGAGATTTACAGTGTAACAAAAAGAAAAGGGGGGGGGTGCCCGATGAAGGTTATTTAGAGCGCGCCCAGATAAGATCGGTGATAGCATATTCAGTGCGATGTATTCATAGAACGCCCAGATAAGATCGGTGATAGCATATTCAGTGCGATGTATTCATAGAACGCCCAGATAAGATCGGTGATAGCATATTCAGTGCGATGTATTCATAGAACGCCCAGATAAGATCGGTGATAGCACATTCAGTGCGATGTATTCATAGAACGCCCAGATAAGATCGGTGATAGCACATTCAGTGAGATGTATTCATAGAACGCCCAGATAAGATCGGTGATAGCACATTCAGTGCGATGTATTCATAGAACCTTCCTGGTAAACTTTTTGATTTCTGGTTGGTGTTCGTTTTTTTGTTTTTTGTTTGTTTACATTACGAGATTCCATCTTAACGTTGTATGTTTAAATATAAACCAACAACTTTGATGGGTTATTTGTAACATGACAGCCATGGGCGCCCGCATGGGAGGGGCCAAGTGCCCCACCTTGCCCCTATATGCGGGCGCCCATGATGACAGCTATAAACAGTTTCACATAATCATGTTTACTTCGCGGTCCTGTCACAAACTGAAGTAAAGATTGACTTAACTTATTCGAAGAGTGCCACCGCCCTCGGTAGTTTACAAAAGAGCAATTTTTAGAATGAGGCCCTTTTGAGATGGCGGGCCGCATTACAGGATTGGTTTCTTTTGTGGTCGTGACTTAGTGGGGGGTCTTCGGACCCTTGTCGGGATAAACCCTTTGTAATAATAGACGATGAAAGACCCCCTCGTAAAAGTAGGATCATTGCAAGGACAGATCCACTTGTAGTACTAGAGTCATCACAATGACATACCCCCTTGTAAAAGTAGACTCTTAGTCTTTAAAATAACAGAACCCTTAGTAATAGTGGATTCATTGGAATGACAGATCCACTTGTAATAGTGGATTCATTGGAATGACAGATCCACTTGTAATAGTGGATTCATTGGAATGACAGATCCACTTGTAATAGTGGATTCATTGGAATGACAGATCCACTTGTAATAGGAGACTTTTTACAACGATGGACACGGAAGATATTGGATCAGCTTCCATTAAAACTGAGTGCACTAATCTCCAGGGACACTGAGGTGAAATGTGAAGAAAAAAAAACTAAACCACTTCTCTCTATCATTCTCCAATATCTGTTGAACTGAAATACCCTACAGCGATGAAAAATTTACTTCTGACTTTCCTTGCATAGATCCGGAACAAATCACGTCTGGTCAAATCATTTCTCGACAATCCTCGAGTCTCTACTAATCAGTTTTGATATGTCAGATATTAACGTCAAAAGAGTACTCACAGTGCTAAATTCACTTAGATTACACCGCCACCGCCACCACTACGACCGCCACCACACTCAAAGGAACATCTCAGGGTACGCTGCGCCATCGATTTCACTCACGTACTTCACGCGGGCGGGAAATGAAAAGGCTTCGGCCCTAATGGCGGCTCGTGTCGGCGGTGTCAAGCCGTGTACGCGTCACGGGGCCCCGCAGGGGAAGACAACCCGTGTAGGGCATTAACCGTCTACATTGTAACCGGATTACCTCGCCTTGTTAGTTGTCGGTTGTATTTGAAGTTCAAAACCAAAATGGAAAACGAAACAAAAACATACAATAAACAATACTGTGAGGTAAAGTGCCGTTTTAAACTCTAAGCCATGTAAGAATTGGGATTCGTTGTCCTCGCTCATTTAGCCGACAATTTTAGAGTATCTTTATATACCCATGTCTTGACAGATTTATTGGACTCGTTTTCGGTAAATGTTTCATAAAGCCTAATGGGCCAAATGAGCCATATGGGCCAAATGAGCTAAATGGGGAAAATGAGCCAAATGGGCCAAATGAGCCATATGGGCCAAATGAGCTAAATGAGCCAAACGAGCCAAATGGGCCTAATGAGCCATATGGGCCAAATGAGCCCAATGAGCCAAATGGGCCAAACGAGCATGTTATATGATTGCAAGAACACCAGCTGCCAGGGTAAAGAAAGGCCTACCCTGTCCTAAGCCCATGTTTAAAATGAGACGTGTCTCTATAGATCTAAACAAAAACAACAATACAACTAGACTAATAAAGAAAATTAAACCAAAAAAAATAAATAAATTAACCTCAAAACACATTCTCCCATAAAATAGAAAACAAGATTGTGTGTGTCTGTGTAAAAGTTTTTGTGTATGTAAAAAAAAAAAAGTGTGGGTTGGTGGGGGGGGGGGGGGATCGAGCCAGGTAGCTGTTTTTTTTTCGGTATCTACAAAAAAAAATCAGATTACCTATTTTTTTATACATAAAAACTAGTTATAGACCGCGAAACAATAGCGACGGCAATGTGTGAAATTCCCTTGTAATACAGTTACAATCCCTTGTAATACAGTTACTTGACAAAACATGCATTCAACAACAGCACCTATAAGAATCTCAATTAGTGCTTTGCCCCCCTCCCCCTTTTTTTTTTTCATGGTACACAACCTCACAATTTTGTACGCCCCTGTACTATATTATTATCCTCTGCCTTACCCCCTTTTACACAGAAATTAGATTACACCATATTTAAATTTAGACTATTCGAGCAAAGCCACAGAAAATAGCACTCACCTAACGCACTTGCTCATGGGGCGCATTTATCGGGAATTTTATTTTTGCGCTATCGAACTCATTACCCGGTGCCGGATTTCCCTATAAGCTAAAAAGGCTGCAGGTAAGGGCCTCCCAATCTACCGTGGCCTAAAAAAAAAATAATCCATTTTTAGTTGTCTTATCTTAAAATTCAAATTTTGCATGTTAGATTGATATCATTTAATTGACAAGAGGCCGGTTTGCTTTCTGTAATTTTGAGCAATAGTTTGTCAACCTTTAAATCTAATTAGGATACAATATCTAGGGGGAATCTCAATACCAACCGATTAAATGGTCCTTTCCAGTGTTTCCGCTCCTAGCTTTTTAATTCTCCTTTTCAATTTTTAAAAATTAGTTTTTGACTCCAGAATGTAGGTTCTTTTTTTCGTCGCAATTATTTTCTTTAATATAACGTGTGTATTGCAATATATTTTGTGCAACATTCAACGGTTTTTCAAAAAGTTTACACTTCATTTTGATTGAAAAAGAAGTTAAATTTAGTTTGCCTGGTGTAGAATGTACGTCTACAGGGATAAGAAAGACGGTGAGATGAAAACAGGCCAATTTGGGAGCTGCACCCGATGCAGATGAACGGCTTTATCCAACAGCAAGATTTCGATTGAAGTCCTTCATTCATGTCATAAACATCTTTGATGCAAATTATCGAAAAGAGCAAAAGTCTACAAGTATTTTGGAAATAAACTTCCAGTTTAAGTGATTCAGAAGTTTCAGAGGTCTAGCTGAAGATGCAGGTACGTTAATAAAGGAGCTTGGGTGAACTGAGGCACTTCCTGTGACGATGTCAAGCAGAATTATTTTTTAAAAAAGAACATTTTCAAAACACCGATTTGTAACGAATCATCTTTCAAGACAAGATTGAGTTAGTTTTCTCAAATGTTGAAGCAATATTAAGACCTTTTATTTAATGGTAAAAAATTGTTCAATGAAAGATCGTTTTCAGAGCTAAAGAGAATAAAACATTAACTTAGGGCAACTAAATCTCAAAAGGAAAATAAATGTCTGCACATTTAGCAAGTGTGTATAGAACGAGACATGTTACGTAGCAATCTTTTGATGACGTAATCAATGATTTAACCTTTGGGGAATCAAGGGAAAATGATTCAAGTTTCAACTTATTTAGAGCCTTTACGGGTGTAATATAATATAATTATTTCCGTCATTATGCAAACACATTCTTTATTATTAAACAAATAATTAAAAGACCATATATTTCCATGGCATATATTAAAAGGCGATAGATTTTAATCTTTTCTATGACCAGCTGATGTGATTTAAAACGGTTGGGGGGGGGGGGGGGTGACTCTGGACTTCGTATAGCTTAGGGTCTCAGCACGTCTAAGTCCGAACATGCCACTACTACATATTATCTTTCAAATCTAGACAATTCTATTGCTAGATATCATAGACGATCTCAACTGTTTAAATTTCGGCGATGGCATTCAAGTTTCTCTGCATCAGATAAATCTGCTACCCTAAGATTAATGAATGCAATCCCTACGATACTTCTAATTCTTGCTTATTCACTTCTCTTATTTTTGCTACATATCCTTGACACCCTTCTCTTGACCCCTTGTCTTGACCCCTTCTCTTGGCACCCTTCTCTTGACCCCCTTGTCTTGGTGATCCTTGGATCCCTACCCCTCCTCCAGACGGCTCTGTCCGCCGATCGATTTGTGATTTGAGAAACAATCCAAACGACATTAGTTTGTCTCCCTTTGAATATGTCGTCACGTGGTCGTGAGAGGAAATCAATTTCGTTAAGGTATTGGGGGGATCATAACAACGGCGCGCCCCGGGGTGGAACAAACTGGATTAAATATAAGGCACTGGTATCTTTACAAGAGGATTTTGAAATAAATTAAGTGCATAGCATTGATTGGATATTGAGGCTCAGATATTTAAATGAAAGTAATAAATGGCTTGCTAACAGTAGCAGGCACATGAGGCTAAACAAAGATGAACCATCTAAAGTAAGTCTGTATCATAACTATATTTATAACTATGTATATCCTACTAGTGTGGTTAGTACTCTCCCGTATGGCATAAAGTGCGGGCCACATATGCCAGTCATTGGCGGAAACTCAACAGCTTCCACACATAGCTGTATGCGTCGCATTTTGTGAAGTCGGTGGCAGGACAAAGAGCTTAGCACAGAGGTTTTGGAACGTGCCAAAATGTGTATCATGCTCTAAGCTCTTAACAAGAGGCGCCTCCTCTGGTTATGACATGGAAGTAGAATGGAGGAAAATCGAATTCCAAAGAGCCAGCTGCTGCTCTATGGAGAAATGGTAAAAAAAGGGGCATGGGGGGAGGGGGGAGGGGGAGGGGGGGCGCAAGACTTATTGGACGATCGCAGCTGTGCTTTAATGGAACGTTAAGGAAGCTAACCAAGAAATTGTCGAATAGGAGATGATCGCTGATCGCCGTTCAAGCTGGCGGACAGCAGGGTATGAGGGAGTCGAACAGGCAGAAGATGCGCGAAACAAAGATCTTGCAAACAAAAACAGCATCACGGAAGGCCAACATTGACCAGAAGACGAGGTTCTCCTGCGAGAAGTGCATGCCGTGACTGTCATTCCAGGATCGGCCCCGTAAGCCCTTTGATGAGGCCTCAAGAAGCCACAGCATCGTTTCACGACGACGGAAGGATGCCGTATAGTTTGTATTAGTGTGTGTGGGGGCGTTCGTGTGTGTGTGGGTGTGTTATTTATTTGGATAATATAATGTATATCACAAGGTCATTAAAAAGAATTTCAATTTTTTAATGTATTTTGACATAACACGATTTTTTAAAATAGAAATTGGGTCGACAAACAGGAAGTTATCAAACGTACACACACACACACACTCTCAAAACAAACACACACACACACATGCACGCACACACGCACACACGCTCGCACACACAAACACACACAGTGTTTAAAAAGCAAAAAATGTATGACAGGTCAGTTGCAGCCAAGGCCAAGAAATATATTTACAACCAAGCGTAATGATCGAGAAGCTATCGGACACATTGGATGGATAATAATAATATTTTAAAAAAAAAATTAACCTTTAGCTAGAAAAAAAAAACACCCCTGAACAGCAAGGGTTTTTTGTTGTTGCAATAAATACATTCACAACTTGATGAACTTAATCCTGGTTCGGCCTGTGATAATCGGATGAAACCATCCTTTGAAGTGACATGGTAATGTGATTGCCACGAAACTTTTTTCTAAACTTCTGAGTAGGTGGCAACAAGTTTATTAGAATGTGGTCAAAAACATCAGTTCCCTGGTAGGACGTGAGTCCTCCATGCATCTGCAGATGGAAGGCATTTATTGTATTGGACGTCGAGTACCATTGATGAAATATGTTATAGAAACTGGCCAGAAGGCATGTTAATGGACAACTTTCATAGAAAATATTAGTCTACGATAGAATTTCATAGGACATGTCGTTGTGCAATAGACTTTTGGAGGATAATAGTATTTTATTAATGGAGATATCTTCTTCTTCTTCTATATCTTAAAGGCCCACGATCAATTTATTGATCATTTTGGCTCCTATGCATGTAGATGGGATTTGCCATGTTTCTGTTACTGGTGTTGATGAGGAAATTATGCACTAGGGGTTTGAAGGCTTGAGGCAATAGACACAAATGTGTCTAGTGTTGTCGCCTCAACTGTTCCTTTTGAAAGATGGTTCCAGTCCCTGATTGTCTTGGGCAGGAATGAGCAGCTCCTATACTGTACAGAAACATAGATAATAGTGTAATAACGTGCTCGGTGAGCCCTCATTTCCATTCCACTAGAACTAGAATATATCAGTTTGAATTTATATCAAATAAGGAGATCAGTGGAAATTTGACACAGATAGGGTATTTAGTTTGAATTATGATAGAATCATACAAATTGTTAACAATATCATGAAAGAATTAGTGATGATTCTTAAAATTAATATTGTAATAATGGCACACTGAGGGCGCTCTGGGGGCACTCTGGGGGCGCTCTGGGGGCACTCTGGGGGCACACTGAGGGGCACACTGAGGGCACATTTTAAATAGCACAATCAGATTCATCTTTTAATGCAGTGGTGGCCTACCTACGGCTCGTCATGTAAATTTTGCGACCCTCCGGATGCCAGTTGCATAATAAATGTTTTCATTTAATGTCTGTTTCAGCTCATTCTTGTTTATAAACTTTATTTTGATGTTAAGGAATCACAATTTTGTTCTTAAAAAATGTCATATCTCAATTAAATCTATACACTTTATTTTTGAGCGGCAAGTGTGTCTGTATTATCATTTGAGAATTGTGCATTAAGTGTAAATAGATAACTTATAACATCGTTTATTTTTGGTGTGTTATTTTATTTATTGGTATCATAACATGCGGCCCGCGAAGCAATATCTCGTGATACAGGCTTTAAGAGTTGGCCGCCCTTGTCGTTTCCTGCTTGCACATTGTGAAGCACTGGCCACAAACGTGTCGCAGTTAAAACTACTCACTGCTTGCACATGCATGGTTCCACATGTTACACTATTACGACGACTCACTGCTTGCACATGTGTAGTTCCAAATGCAATGCGATTAAAGCGACTCACTGCTTGCACATGTAGAGCTCTACATGCAATGCGATTAAGGCGACTCACTGCTTGCACATGTAGAGCTCTACATGCAATGCGATTAAGGCGACTCACTGCTTGCACATTTAGAGCTCTACATGCAATGCGATTAAGGCGACTCACTGCTTGCACATTAAGAGCTATACATGCAATGCGATTAAGGCGACTCACTGCTTGCACATGTAGAGTTCCACATGCAAATACGATTAAGGCGACTCCACATGCAATGCTAATCAAACTCGGCGGTCAACAATCAAATTTTAAGTTTTTTTCATCAACCTAGAGAGAATTAGCCAAACCTGTTGGAAAAAGGTTTGAGGGAATTTAAATGTCATCATTGTTTTTTTTTCAAAAACAACAACATCCTAATTCGTTTGTGCCAAGAATGTGAACACTTCACATCTGTCTTCGCCAAAGCTTGCCCAGAAACTGTGATGCGACCTTTCCATCCCCTATCTCCTAACCAACATCTCTCTGTACCACGCCAATTTGGCTTCACGTCTTCCTGCATCCCTCACACTCTGTTCTCACACCAATGAAATTCAATTATCTCCACAATCTTATTATCTTTAAACAAGTAAAACACACAGGGCAAATTGAATTTTTCTGGAGTTATATTTGAAAGCACAAAAATATGTCGCATTGTGCGTGGTGAGACGTCATCCCCCTTTCCTGTGATGGCTCTCGTTTCTGTATGGATGTCAAGATAGATTGGTGTTCTTCTACTCTGTTTTTCTAACATGTGCATTTGCTACATTTATTTGACGGACAAATATCTTGTGTTTCGTCTCGAATATAACATCAATGGAATTCAAGGTCTCCTCGGATTGCATAAAAAAAAAAAGTTGAACAAGATGTTTATTTACTTCCCACGGCTTGAACGCAGTCCCTCATTTATATATATATATATGAATGTTTATATTTATATATATAAATATAAATATAATATATATATATATATATTATATTGTCAGATTTTTCAGTTCAATTAACCAGCAGGAATATTTCTCGTGCAGCAGGGGGTGGGTGACCTATGTCCTTACTTTGTTACCATTTGGGACCACCATCTAAGGACTCGGCGACAAACAAATGAAGAAATAAACAATTTTTGAAATACAAAACTTGAAAGCAACTTCTTTTATAACTTCACAGAGATAAGTCGTGCACAGTTTGTTTTGAAAAGTCACAAAAGTTGGTAGATGTTACACACACAAAAAGTCATGAAACATTACAAAATAAATCCAATTATCCTTTGTGATGAATTGAAAATATTTATGTCTAAAAGCTATCGACCGTGCTACTCGGATATCTTATTTCTAGTGAAGCCTTTCGGGCTTCAAAGTTGTAGCCATTTAAATAATAAATATACAACCATATCTTTTCCGTGTTTAGTCTATCTTTTTTTTAGAATGGCAATATGTATCCACTGTTGAAATATACATCCAGGTCTATTCTGCTTATGTAAATTGATAACTATATCCAATGTTACAACCTACACCCATGTATTATTTTTTGTTGCAATCCGAGGAGACCTTGAATTCCATTGATGTTATATTCGAGACGAAACACAAGATATTTGTCCGTCAAATAAATGTAGAAAATGCACATGTTCGAAAAACAGAGTAGAAGAACACCACTGTTGTAATCAACGCCAAGGTCTAATATATCTATCATCCATTCATGCATCCACTGTTGCACTCCACGCCCAGGTCTAGTCAGACTTCAGCAGCTGTTCCAGGCCACCAACAAGTATGATAAGATGATCATATCCATCGACACCAAGCGCATCACGTCCGTGGAGAACGGCTACCACATGCTGAAGGAGCTCCACCTCATGGACCCGGAGATGGAGCACCGGGTCCTGCTCGATGTCCGAACAGACAAGGCCGAGCAGATCATCCTCAAAGTGGTGAGTGCGCTTGCAATACGGGTCAAGTGGTTTTAACGTAATCTGAAACGTGGGTATAGCTCCGGTCAATGTTTAAAGTGAAATATTTATTAAAATGATTATCTCCCCATAATAATCCGTTCATATGAGTTGTTTTATATCGTATTTATGCATTGCTTATTTATCCTTCTGTGTGGTGTGTGCAGTAGACATTTTTAGAACACTTTAATTGAATTAATTTGCAATAATTTTTTTTTTTTTTTTTTTACATTTCAGATGAATGATTCCAAGATAAACAATGCAAAGTTTCATTTTTTATTGGGAGATTTAGTAAGTAACACAACATGCTGATTCCGATTGTTTAATTAAGTAATAGCCATCAACATAAAATATTCTAACATGTCCCTTAAGTATAAAAGTTGCATCCACAACTAATGATATCCATGTCCTATGTCTGAAACTAACACGAAGAGATAAAACCAATGGAACAATCCCTTAGCGAAGATACACACTTTGGGGTCACCTCCATTTAAAAAAAAAAATCTCTGCCTCTGTCATCCAATGACATCAATCCTCCAACCAATGACATATATCTCCCAACCAATGACATCCATTATCCAACCAATGACATCTATCTTCCAACCAATGACAAATATATCCCAAACAATGACATCCATTCTCCAACCAATGACATCTATCTTCCAACCAATGACATATATCTCCCAACCAATGATACCATCTTCCATCCAATGACATCCGTCATCCAACCAATGACATCCCCTCTTGAAACCAACCAATCATTGCAGGGCATGCTGGAAATCAACACAACCCACTTTAAGATCGGCGGGGTCAACATCACGGGGTTCCAGCTCGTTGACCCCTTCAACTCGACCTCTGAGCTGTTTATATCGACGTGGTCCAGCCTTGACCCCGTCTATTGGCCAGGCGCTGGCACCAATCACGTTAATGTGAGTACTGTGTGAACGGTTCACAAGCTGACTTCTCGTTTAAGGTAATAAGCAGAACTACTCTTTTTTTTTTTTTCCCGGAAATCCGCCAAACACAAATAGGCAAATTGTAGTTGTATTTATAATTTTAAAATTAAAAAAAAAAATGAATAATAACCAGATATTTTAGAAGACATTGCGTATTATTTTCTTTGTTTTTGTGTTCAATGATCATTCTGTTTTACGACTGTTTTTTTCGTTCACAGTACGAGGCGGCACTGGCCGCAGACTCAGTCAGGTTGTTCAAAAGTGCTTTCGGCTCGATTTTACAGAAAGATCCCAATTTTTTACGACGCAGTCGGTCGGGGACGGCCGGGAAGTCAATGAAGTGTACAGACGACTCCGAGATCAAGACGGGTCACGGTCAAATGATTTTAGAGGAAATGAAAAAAGTAGGTTTTTCTGGTTTGGGGTGGGGGGGGGGTTGGTCATTGGAGACTACCGGGAGAAGTTTCCCAGAAGCAATTGAGTTATCGGTCGTATTTTTTCAAGGGTCGTGGCCTAATTTTGAGTGAAGTCAGTGACGGTTTCCAGACCGAATATTGCCTGAGGGAAAAATGTAGAATAACTATTAAAACAAATATATATAACAACTGGGGCTCGAGGCAGATTATTTCCACTGAAGCCTCTACTGGCTACAATTAATTGTATAATAAGTTAGTGATAATAAGTTAATTGAAGCCTCCACTGAATACAGTTCTATCTTATTGATAATAAGTTTATTAAAGCCTCAACTGGCCACAGAAGTATCATAGTGATAATAATTTCAGTTCGTATGACAATCACAGAGCTATACGGAATTATGGCCCAACATTGATTTCATGAAACAAGAGGTATACCCACTCTCTTTTGCCCATCAGACATTGCCAATCAGACATTGCCAATCAGACATTTCCCATCAGACATTGCCCATCAGACATTGGCCATCAGACATTGCCCATCAGACATAGCCCATCAGACATTTCCCATCAGACATTGCCAATCAGACATTGCCCATCAGACATCGCCCATCATCCTTTTCCCATCAGACATTGCCAATCAGACATTGCCCATCAGTAATTGTTATATCAATGTAAAGATATAAAAGCCTTCTGGCCATAACTTTGAAAATCTCACTCCACAAACCTGGCTGGACGAATAGGGCGGCGGTCAGTATGGTCATCTATGTGGTGCCCTGAACATAATCTCTGTTTGGCCTTTGTAATGGAGGGGACTAGAAAAATAGCCATTTTACATTTTGTTTTATGGCCTTTAGAACGGGCGGTGCTGTGAACTAGATTTAGGGGCGTGGAGGTTTGTTATGGCAAGTCGCTGATCATGAGAGGTTATGTGATTGAGGGTTTGGCTCAGAGAATATTCTGTGTAGCTGGTGCAATGTGCTGGGATTTTGTGACGAATTTTGGGTAAGGGGAAATGACGATGTGAATGTTTTTATGGTTTGGAATGGTAGCAGTGATGGAGCGTTAGATGTTCAGGGTTGTATATTTAATAAAGAGACGATTTTTCTATAAAAACAATGGTTTGTTAAGTAACTAAATCACCCTAGACAACGAAGGTATTGAACTTGGTAATATCAGGTACGTAACGGGCTGCTATTATTTTATTAATCGAAACGCAGCCCAGAATAACTGAGGGCACACAAGAAAGGACTGATAGAAACTAAGCAGCCAATCATAAGATCTAACTAAGGTCAGATCAGGAAGATTTTCAACTTTAAATAGACCGCCTACGTTTTTTTTTCGAGACAGCCGAATGCTCTCATTTGTGTACTTATTGTTTTCTCTGACTTTCTTTTGTTGAATTGTCGTAGGTCAAGTTTGAGGGCGTCACTGGCCACGTTGCGTTCAACGAACAAGGCCACAGAAAAGATTTCACCCTGGGTGTTTACAATGTCGCCATGACCAGGGGAACAGCCAAGGTAAGTTAAGCACAGAGGCGTAGCGAGAGTGTTTGTTGCCCAGGGACGAGATTCATTTTAAAGCGACCCCTTTTCTTTTTTTTTCAACTCTCAAACCCCTAACTTGAAGCCGAAGTGGGTACACAATGGGCGAGCCGGACTTTACCACTTAGACCGTTTTCTCTATCTTTAGTCTATGTTTTATAATTGGCTGCATAACGTTCATATAGTTAAGATAATGAAATAGCAAATATCTCATATTAATCTGTTCAATATGTTCCCCGGTTTTCAGATATGTTCCTTCAGTTTCACGATATGTTCACCTTGTTTTACGACATGTTTCCCTGTTTTTCTGACATGTTCCCCCTGTTTTCTGACATGTTCCTCTTGTTTTACCACATGTTACTCCTGTTTTACCACACCCACGCCCCAGTTTTCCCACATGTTCCCTCTGTTTGACCACATGTTCCCCCTGTTTTACCACATGTTCCCTCTGTTTTACCCCATTTTCCCCGTTTTACCACATTTCCTCCATTGTTTTACCACATGTTCCACCTGTTTTATCACACGTTTCCCCTGTTTTACCGCATGTTCCCCCCATTGTATCACATGTTCACTCTGTTTTACCACATATTCCCCCTGTTTCATCACATGTTCCCCCTGTTTTACCGCATGGTCCCTCTTTTTTACCACATGTTCACTCTGTTTTACCACATGTTCCCTCTGTTTTACCACATGTTCCCCCTGTTTTACCACAAGTTCGACCTGTTTTACCACATTTTTCCTCTGTTTTCAGATTGGATACTGGAACGAGAGAGAAGGCAAACTGCATGCACACAACCCACGTCTGTTCCAGAACAACTCCAGTGACATGAACAGGACACGGATAGTGACCACAATCATCGTAAGCTGGGATCACGGGGCTAGTAAGCTGGGATCACGGGGCTAGTAAGCTGGGATCACGGGGCTAGTAAGCTGGGTGCACGGGGCTAGTAAGCTGGGATCACGGGGCTAGTAAGCTGGGATCACGGGGCTAGTAAGCTGGGATCACGGGGCTAGTAAGCTGGGATCACGGGGCTAGTAAGCTGGGATCACGGGGCGTCAATGTGCTCATTGCTTTGTTTAAATCAGTGGTCAGAAACCATTGGCTCCAGTTACGTCAGTGGTTGGCAACCGATTGCCCTGGTTCATTCAGTGGCCGGAAACTAGTGGCTCTGGTTAAATCAGTGGCCGGAAACCAGTGGGTCCGTTTAAATCAGTGGCCGTAAACCAGTGGCTCCGGTTAAATCAGTGGCCGGAAACCAGTGGGTCCGGTTAAATCAGTGACCGGAAACCAGTGGGTTCGGTTAAATCAGTGACCGGAAACCAGTGGGTCCGGTTAAATCAGTAGCCGGAAAGCATTAGCCCCGGTTAAATTATTTGATTAAATCAATGGTCGGCAACTAGTGGCTCCGGTGCCACATGGGGCTCTTTGAAAAAAAAAATAGTTGGGGCTCTTTGTTTTCCTCATCTATCACGACCTAGGACTCCCAAAACATTTTCCCTAGCAGATATAAAAATGAAATCATTTATTAAAAAGATGGCTCCTTACACAAAAAGGTTGCAGACAGATTGATTAAGGTTACAAAATAAAACTTCGTCGTAGTGGCGTTAAGCAAATCCCAAATATATCCCCTGTCCCATGCTGACTGACTAGTAGGGAGGAAGTCAGACGTCTTGCTAGGTCATGTGTGTAAGACATCGTGAACCAGCACGTGCATGCGCGCGTTATATCAATAGTTATATCTTGTACCTTCGTTTAGTGAGACATGGAGCTAACAGGTGGACGGTTAAGACTCTAACAACGATATTGTAATATGCTTCCGTGAAGTATTATACATCAAGTGGCGTGTCTACTTCAATAGAATAGATTTACACTGTAAAGCAAAATATTTGATATGGTAGGATTGAGTTAAATGGATAACGTAATAAAAAAATTAATGTCCTCGAGACTCTCCACGTACTGGAAGGATCTGACGGCAGCGCTAGTTATGAGCATGCGTTTGAGATTATCTGAAAAATAAGAACAATATAGTGTTAAACTTGAAATAATAGACAGGAAAAAATAATTTTGCAGTTTCGTTTTAGAGCAATTTTCAGCATACAAGACAAACAGAAGTTAGACAAGTTACAGCGACCAGTAAAAAAAAATTAAAAGATTTTCATTGTTGTTGCCGGAAATAGGATTACAGGAAGTGAAAGAATATAAATATTGGCACTGTAAAAAAATAAGGTAGAGCGTCTTAAAGGATCAAAATATTTAGGGATACATACAATCCAAGGAATAAGGGAAAAAAAGAAGAAATTCAGGGAAATTGAGAAACATTAGTAAGAGAGTATTTGTTTCATACCATGTGGAGATTATCTGAGCCAGTCATACATATTGTTAGACACCATCTATTACAACGGTGTCCTAATTATTCTGACTACTTTCAGAAAGAACCCTACGTCATGGTGAATAACGTTATACGAGATGGCAAGCCGTTGGTGGGGAATGAGCCCGTGGAGGGCTTCTGTATTGATCTGACCAAAGCTGTGGCAGAAAAAGTGAGTTCTGACCGACAAAAATCTTTAAAAATGTGTTTTTTTTTTTAAATATATATATATATTTAGAAGTTACATTATCTCTTCTATGTGATAACTTTTCAATAGCAGATATGTTTTTTTGTTTTTTTTTAAATTCTATCATGCATGGATCACTCACACAAATATCCGACATCATTCACACCTATTCCTGACAGGTTGGCTTTGACTTCGTCATACAGTTTGTGAAGGACGGTAGCTACGGCTCAGTGTTGAGCAATGGGACGTGGGACGGCATCGTCGGCGAGCTGATACGACACGTGGGTTTTTGTCTTAACACATCTTCTCTAATCGTGGTACAACAGTGGTGCTGGGTTGATCAAATGGTTTACATAGGAAGATGAAGTGGGAAAAATTTGTTTAAAATATACGCTTAGATGGATTTGTTTGTTTGTTTACTAATCTGTCACCTAAAAATCTGACAGTTATATTAGGTATTATAGTATTCACTTTTCGCCTAATGGTTCATTTGTTATGTAACTGGGGCAATTAATGATAAAAGGTTTGAATCCAATTAATCCTGGAAGAGGACCAAATGAAAAGAAGCCAATTACGTTAACTTACTGATTTTTGAACTCCTACTTGAAATTAAAGCAAAATAAATTAAAGTTGACATAATGTGAAATGAAAAGTTTATATATATATATATATATATATATATATATATATATTGTTGAAATGTAAAATAAATACATTTCCTTCAAGACACATTTATGATGAACACATTTTTTTTAAAACATTGAAAAAGTGTCCCATTGGTTCTGTGCAGGAAGCTGACATGGCTATAGCGCCTTTCACTATAACAGCTGACAGATCGCGGGTGATAGATTTCACCAAACCTTTCATGAGTCTGGGCATATCCATCATGATCAAAAGGCCCCAGCCTGCAGGCAAGCATTTCTTCTCTTTCATGGAGCCCCTGTCGTCAGAAATCTGGATGTGCATCGTGTTCGCCTACATTGGGGTCAGCGTGGTCTTATTCCTGGTCAGCAGATTTAGGTCAGTAACGGAGCGACATTTTAGACATAAATAATACAACAAAAAGAGAGTAAGCCTAGCAAATAAATATATTTACAAAATGATTTTTAGAACTGGGTTCATGTAACTTACAACTCGCGTGTCAAACGTGACAAGCAGAGCTATTTCCAATGGCACGAGAATACGATCATGTTTGTTTTTTTTTCAAAGTACACAAATAAATAACTTAAAATGCGTCTTTTAAGTTAGACATTAAGGTTGTTTGGCAAGCTGAATGAAGTAAGAGTCCTAATCTGGCACAATGCTACCTAAAGTTGAATGAAGTAGTATCCAAATATGCAACAATGCTTCCTAACGTTTAATGAAGTAGTATCCTACGTTGGCACACTGCTACCTAAAGTTTGCCGAGCCCTGATTTAGAAGTAACAATATATGTGGTCAGAGAAACATAAGTTGTCACACTGAGGGGTGCTGAGGAATTCTGAAGGGAGCTAAATCACGACAAGGGAAGAAGTAGTGCAACAAGGACGCCAGTGTAGGATTATCTCCTCTCCTTGAATTAAACACAAACGTTTGGGTTGATAAGTATAGCAACATGCTCTGTTATTCCCATTTGGATACTGTCGACCGAACTTCTTGAACATTTCTTTACCTTTTTCTGAGATAAAACAGAAAAACATTGTTTAAAACTTTTCAATTTTATTTAAAATTTGAATTTTCAAAACAGATTTATCTCTCCTCACAGCCACGTGTCACACATACAGCTTTCTGTGGTCTGTTAATTACACATTTTAAAAAGGCTTTTTTTTTTTTTTGGGGGGGGGGAGGTATTAAAGTGATATTATAGCATTGAGGAAGATTATGATCGCATCATGTTTTTTTAAAAAGTTTCTTGTGCATATTCATAGAGCTTTATTATAAAATACGATATTTCTTCATTTATTTTTGTGTGTCCCTGATAGGTCACTAGTTCTTACTCTGCCCCATTAGAGTAATAATTTTTAAATGTCGGGAAGTCAAACAGAAACTACACATTTTGTATTAAACATTTTTGTAGAGGCTTGATATTATGATGTAAAAAAATTGGAATCACTTCAAGCACAAAAAGATGCAATGAGTTAGACAAAAAAAGTCCTTTATAAGCTCTTATTAGTTCATATAATCAGAATGTTAATTTTTTAAATAGAAAAGCTTTTCTTATTAAATACCTATACATGTCAATGTATTACATATGATCAATCTATCTAATAAAAAAATCGCAAAGGATTTTGAAATAAATTTTAACAACACAATAAACTTTATGTTTGAATGAGGCAAATTAAATTATATTTCTAAACAGTAAAAAAAAAAATTGTTTCGTTTCGTTGCAGCCCAAACGAGTGGCACTTATCAGAAGCACATCACTCGTACATAGCCAACGATTTCTCCATCTCCAATTCACTTTGGTTCTCTTTGGGTGCTTTCATGCAGCAAGGTTGTGATATTTCTCCAAGGTAACTGTGATACTCCAGTAATTTAATTGAGATATTTCTCCAAGGTAACTTGTATGCTCCAGTTATTTAATTGTGATATTTTCCCAAGGCAACCGGAATACTCTAGTTATTTCATTGTGATATTTCTCCAAGGTAACTGGGATACTTCAGTTATTGAATGTGACTGTTTGCCTGATGGTATGAGTGTAATGGCACTGACACTACTGTAACGGGTCAGGTCATATTAAGTTACAACGAATGATTGTTAAGGTTCATAGCATGTTTTTGTCTATGATTGTGAGCAAATTTTTTTTTTTTCCGTTGTGTTTTGGTTCGTGTGATTTGTTGGGTTATTGTTGGGCCCCCCCCCCCTTCCCGGGGGGGGGGGGGAATTTCTGAAATAATCACTGCCTTCAAACCCCGCGGCTGTAGAGAGCCTCGTATATTTAAAGGTTACAAAATTGTGATATGAAACATTTTAAAACTATCACTTTTGAACACAGCGGTCGTGGTTGGGGGGGGTGGTGGTTCCAAACAAGATAAAGTGTGGTCGAGGGGCCCCCCAACGTTACGCGACCACGACGGTCCTGGTTTGACCTTAATTGACTTGTGATTGGTTAACGCAAACGTTTGTTTGTGCCAGATCCATGTCGGGACGAATTGTTGGCTCAGTCTGGTGGTTCTTCACGCTCATCATAATCTCATCCTACACTGCCAACCTGGCCGCCTTTCTGACGGTGGAGCGGATGTTGACGCCCATAGACTCGGCAGAGGACCTGGCCAGGCAAACGGAAATACAATACGGGACGATCATGTCCGGCAGCACCAAAGCATTTTTCAAGGTCATGTCTAATTACAATAATTAATTATTTACCTTTTTTTTAAAAATTCTGACGCTTATAATAAAGAATATAAATGAATTTCTAAATTTAATTTTCCTTGAAACTCCAAAGTGATATAACAAAAATACTCTACATTAATTTGTTTACAAATATATTAACAAGTGTGAAAAACATAGCAAAAGTCTTTAAAAAAAATTACTATAGTTATACTACCAGTAGTCATCTTTACATTTAGGACCAAAACAGTTGAACAAACTATACCATCATCGTTCTTTTACCCCCCCCCCCCCCCC
>CAXITT010000279.1:818448-846703 GCA_964033795.1 Lymnaea stagnalis
GCCCGAAAAATCTGAAGTGCCCCCCCCCCTCCCCGCGAGGGAAAATTTCTTAAATAATCACTGTGTGCATGTTAATGTGATTGAATTTTTTTAGATAAAATATACTAAACAAAATGGTTTTTTTTCCCTACGCACCGTATTCATGGTAATTATTCTACAATGAAAACTTCCATATGGGAAAATGCGTGTGTTTCTTTCGTCACAATTAACTATTTTAAAAAGTCTAAATGCGTTCAAGTGCCTGTGTGGAGACGAAACAAATATTGGAGTATTTTTTGTCAAATCATCATTTGAATGACCCGATTTTTATCCCAGCTTCATGCCATATCGTATTTAAACAAACGCCACCAAAGTTATATAAAAAAATATGATGATTTTTAATTGCAAAGTAAAATTGAATTCACTTGTGATGATAAGGAGCACGCCAAACATGATGGACAAGGCGAGTAAACACGCAAACGGAAAGGGCGGGTTCAACGGCAAATATTGAAACTCTAACCTTTGTGGATAAAATGTAATTGAAATTTGCACAGAACAATCGGAATCTCATACAATAAATGAAGTATTTAAATAATGAAAGTTTTTTTTTTATCAAACCTCGGTGAAGTAATTGAGACTTTGTTTGTAGTCTTGTATTTACTTTAACGCAAAAGAATAGAGTCGTCATCAACAGTGATTTATTGACGTGAGATATTAATTGTGTAGCAAACACACGTGCATATTGGCCTAACATCAATCCACGTTAGCTCGAGTGTGCTTCGAACGGGAACCATCTTAAAATCCACTGATCGACGTGTTTTACCCGATACGTTGTTGAGACTGACAAAATAATTATAAGTCAAGTTGAATAATTGCGGAACACTTTTGGCTGGTCATTGTTCATTTTATAAACCAGGAAACGACTGAGAAAGAAGCAGTGAGGTATATTTTAAACTGTTCCTTTTTAAAAAAAAAAATGCTAATAAATATATGTTACTATAGAAACTGGATTCGTGGATCGAGGTTTTAGGCATGGATATTATAGTAATTAGCTTTTATAAGATTTACAAAACGGTTCCAGAGCAGCTTTAAATGCCGTGCAGCGCATGGCTAGATTGTGCAAGTACAAGAACGAGTTTTTAAACACAACGTTATAAAATAAAGTAAATTTTAAAAAATAGTTTGGTCAAATCAACATTTCTCGAAGCACTAGAATCGACAATGACGTCAGAATTTGAAACAGATTTAACCAAAATATCCAGCAATACGACTCAAGCATTCGTTTCATCTTTACAGGATGTTGAGTTTCACACAGAACCGTATTCTGGATACAACAAAATTGTGAGCGACGAGATGTTTAAATATTTCGAGACTTACGTCGACTTCTGCGTCCTCTTCTGCCTTTCCGCTTTCGGGATGGTCACCAACGTTTTGAACTTCCTGGTCTTCACGCGGCAAGGGTTCAAGGACGGGGTCAACTTGTCGCTGATGTCCGTCGCGTGCTGGGATTTCCTAAAGTGTCTCGCCGGCTTCATCCACCGCTTGTACGGCCCGGTGAGTCTCGTATCACCAAGCCTGGCCGCATCGTGGAGGAACGCTACATACCCTTATTTAGATTACACGTCTCTGTTTGCTGGGTACGTGTCTTACGCCCTGACGACGTATATCTCTCTTGAGAGATGTCTTTGCGTCACGCAGCCTTTTACAGTCAAATCAATCTTAACGCCGAGATTCACGCTGAGCGTGGTGACCTCCGTATCGTTGCTTGTCTTCATGAACTATTTTGTCGTGTATTTCATCTATGAAATCGTCTTCATCTACGATCCCGCATTTAACGTGACGATTGCAAGCTACACATACAGTGGTTTCTACTTGAAAAATCAACGCATTGTGATGAGGTACTTCAAATCAACTGAAATCATCATCCCAACATCCAGTTTCATCATCCTGTGTGTATCGTCAGCCATCACGGTTAAAACTCTGCAGGAGTCGAAGACGTTTCTTGGAAGAGAAGTGAGTCAACAAAGTTTGGGGAAAGCGAACTCTGGGTTTTCCCGAAGAGAGAGACAAGTGACGAAAATGTTGCTGGCGGGGATCATAGTGAACATTTGCAATCTGTTTCCCCGAATCGTCTACTACATCGGTCAGCTCGCGGAGCCAGAGTTCTACACCCTAAGAAAGTATCACAACTTCTGTCTGGCGACGGCGAAGTGTCTGTACGTCCTTGATTTTACCAACGCCTCCGTTCATTTCTTCATTTACCTGTCTCTGAGTTCAAAGTTCGTGTCCACGTTTTACTCATTCTTCGGCTACGATCGTAAAGAAACGTAAATGAATTAATTTAACATTTACAACGTGTTTGGCCATCGCTCATAACCCATACAGCTTTATAGACGTCGGCTATTAATCAATGTCACCAAACCTGAACGTTTTTTTTTTCCTGTTTACTTGTTTTTTTCCCGAGAGCTAGGCCAACGATTTCTCTTGTTTATTACGGAAGACGTTGTGTTGAAATGGTTTTCGAAAGAGGATGTGCAAAAAATAGGTTCTGGATAAAACCCGAACTCCGATGCTTCTCAGTCTCACAACCATTGTTTCTTTCAGAAATTTTTTCCCGGGGGGCACTTCAGATTTTTCGGGGGGTGGGGGGGCAGTGCCAGCAGTTCCAATTGATTTATTGTTGGGTATATTTTTGCTCTGGGGGCATTTGGCTTTCCCCGGGAGAGGGGGGCACTGCCCCCACCCCTGGAGATATAGCTGAAAGAAACCCTGCTCACAACACATGAAGATAGTTCGTATACAATTCATAAAGAAAATCATTTATCAACATTATTTGTACTCCCGGTACCAGACAAGGGTACCTAACAATAATGATGACTCCCCGCCTCCCAGTGTTAATTTATGTTGACGACCTAGAATATTTTCATGTTGAAATGGAACATGTACTTATATTCCCCAGACATAAGATACGATTATTAGACAGTCGTCCTAAAACTGCCTTCTTCAAATAGGATATGGGAATTTACAGAAAGATGGTGGCAAGGTATACACTCCCGGTAATCTCTGATTAATCATCATGATAGTCAGATTGCCTGGTTACGTACGTCTGAGAAAGTCATTTCCCAGGTTACGTACATCTAAACAAGTCAGTTGCCCAATTACATATTTACATTGTAGGGATGGTGTGGACACAAAGGGCTTCGACCAAATAATATGATCTATGTTTGACCCACTGCTCATGAATATCAATATTTATGTTGTTATTTTAATTTTAGACAAACCTATTAAACATATATATATATATATATATATATATATAATTCTAAGTCTTGTAGTTTTCATACAAGCCTCTCCTTTTTACGAAACGAAACAAGAAATAATAAATAAATGCATCTAAACACTGTCTAGTAATCATTCAAAAAAATGGTACAATGCAAGAGGTTATTTTTCTCGACAAGATTTTCAAAATACCTGAGTCACGAATGTGAAGTTTTAAATTAAACGCCTCACTGTCACACCCATGAACCCCCCACCCCCCCAAGGAAATTAGCAATACATTTTCATTTTTTATTTCAGAAATGTTCTTCCATGAGATGGGGTTTGTCTTTCAAAATGTAGAGAATTAATATTTTAACGATAGTGTTGAATGGGTTGTTAGTTTTTATGATGATAATTACTATGCACGTTAAAAATGAATGAGTTCAAATATATGTTTTGTTTTTTATCGTTTTTCTTTTTGAAATATAGCGCCCCCTTTTAAACGTATGCTATAGACCCTGGACTAGTTTAATCTGGTGCTGCTTGTTCCACTATTTAGTGACTTCACACGGCTTGAACGCAGTCCATCATAAATCATCTGAATATACATTTAGTATTAACATGGGCAGATTTACGGTGATGCGAGATAAAACATCCATTTAATTTTAGGCTTCCAGCGTTAGGAAACTTTATTTTAAAACACTGAGCTGGCACCCAATTACATGTTCCTCTATACTGACATTGAAAGAAGAAAATGATATAAGACACATGAGCTGTCGCACAGAATTAATCCTGAATTTAATTTTTAGATTACATTTTAGCTTTACAAAAACAATTGGTTGATCAGTTTCGCTTTTAAAAATTGCATGGAACGATATGCTAATAGAAATTAAAACGTGTGTCGATAAGGAAAATAGCACAACAATTTGAACGGAATACATTGAACGATTTCAGTCGCCTTCATTAGTGTTAATTGCAGAGCACGACAGGGGCCCACATTCGAGTTGAAACATTGGAGACATGGCATCACAAATAAAAACACGAATTTCTCATTGTACGCAACTCATGTAACTCTGTAGACACATACAATTAGTCTAGAATTTAGACACTTATGGAAAGTAAACGTCAGAATTCGTGAAGTCGACGCATGACGTGAAATATTTCCGAAAATTTTTGTGATACAAAATCTCTTGTTCGTCTCTCCTTTAAAAAGTCATTGTGGGCGCGTCACTAGAACTGCAAATGTGCTCCGAATCAACTGTGAGATCGGAACACTAAAGTCATGCTATCACCCAGTAGAACATAATTTGTTGCTTTACTTCAATTATGGAAGCAATGCAACGCATAACTCAATAATTATGTCATTATTTGATTAGGACTGAACTTTCTGTTATTTTTAAATAGTTCCAACTGTTCGACTTCCATTTACGGCAAGTATGGCACTTTCCTATTCTGTAGACTTTGCCAAGACAGCAGGTTTATAAATATATCAGCATCAAAGGAAGGTGGGTATGGGGGGTGGCTAGAAGGACAACGTTTGTTTATCGAGGAGCTCATATCATGGCCTAATTTAGTAATGGTTCTTTTTAATTATGTTATACGACTATCAAGTGAAAAAATATGATTTTATTTTGACAATGCTTCAAATACTAGGAGATCAAATTCAATATCTTAATTAGTAGGCGTAATTTTTAACCCCCTCAGTTTATACATTTAAAAAATTTAATTGTAACTAAACAATTTTCTAATTCAAACAAATGTAAAGGTAAAATTAATCGAATCTCTGCCATCAATAAGTTTTAGACGTGTTTGCATTCATCGGATAGAGAGACGCAAGGACTAAGCAAATGATCAACTTACCGTCTCAAAAATTATCTTTCGAATCCATGGTAAGTAAGTCTGTGCAAATATAGTTAAGTATGTGCCTAATGCCAACGATTGGATAATTATAAAATGCCATCCATCATTTAGTGTGTTTTGTTTGTTAGCTGAAAATTTTAAGACACTGGTATTTAATTTCAACACCTGTAAAGATTCAGTCGAAAATTTAAAGAAAAACCACAACGATGCTTTGAATTTGTACTCGGGCCAAAAACACAATCAAGAGATCGATATTATCGTAATATTAGATACACTACCAACTGTAAGATTATTTTCTGAGATTCAGAATGTGTCTTTACAGAAGTCCTATGTCTTAAAACTGATTTCTTTGCTTTTTAGTTATAGTTAAAATTAAAAAAAAAATTTTATTGCAAAGAAAAAAGTTTACTACATTTATCTTCGTTTGTTGTGAATGTTTGGATTTTGCGTTGTTTTTAATTTTAAAGAAAACAAAGCAGATAATTTTTATATATTTTCTTTAATATACGAAAATATAATATCTGAGTTTTTGAAAGTGTTGTTAACGAAGTGACCATGTCACAACTATTAGACCTACTTCAGTCAGTGTCGGACATGGCCAACGATTCCTTAGCAAACAAAACTTTTATTTCGTCGACATCCTCGTTCCAAGACCTCCAGAAGCCATCGTCGCCTGGATACAATAAAATCGTGGGTGACCAACTGTTTCAATATTTCGAAACGTTTGTCAACTTTTGGATTCTCTTCTGCTTGTCGATGTTTGGCATGCTGACCAACGCGTTCAACTTCCTGGTCTTCACACGGCAGGGGTTTAAGGAAGGGGTCAACGTGTCCCTGGTGTCCATCGCCTGCTGGGATTTCATCAAGTGTTTCGCCGGCTTCATTCATCGTCTGTACGGCCCGATAAGTCTCCTTACCGCAAACCTGGCTACCACTTGGAAGAACGCCACATCTCCTTACATCGACTACGTCCCTATCTTTTCTGGATACGTCTCGTACGCACTGGCCACTTACGTCTCGGTTGAAAGGTGCCTGTGCGTGACCAGGCCGTTCACGGTCAAGTCCATTTTCACCCCGAAGTTCACTCTGATCATGGTCGTCTGCATTTCCGTGTTTGTCTTTGGGTCTTACTTCGTCATGTTCTTCATCTATGAAATCGTCTACGTTTACAGCCACTCCCTCAACAGCACCATCGCGATCTACACCTACAACAGCTTCTACTACGGAAACCAGAAGGTTGTCATGGTGTACTACAAGTGCGCGGCTATTCTCATCCCTACCTCCAGCTTCGTCATGTTGTGCATCTCGTCCGCCATTACGATGTACACACTTCAGAATTCCACCAAGTTCCTGCGCACCGGAGACAGTATCATTGCTACTAAAAAGATTAACAGCGGGGTTCCCCAGAGGGAGAAAAAGGTCGCGAAAATGCTGCTGGCGGTCATCATGGTCAACATCGGCAATCTGTTCCCACGCGTCGTGTTCTACATCGGACAGCTCGTTGAGCCGGAGTTCTATGTCCTGAGGAAGTACAACAACTTCTTCCTGGCGACTGCCAAGTGTCTGTACTGCCTGGATTTCACGAATGCCTCGGTTCATTTTTTCATTTTCCTCAAAATGAGTTCAAATTTTAATGCAACATTTTACAATATTTTGGGCTCAAGAAATAAAATTATCTGAAATCTTTTCCCGTTCATTCTCTGAAGGATCATTCTCGTTATTTGTAATGTAAAACAGAAAGGAAGGTGAATCAATGGACATACATATATTTTTTTTTCAAGTGTGGACTACTTTAAAAATAAACAATAAGATTATCATATTTACATTTTGTCTTTAATCAACTAATGGGGAAAAGTATGAAAGTCAACTGAACAAAAGACATATCTAAACAATTTGACAGAGATATCTGTTTCTTTCAAGAGTAGGTAGCCAATAATAAATATCAAGTCGTTATTGTTATTTCCCTTGAATATGTGTTACGTTAAAGCTCTAATGATCTGTAATGTAACATTGAAAATATCTTACAAATTGTGACGGACCTTGGGGAAATGTGGGGGGGGGGGGGGTGTGAAGGGCGGGGGGGCGCTGGGGGGGGGGGGGGGGGGTGTGAAGGGCGAGGGTGCTCTGGAGGGGGCCGGCAAGTGTCCTTAAAATAAATATTAACAATAAACTTCGCTAGCATTTAGATTACTTTTGGAATAAAGAAAATATGTACTCATTTTTTTTTTCCCCAAATGCTTCTCCGGTATTTGACTTTCAAAGAAAAAGTAAGTGATTAAAAACAATAATCCCGAAGCAACATTGTTTATTTTGTTTATTTCCTTTGGTCCACTTGATTCCGAATTTTTTGTGCACCGAAAACTTCAGCATTACGTCAGGCTTGGCTGTTAGTGTGACCGTTTTATTATCAACTGTTTTACGTCTCAGCATTATACCTGCAGGCTTTACTAGCAATTTCAACCCGGCTGCTGGCTCCCTCAACTCTGACGACATGGCCAGCAGTGTTTCTTTCAGAAATTCCCCCCCCCCCGGGGGGGGGGTGGGGGGGGGGGGCCATTCAGATTTTCGGTTGGGCCCTTCAGATTTTACGGGGGGGGGGGGCGGGGCGGGGGGCAAACAGTTAGGGGGGGGGGGGGGGGGACCTTGAATTAGTAATACAGAGTAGCTTGCCCGTGGTTGCCGCATGCTTTTTCCAATTTTGGTCGTTTCCAAAATCACGTTTGTTTTTTCTTTAACTCGATTGAAGTACGTTGTGTAGGTCAATTTAAAACAGACCCCATAACATTATATTTAAAAACATATTTATTAAGTAATCTGAATAATTTATTTCTTTTCAACTCATGGTAACATCAAATCCATGTTGAATTAACCAGACAAAGACAATCACCAAATGAAAGTGGACCAACTCATTTTCTCCTTTCTCTCCGAAAATAATTTAGTATTTTCCTACATGGTCGTACCCCATCGGTGTAATTTCTTAATTTGAAGTTAAAAATATAGACATCTTGCGATTTTAATTTCATTTCATTTAATATATTTCATGAAAATGTATGCTACATCTTATTTCATTTGCTCCAGTTAGTGAAAATATGAGTTGCTGGTTAAAAAATAAATAGAATTGAACATAAAGTATGTGATCATTCAGTAATTTTATATGATCCAAACATACTTTTCATACAAGCAGTTATCCTGGTAAGTTTAGATGAAATATACCAAAATTCAGAGGTTGGGTAATATTAATAATGTGGTTCAATTACACTGGTGCATAATCCAAGATAAATATAAACATTTTCATTCCAAAATAAAAAATTAAAAAACTCTACAGTAATAACAAGGATTGGCAGCTTAAAAGTGAATTTTACATTAATTTTTATTTTGTTAAAGTGATTTCAAGATTACTCAATTACTGTTTAAACACTGTTATAAAAAAAAAGTTATCTATAAATGTTTTTGTTTATTTTACAAGAATTGATTTTGACAATATAAATATGAATATAAAGGTATTCATTCCACAAAACAAATATAAGTTCACAGTAGAGTATCGATCACTTGAATATAGTTGAAAAGAAGAAAAGTGAAAGACAGAAGTTTATTATAATATGCAATATAACAATAATAAAAACATGGCTTTATTGAAATCAATAAGGAAGCTGTAATATTTATTGACTAAATAATCAATTCAAAACTGACATGAGATACTTATATGAGATGATTTTTAGTTTTTTTTTCTCGAGCCAAAATCCAACATTTAAAAAAAAAAGGTAAGTACGCTATTGTTACTATTTGGAAACACATTTTTAAACAAATTGAGATAAATTAAGATTCTTTTATTGATCCTGTAAATAGAAGTGATTAAAAAAAAAAAAATTGCATTGTAATATTCATTTTCAGCACAAATATTGTTACAAAGACAAACGTTTTTAACCAAGTGTTAAAAAACCAAAAATTAAAAAAAAAAAGGTAAGTACGCTATTGTTACTATTTGGAAACACATTTTTAAACAAATTGAGATAAATTAAGATTCTTTTATTGATCCTGTAAATAGAAGTGATTAAAAAAAAAAAAAATTGCATTGTAATATTCATTTTCAGCACAAATATTGTTACAAAGACAAACGTTTTTAACCAAGTGTTTTAAATTTTTAAGTTGAGAAAATTTAAACTTGATTAAATCTAAAATTAAATGTGGATAATAATTGTATCTGATGAAAAAAATGAAAATGTTAAGCTCTTGCTCTGAGAAACAGGTTGAGTACAATTAAGTACTTTTAAGTACAGCTAAGCACAATCCATGTTAAAGTCACTCCATAGCTAGCATTTACCTTTTTAAAACTAGTATCATTCCATATCTATTTTTCTCAAATCAATTACTGGCAAAGCCAACATGGCTTTATATTATTAAACAACAAAGACCATAATGCAGTTGATGTCATGGTGGCTTTATGAAATGTCAAGCAGCAGACCAGATGACATCTATACAAAATATCAACAGCTACAGGGGAAATAATTTTTTTTTAAAAAGCAAATTACATTGTAAGTTCTCTATATTTTCTCCCCTGTCTGAATCCAGCTATGAGGGATGAGAATGACAGGATAGGGTTAGGACAGTTAAGAAACATTGCCTTAAAATATAGTGAAGCATAAACAAACAATATTTATTTACTTCACAAACCCTGCAGTTGTAATGATATAGTACCAGAGCTGTGATACAGGGTATTTTGTTTGATTTTGAATGACAATGTTCATTATATACAATAATAAATATGAGTTTTCAAAATTATATCATATAACCAAAATGAATGAATTCAATCCTCTGCTATATTCATTCATGTCTTCACTTTAAAAATAAATTTCTCATTAATTTAAATTTTTCATCTTTCATTGCAAATTTTTTGTTCTAATAGTCCAATCTCTATCTATAATAATAAAAGTTAGAAAACAAGCAATATTCCATGTTATGAATACATTCATTTTATTTATTGAGAATGTACAGTTTATTAATAGCACCAAAATCAGCCTGCTCATCATGACATCCTTATATGAAGATATCAATTAATATATTTGTGAATATTGTATATACACTTGATGTGTCAAGACCACACAGTGCACAGACAGCCACATTTAGAATAGTACTCTCCTAGCTCCCCATTCTGCAGCACATTGATTGAACATTTCGCAGCAGTAAAGAATTTCCATCATTACTGCAACTACGTATATTCATTTAGGATTCTGCTATGCCAAACCGTCTCCTGTTAACACAAGATGCAAGTTATAGAAAACCCCATTTCATTCAAAAAGAGTTTTGTTTTTTTGTTAACTCTCTAACCCCAAAATTTCTTCTGAAATTTACGTATGTTTATAATGGTAGGTTCAAAATTGGCATGCTTAAGAAGGGTATGTTTAAACAAAATTTGTATCCAGGTTCTTTGATTGTGTTTTTCCACCTCTTTCAATATTTTTTTTACTGAATTTGTTTAGCTTTTTTTTTATTTTTTTATTACAACTTAAATTTTATCTCAATGACTTGACAGTTTAATTAAAATAATGCAAAAAAAAACAACCCAAAAAAACTAATATGACATTTGAAATGCATATCTTTTGTGCAAATTTATATAATATATGTGTTAGGTATATATTTTTTAAAAAAAATTATGTGTATTTTATTAATAATATTTATGCACATGGTAACACTGACTTTTTCAAGCAGTTTAAATAATTGATATAAACAACTAGTTTAGTTAGCCAAGCCTCATTGTATGAGAAATGAACGAATGTATACAAAATATAGGAATACAAATTTCATAGTTTATCATCATTAACATACTGGCAAAATAATGGCAAAATAACAAAATTGACATTTATATTTTAAATTACAAGAAATTCTCCATGAGTAACACATGATGATTTTGTAGACAATTGGATACAAAATAATGGGGTGTAAACCTAATAAAAAATTATTTCCAAAAATTATGAAGGGACACTTTTAAGATTTATTTTTATAAAATTAATTGAACATTTTAAAAAATAAATATGTTAAAAAAACACATTTTTTTTATGGTAGGATGGTAATTATTTTTTTCCAGCTATACTTAAATTTCACAGATGAATAATAAATAAAACTTATAAAAAAAAAAATATCTTCTTTAAAAAGAAGTTTTTACACTACACATTTAACTTGTTTGCTTTTTTTAAAAAAAGAGTGGGATGGAGAAGTTTATATCCATTTATTTTTTTTTCATCTTCAATGAATATTATTTGAATGTTTTTGTTGTTACCCATTCATAAACATTGGTTTATTAATATTCTAGCAACCCCACCCCTCCCCCACAAAATAAATGTCTATTTACAAAAAGATCACAAAATATCCATACTTTTATGTATGGTCAACACTTCATTATAAAACATAGATCCATGTTAAAAGTTAAATAGACAATTTATCATTAATTACTAAAGGAAAAATACAATGGTTAAAACATGGATGATTTTAAAATCTAATAATATGAGACTTCATAACCAAAGCATCACTTAAGAATGTAATTGTCATCTTTATGGATCGGTTTCAATTGATAAAAAGTGATCATTTTTGGTTTTGAATGGGGAAAAAAAAATCATCCTGTACTCAAAATAATTTGTACACTTAAAAAAATTAAAATATAATTATCTGTAATCTTATTTTAAGGATTTAACATTAATTTCAGATTTAAAAAAACAAACAAAAAATAAAACAGCAAATTATTATTATGTAGAAATAAAATTGAACTCACTGATGAAGTCCATCACAAATAGCATGCCTCACAGTGAGTACAAGATACACACCAAATAATGATTGTTGTTAAAATTACAATAATTTAGAAAAATGTTTGTCATTGAGATGGAAGCGCGTTGGCACAGAGTGTTCAGCAAAGGTTTTAACCCTCCAAGAGTTTGACCGACATATTAACTAGTGAATATTGCAGCTGACTCCTTTGAGAATCGTCGTGATAATAAACATGTTGTTATTTTTTAAACAGTTTTGTTACTCACTTCAGCTCTCTAAATATCGTTTAAACTTTCTTAGCACCACGAGTGCTTCAGTCTGAAATGAACGATTACGTTCTGTGAACTGCTGCTGCACACATTTGTATATGAACTGAAGTGGCACAGACATGAATCTTTTGGAATACCCTGCATACCAAAGGAACAATTCTTCAATGTGATTTGTCTTTGGAGAAAAAGCTCAAAATAAACAGCTATAATGAGTAAACTGAACATATTTTACAATATGAACCTGGGACTGAGGTATACACCATTGAGAAGTTTTTTGAAGTTCTTGTTTTGAACCAGATGTCAAATTTCTATAAGGCGGCTCAGTAGAGTAAGTCGGCTGCTGAGGCCGGAAGTTGTCCCATTTCCTGCTTGGTCCGAACATTGGTGTGGTCTATGTCACCCTGGCCCTCCGCGACGTCCAAGATCTGAGAAAAGAGTTTGAGCGTTTCCATGCTGCTGAGCTGTCGCTCTTGTGGAGACAGGCCGTCTGCCTGGTCAAAGGGATGGTGTCGTCGTCTGCTGCCACCTTCCTCCAGGTAACCTTAGAAGAAAATTATTCCAAATAAATTGGAAATTGCACGATAATACATTTCATCATTTTTCAGGAAAAAAAAAAAAAAACAAAGAAAGAAAGAAACGGGATAATCTTTACAAATAATACAATCTAAATGAATCCCGCAGAGCCCCCCAAAAGTACATGGTACACAATTCATGTGACCATCTAATGTTAACAATGGGAGTAGCTTGAAAACATCAAACTCACCAGCGCTGCTGGCGCTCTCCATGACATGTTGATAGAGTCGCCTCCTCTGTTCGTTGGCCAGAAGGTCTATCTCGATCTGTCTGGTGACGATAGCCTGAGATTTACGCCAAACGTTGAACTCGTAATCTGTCGGAACTATCCGCTCTGCGATAACCTGGTGGAAAATAAATCATGAGATGGAAAAAGGTTCGGTACGGATTACTAGGCCTACATTTATGGATTATGTAGGATTCAAGTATATAATGATTTTAAAAAATAGCAGCTTTAACTTTAATGTTTACTATAAGAGAAATTATATCATATAATATGTGCCAAAAATAACTGTACTGAAAGTCCCGTATCTTGAACGCGTAGGTGCGTTTGTCAACAGTGCATAGCTCCATCCATCACGTGCTTTCCTGGGGTGTCCTGGAAGTTGTCTCTGGCAGTCGTTGTTGTTGTTGGGCATAGGGCCCACTATGTGCAAAAAATTGTGATCGAGCTCTATTTCACTCGTACGTAGGGGATTATGCTTGGGGGCCATGTTTGGACAATAAAATGTGACAGAACAATTCAAAGACAGATTTAATAATACGACACCAAGTAACACAGCTACGGCGTCTGTTGTTTCGAATTTTCGCCTTAATGGAAGTGCATGTGTCAGACCAGTGATTTTTTTTCAATAACGAGAATCAACCCCGTTTCTCTAGAAGGTTCTGAGCTCGGCTCTACGAAATTTACGGAGAGCATCTTTAAAACTAAACACCGGGGATACTTCCGTCGCCGATTGTTTAAGAACATGCGTACATTTTCATAAGGCATACGGGTTGGACAACTCTTGACGGAGCCAGATCTGTGAGCCGGGATGATGTATTGTGGACATTTCTGTCGATGGTGTTACGAGGATCCGTTTATGAAAAAATAGGAATGCGTGATATTTCGCAGAAAGTCACATTCATGAACTTAATTAGTCCATCATATTTCTCTTTCTATTGACAGAGTACCTTTCTAGAACCGTGTTTCTTGATGCCGTCTTTATATTTTTTTTTTATATCGCTCTCAGAATTTTCCGACCACATTTTTTTTCAAACACGATCACCATTTGCGCTCACTAACGTATAAGCAAAAACATTGCTCACGAATGAATATGTTTTCCTTCGTGCAGAGACCCACTTCCAAAAAAACTTCCGACATACAATCGTTTTCACTTGTGTCCATGGTCACGTTGCAGCTGGAGCTATGCACCGTTGACAAATACAAGTTACGCGTTCAAGATGCGAAAGATTCATTACTGCTACGTATGGCACATGCTGAATTTTAGATGGGAATAATATTAAGTAAAAAGACAAATATAAGGGCATTTCCTATCTCAATTGAAATAGACAATGCCATTATATATATATTTTTTGGTAACATTCAGGGCATTATTTTACATTGTGTTTTTTAATTTAATATTTTTAGGTGGGAATAATATTAAGTAAAAGACACAATGTAAACAATGCCGCGAATGTTAACAAAAAAAAATCTATCTCAATGGAAATAATTCATGTTAATTTGGTGAAAAATGAATGATTTTTTTACCTACGACGTACTGCTGATGTGCACAGTTTTTCTATATTTCTTACCCGTTATTTTTGACCGGTTGTAAGTATGCTATCATTAAGTGGTACTCATTAGTAGGCACATTTCCTTGAAACACCCAATTTCAAATTATGATCAAGATTACTTTTTGTATCATTTTAGGCTAAAAGTAGCTATTGAATTATAGGCTATAAGTGACTATCGATTGACATGTAGACTATAAGTGACTAGCTATTGAATTTTAGGCTATATGCGACTATAGTATTTTAGGCTATATGCGACTATAGTATTTTAGGCTATATGTGACTAGCCACTGAATTTTTGGCTATATGTGATTATCCATTGAAATTTTGCATGGCTTATGTGAACATATATCGAATTTTAAGCTGTATGTGATTATCTATTGAATTGTATGATATAACTAATATAACTATAAGTGACTATCTATTGAATGTTAGGCTATATGTGACTATTGAAATGTAAGGTATATGTGACTTTTGAATTGTAGGCTATAAGTGACTATTGAAATGTGAGGTATATGTGACTTTTGAATTGTAGGCTATATGTGACTATTGAAATGTAAGGTATATGTGACTTTTGAATTGTAGGCTATATGTGACTACTGAAATGTGAGGTATATGTGACTATTGAATTGTAGGCTATATGTGACTATTGAAATGTAAGGTATATGTGACTATTGAATTGTAGGCTATATGTGACTATTGAACTGTAAGGTATATGTGACTATTGAAATGTAAGGTATATGTGACTATTGAATTGTAGGCTATATGTGACTATTGAAATGTAAGGTATATGTTACTATTGAATTGTAGGCTATATGTGACTATTGAAATGTAAGGTATATGTGACTATTGAAATGTAAGGTATATGTGACTATTAAATTGTAGGCTATATGTGACTATTGAAATTTGAGGTATATGTGACTATTAAATTGTAGGCTATATGTGACTATTGAAATGTAAGGTATATTTGACTATTGAAATGTAAGGTATATGTGACTATTGAATTGTAGGCTATATGTGACTATTGAAATGTAAGGTATATTTGACAATTGAAATGTAAGGTATATGTGACTATTGAATTGTAGGCTATATGTGACTATTGAAATGTAAGGTATGTGTGACTATTGAAATGTAAGGTATATGTAACTATTGAATTGTAAGCTATATGTGACTATAAAAAATGTAAGCTAAACGTGAGTAATGAAATGATAATGACTCCAAACAAGTGTTTACGATTACAATTTGTTAGGAAATAAACTTTCATTGTTTCAATTACCTTAATAATAACATAAGCCTTCCCTTGGGTCAAGGTCAGCTCCACTTTCTCATTGACGCTGTCAAAGTTTGATGTGTTCCTAGACGCAGATCGTTGACCGTCCGCGTGGATGAAGTCAATGTCACCATAAATCTCTGGGAAAAGTTGGGAAATGTTCATCATAAAATCTGTTCATTGAAATCTATAGTTTATCGTAGTGTATAAACAAACTCTCCCCTGCTCATCCACGTCAAAGTCAGCAGTGAGATCAACTTGAGCACTCAATAAGTTATAAAGTACGACAGCTACGTGTGTGGGGCGGTGCCGAGGGAAAGTGGCGCCCCGGGGGAAGTCCTGGAGATGCCGCCCCTCATTATATATATATATAAAAAGTGCTGTTTTGTGAATGACTTTGGATTTTGTATTTAAATTTAAGATTAAGGTCCTATTTAAAGACGATTTTGTCGCCCATCATGTTTTGCGCCAGGGGTCCCCCCCCCCCTTTGCACGGCCCTGGCTATGGGTTCACTGTCTAATAACAGCACGGTGAGCTCCGCTTGTTGAGCTCCGCTTGTTGAGCTCTAGCTCTGCCGCCAAAAGAACTTAGGAGAAGCCGTAGAATACACAGATTGTCAATGTTCCAATGGAATCAACTTTGAGCACACACACATAAATTGATATCATCAAAAAGACTTCTGCATAAAACAAAGAAAAAAATAGTGTTTTTTTTAATCTTCCTTTTTGAAAACTTCAACTGTGACTAGACACATGTTTAACCTACCGATTCGATAGTTGCGTCAGATATTTAAGTCATTGGCGTACCTTCATTGTGATGTTCCACGTCTATCGTCTGCCTGATGTCCTTGCTGTCAACACTCGCCAACTTGGAGAGAAGCAGGGCACTCAGATTTTGCTTCCGTCTCGGCTTGGGGCTAAGTTCTGAAACAAGAATGTAACTAGATTTAGAGCGCCTATTGCATTTTTAAAGTATAATAACGACGTTAAAAAATGCGTAGATTGTTACTATATGATAAAAACAGACCAAGGAGCGATTTGTAAAAGATTTTTTGCATAGACAGCATATTAAGTGTAAAAATCATGATTCTGTTTCTGAAGCAAATTAAAAAGGATGTGTTTTATATAGACGCACAAACGGTGATAATTTAATGAGAAACCTATGACCAAATATACGACTATGTGTAAGCAAAAACATCTTCATGAATTGTAATTTGTCTGAATATGTTTTCAAGAAAGGTGAATTTTTATTGTAAAGGAGAAATAATTAATCCCAAAATCTTCAGGCATGTGGCTCTGTTAGGTTGTGTTGACACAGTGGCGTGGCTAGGGGGGTGAGGGGGGGGGTGCGGACCGCACCGGGTGACACCAACCCTAGCCACGCCACTGTGTTGACAATCAACACTACGCACATTGCAAAAGAGAGAGTTTCTTATACCCACATTTTTTTTAAAAACGGTTTCCAACTTCACACTCCTAAGAACTCACTCTCCTGACCTTTCCAAATTTCTACCTCTCCTCCCCACCCCTCACCCTCCAACCCCCGCCCCCCCCCCATTCACCTCAACTCTGTGCAATCCCGAATACCCGAAGAGAGCTTGACAGGGGCGCCCCTTTAGTCCATTTTTAAAAACGGTTTCCAACTTCACACTCCTAAGAACTCACTCTCCTGACCTTTCCAAATTTCTCCCCCTCCCCCCCCCCCCTCACCCCCCAACCCCCGCCCCCCCCCCCATTCACCTCAACTCTGTGCAATCCCGAATACCCGAAGAGAGCTTGACAGGGGCGCCCCTTTAGTCCTATAGCCGCGGAGGCACCATGTCACTGTGCACCTCTGAACACGATGTGTGAATCAATCGAGGACACGTTTCCACAGATAACAAACGCTCAACAACAGATCACCAGAAACGTGGGTTGTATCATCAATTGTCCTGCACGTTATCCACTAAGACTGTTAAGTAGCTGATGCAATCTTGTTTTCACGAGTCGACGGTTTACTAAAAAACAAAAAATGCGAACGTAGGACACGCATAGGGATGAGACATCGTGTCAGCCCTCGAGTTACACCGTGGGTGTCTGGCTGGACAGTTGTTCCTATATTATTATTTATCCTGTTTAAAGCCACGAGTCTACCTTACACATTTTTTTTTTGTTTTTACCCGATAACGTCACCTTAGCGTGTGACCCACTTGACCCAAATTTTGTAATCAGTAAGCCTGACTTGATTGTGTGTAATTACTCATTGAAATAATGACTTGTGTTGTAGTTGGACAGCTTCCACACCTGGTCACCGTATTATATAAGACGTGTGCGAAGCAACAATCTCGTACAATAATCGCCGCTGTCTTACACACATGGTAACTTCTAAAAACTACAAGACTCCGTGTTTTCATTTTGGGACATTTGTTTTCACGAAACTGTGCCACACGATATAATACATGATAATTGCATGAGAGACCCTACACACGTAAATCTAGTAATATAGCATAGTTAAAGAAATCTACACTATAAATGTAATAACTTTGTAAGAAATAAGTTTACTTTTTGAAGTCCAACTAATGTCGACTGTTCATTTATATTTCTTTTTACTCGTGACGAAATGAACACTAATCCTTTGTTAGATGGTACATAAATATAGAATAATATTAAGATTAGGGGGGGAACCCTAAAAATCACACAACTAAACAAAGGAAGAGTTTCGTATGAATTTTCTTTTTCTTAAGAGAAGAGTGTATTCCTAAATACACTTTAAACACGATAGCGTGTAGTTATCAAAACTCGGTCGTGTATCCCTTTGGGACAGCAGCACGCGTTATTGGTATAGATATAAAACTTGCTTAGTACCAAGTAGCGTGACTTGGTGGTCAGTAAAAAAAATGACCCATAAAGTGTGCGATCTGGACGAATGGCTAGATCAGCTGTACCAGTGCAAGCAGCTGCCAGAGGACCAGGTCAAGACGCTGTGCGACAAGGCCAAAGAGGTCATCTCCCCGGAGTCCAATGTCCAGATGGTCCAGTGTCCGGTTACCGTATGCGGAGACATCCACGGTCAGTTTTACGACCTTCTGGAACTGTTCAAGGTCGGCGGGAGCGTGCCGGACACGAATTACCTGTTTATGGGGGACTACGTGGACAGGGGGTACCACTCTGTTGAGACCGTGTCCCTGCTGGTGGCGCTAAAGGTAGGTTTCACATACGCTCAAACGCTGAATGTATTTAGATTTTTACAGGAGTTCCAATGAGAAACGCTCATTTTAAGGAGTCCTATGTGTGACTCATGTGACGCCATCCATTGCAGATAAGAAATGTGTTAATGCTGATAACGAAAAAGGAAAAAAAGAATCATATAAAGATATGTTCTCTATAATAAATCGTAAGGGGGAAAAATAGTTTAATCCGACTCCTCGGGGCCCAGCTTTTGAGTTTCTAGTTTCGTCTTCGATGGATTAACTATCAAGCCCTATTAAGTCGGGATTAAGATATCGAGGCCAATATTTGAATAAATTGTACATCACCGTGTGGTGTAACTTTTTTCTACCATTAATTTAAGACATAAACCTACAGAATTCTACAGAATGTTTAATTTATTAAACTTTTTTTTTTAAATTTAAAAAACCACATATCAGTCAGGGAATGTAGGAAATGTTTGTCAAACATTGCAAGTCCTGACTTGGGACAAGTAGAGTGTAATCTGGGACCGGTAGAGTATAATCGGGGACAAGAAGAGTTTAATATGGGACAAGTAGAGTATAATCTGGGAAAAGTAGAGTATAATCTGGGACAAGTAGAGTATAATCTGGGACAAGTAGAGTATAATCTGGGACAGGTAGAGTACAATCTGGTACAGGCAGAGTATAATCGGGGACAAGAAGAGTATAATCTGGGACAGGTAGAGTATAATCGGGCACAAGAAGAGTTTAATATGGGACAAGAAGAGCATAATCTGTAACAATTAGAGTATAATCTGGGACAGATAGAGTATAATCTGGGACAAGCAGAGTATAATCGGGGGACAAGAACAAATAGAGTGTAATCGACTGTATGTTTTGACCGATTTATTCCATACATCTTCAAATAGGTTCGCTATCCGCAAAGGATAACGCTGCTACGAGGCAACCACGAATGTCGAATGAGCTCGCAAGTGTACGGCTTCTACGACGAGTGCCTCGTCAAGTACGGCAACGCCAACGTCTGGAAATACTTCACCGATCTGTTCGACTACTTCCCCTTGACAGCCGTCGTCAACGACAGCATTTTCTGCCTCCACGGCGGACTGTCGCCGTCCATAGACACCCTCGACCACATTCGAGTGCTGGACCGGTTCCAGGAGGTCCCCCACGAAGGACCCGTCAGCGACCTGCTGTGGTCGGACCCTGAGGACAGAGGCGGCTGGGCCATGTCCCCGCGTGGGGCAGGGTTCAATTTCGGCGAGGACATCTCCGAGGCCTTCCTCTACAGCAACAATCTGTCCTTTATTTCTCGTGCCCATCAGATGGTGATGGAGGGCTACAATTGGTGCCACGGCGGTCACGTGGTCACGGTGTTCAGCGCGCCCAACTACTGCTACCGCTGCGGCAACCAGGCGGGCCTCATGGAAGTGGACGACTCCGGAAGTAAACGGTTGACCCAGTTCGAGCACGCAAAGGTACAAATACGGAGCGGGAAATCGAAGACCTTGCCGGACTACTTCCTGTGATACACTGCGCTCTGATGCAATCGGGTGGCGCTTGGCAACTTCTGTTCAGTGATATACCGCGCTCTGATGCAGTCAAGTGGAACTTCTCATCTTCTTCCACCTACAGCAAATTTGTCGGGGAGAGATTAACAAAAAGGTTGTCTTCCTTCTTAAGGATATTGAAAGCTTTAAATCGCAGAAGATCACGGAACAATGGATCAAACTGGCAAAATCACGTCATTTCAAGAATAATAACCAATTTTAAGATAAAGTCCCCCCCCCCCCCCCCCAAAAAAAAAAAAAGCCCCCCCCCCCCCCCCCCCAAAAAAAAATAAATAATAAGTTTTGGATTAAATATCATTTGCCCTCAGGTTAATGCGATGCTAATTTAATGACATTTTTTTAAAAAGTATTTTCCAAAGATCGCACGCTTTGACTCTAAAGTAGCAGTCTTGAAAAGATATCAATCATGTTCCCTAGATCGAATCTTATAACTAAAGATGGAAAACTTTGTTTATTTCCATAAAATTGACATCGTCTGCTATGGATATGGTGGATGTTATAATAACTTTTTTTTTTAGGAATCAAAATTGTAACCGTGGTAGTTTTAACGTGTGCATGACCGGTGCAGGTGAATTAAATCAACATTACAGGTGAACAGCTGCGTTGTGTGCACATCTTATGGGTATTTGCCGGCACTTTGATCTTGTTTTATATAAAGACTTTTGTGTACTGTTGTTGTTGTTTTAATTTACTTAGAGTGTAATACTTATAAACCGGGATGCTAGCGTTCATAATCTGAGATTACATTCAAACGTATACAACAACAAAACAGACGTTGTTGTTTGTTTTTTCATCTTTCCTGTATACGATTATTGTGGTTTTATTTCCAGAATCCTATAGGCATTTGCCGTTGTAATTAATATTTATAGAATATCCAATTTTAAAAAAAAAAATATTTATTGTTATAATTAATGCTTTCGTGTTTAATGTGTTCCTGATCAATTGGGTTCATCTGATCTGATTATTATTATTATTATTATTATTATTTGCTCATTCAGAAAATATCTGCTTACCAATGTTCTTTTCCTTGCTATTTACTCACTAAAGCTTCTCGTAACCTTAACTGCTACACTTGCGGACAACGTGAGTAGATATCGGATGCTGATATATTTAACGTATCTTCACTGTTTAGTGACCGAATCTACCATAATTACAATCTATTAGAGAAAGATAGCCATCCGTCCTTACTTCTGAATTTAGCCATGTTTTTTTTTTCTTCCTTTTTTGCCACTGAAAAATGTGGATCGAAATAGTGTAAAAAAAAAACTCGTTTAACTTTTGAGATTGTTCGGCTAATTCGCGCAAGAATACTGGCCTACCTACCGTACCTGCGACGCATTTATATTCCGGTTTAATTTGCTAGTCGTCTTGAATGTTATTTATCATCTCATTTCATAATCTTTTTTTTTTTGTTTTGTTTTTGTTTCAATCTTCAAAGTTCCTAGTGCGTGCATTTAACTAATGTGCACATTCACAAATAATAATTCTGTAGATATTTATTTACGCATGTATGGCTGTAAAATGTGTGTACAATAAGTGCGGAAAATAAAATACCCAGAAGTTAGGTTAGAACGAATTTGGCGTGTTTTTATAAAGTGTGTTACTTGAATGCATGTTTTTTTTTCAAGTAGCTTTAGTAGATGGGAAGTTCACGCATTGTCTACGCCATTATTCGGTGATGTACTCATGCTTAATATATAAGCATAAATTCATTAAAAAGTCATGTATTGGGAGAAAAATAACATCATTTACCCCCCCTTTTGACGGGTCTTGACTGATGAGTATAACATATCTTTGTTACATTTCGGAGTGAAGTACACCCTTATCATGAACTGTGTTGACCAAAGTTTAAGAACATGATTACCTAAGCAACATGTTAAGGTGTTATCAATCACCTAATGGTGTCATACATAAGAGAACACTTTTGGACCAGTGGTTAACGCTTTGTTTATTTATTTTTTGTCTGAAGAAGACACTTTATGCACTGCCATCATCAAGAGGTACATTGGCCCTGCATGGTATACGTTTACTTATGTATGTATATATTGGTTTGACTTTTTTGGGGTCAAACAGCAACACTATATACTGTGAGCGTGACCCAATGTTGAGGCCTACATTTGAGGCATACCTGTACTTTTTTGACATGTGTGCATTTTAAAATATATTTCATCGCTTCTCTTCAAATCTTCAGTTTGACAACACTTCTTTGTCGATATCCCACAGTTAAGCAGCTCCACGACATATTAAAATTGTACTTGTTTGATGCTCTACATGCAATGGTAAGGTAATATATAATAATGAAGTAGAAAGTGTCCTCATCAGCATGAGTGACAAAATAAGGACCCTGCTCTGTTCTTCCCGTAACTTTCCACATAATGACGTCTGCCCGATGATGGCCTATTTCTTGTACAAATCCTACCGCCGTTGCACTGTGTGATGAGTTAAATTTAGATGTTTGCCTCGTTTCCATCTGAATGTCAAACTGAAAGACAGGTCAGCCATGGCCTTAAATTGACGTCTCTTTACCACTACATGGATGGTACAGGTATGAAGGAGAGGTTTGAAGCAAGTAAAAGTGGGGAGGGGGGTATGGATGAATACCCCATGTAGCTTGTGGTTGGTGAAACACACTCATTGAAATATTTTAGAACACCTTAACAAGTGCGGGGGTGGGGTGGCGGTCACACCTACCCCCACCTCACACTCACTGCACACACAAACACACGCACGAAATCGGGATTATTTCAAGGCAGCACACGTTATATAGATTAATACAGTTTACAAGACCAAAGATTTAATAATTGATAATTATATATGTGCATTACATGTCTGTAAAAAAATAATAAAACCATGTTGCAAGTTTTATTTTCGGCGCATCAAAGTCTAAATATTGAATTCAAAGGAGTTGGCTTGCATCAACTCAAGATATTCAAGTCCTCATCGAAAACAAAATGGAATACATCATTTAAAATAATTTTTGGCGTCCTTCATTTCATTGTGCATGAACACTGACACAGAGCCTTCACTGACTCAGGGCCGTCGCTGACACAGTGCCGTCCTTGACTCAGAGCCGTCACTGACAAAGGGCCGTAACGTGAACCTTGCATCCCCATCGGCCGCGAGGGACCAAAGATATTTAAAAGGTCTCAAAGTTGTGATGAAGTTGTCTCAAATGAACTATCAGCGTTGACTGCAAGGGGCGCACAGCCTTTAAAGACGCGACGGCTCCGCACTGACGTCAAAAAAACCAACCGATCTGTTAATTAGGACAACTGTATGACGGCACGGAAAAGTTGTTGCAAATATCTAGTTTTGGTACAGCCGCGCGGCAAAGATGTTGCAAATATCTAGTTTTGGTACAGCATGGCAAAAATGTTTCAAATATCTGGTTTCCGTACAGAAGCACGGCAAAGATGTTGCAAATATCTAGTTTTGGTACAGCATGGCAAAAATGTTTCAAATATCTGTTTTCCGTACAGAAGCACGGCAAAGATGTTGAAAATATCTAGTTTTGGTACAGCATGGCAAAATGTTTCAAATAGCTGGTTTCCGTACAGAAGCACGGCAAAGATGTTGCAAATATCTAGTTTTGGTACAGCATGGCAAAAATGTTTCAAATAGCTGGTTTCCGTACAGAAGCACGGCAAAGATGTTGCAAATATCTAGTTTTGGTACAGCATGGCAAAACACGGCAAAGATGTTGCAAATATCTAGTTTTGGTACAGCATGGCAAAAATGTTTCAAATAGCTGGTTTCCGTACAGAAGCACGGCAAAGATGTTGCAAATATCTAGTTTTGGTACAGCATGGCAAAATGTTTCAAATAGCTGGTTTCCGTACAGAAGCACGGCAAAGATGTTGCAAATATCTAGTTTTGGTACAGCATGGCAAAAATGTTTCAAATAGCTGGTTTCCGTACAGAAGCACGGCAAAGATGTTGCAAATATCTAGTTTTGGTACAGCATGGCAAAAATGTTTCAAATATCTGGTTTCGTACAGAAGCACGGCAAAGATGTTGCAAATATCTAGTTTTGGTACAGCATGGCAAAAATGTTTCAAATATCTGGTTTCCGTACAGAAGCACGGCAAAGATGTTGCAAATATCTAGTTTTGGTACAATGCGTTTTTTGTGCTTCCTTTTTTTTTCTCCGCTAATTAAAAGACGGCGTTAAACGGCATTATGGAAACAATAGTCTAATACATAAGACAGTTTATCAGAATGTGTATAGAACACGTTAAACAGTATTATTTACGTTTCAAACTGCACAACTTTGTGAGAAAGACACGAAATGGCCATCTCAGCCACTGTTTAACAAGATCCCTCATTGCGCACCCAGTCGCTTTTTTTTTTTTTTTACAATGAATGCTCTTAGTGTTCAAATGACATGCCCTTTTAAAATGTCTGTTCCCTATGGTACTGTAATGTATTTTATGGGGATAGACCCGACAGACAAACCGCCATTGAACCTTGACAATCAAATTGCTATTTTCTGAGACCGCGACTCAGCTGACGCAACAGTAGAACCTGTTTGAAATGTCGTCTTGTGGAATGTAACTGCCTTGGTCGCTGACCCAGCCGGTGTCAGGTGGACACAGTCTTATGAGCCTTGACTAATCCCGAAGCACCTGGAATAAATTTAGTCTGGCGCCAAAGCAAACAGCTACCCCCGACGTGACCGCGCGATTGGGGTCACGTGACATGTGACACATCCGTGCCAAGAGTATGTAAGCACACGTGTTAAAAAAAAAAAATGAGAACCAACCCATTCCCCGGGGTTCATTTGCATACATTTACAGGGGTTGATTTGTTTAAGACCTGAAGGCAGCGGGTGAATTCTAAATAAGTTTTGTCTGCCCGATCTCACCTTCACCTTCCTATGACAGCTACGCCGCTGTGTCTCTGCTCTACGTTAGCAGTTAACCTATACAAAAAAAAATATATTGAACCCCGAGCTTTAAACTAAATTAATTTTTTTTACTGTAGCTGCTCTCAGCCCAAACCATCTTTAACAATACGCATCAAGTCAATAAGTAGAAAAGAACAAAACCAACTGTATTGCTCCTACTTATTCCTTATTGAAATGGACACATTCGAATCGACTGGTTCAAATTTTGTCTATCGCATGCACTTCATTCAGGGTTTGGAGAGAAAAAAAAAACTCTTTTTGGTTTAATTCATGAAATACATAAACTCTTATCCTGAATTGGTTTGTTCCACATTTTAAATTCCCTTGATAAGTGTATTATATTACTGTTTAGTGGTTCACAGAAAATGCATAACTTCCCCTCAAATATGGTAAAATCAAATTAAAAAAAACAAAAAAAAAAAAAATACTCTCAATATCACACAAGTTGTAATGGCTGACATGTTTTAAATGCGAAACGGTAAAAAACTATGTTCAACTGTAATACAAAAGAAAAAAAAAAGAGAGAGAAAGGATAAAGCTTTATATAATTCTAAATCTTTAAACGAGAGTGTGGTCAGAAATGGCGAGGCACCAGAGGTCAAAGGTAACGCCATATTTAGAAAACAAAATGCCTCGAGATGAATACAGCTCTCCGCCTCACCTGACAACAACAAGGCGACAGAACCGTTAACAAAAAAAGAAAAAAAAGTTGCGCCGGCCTGTGTTTGAATAATACAAGGACGTATGTATGAAATAAGCAACGATACACACCTTCCGCTTGTCAAGGAAGCATTAACATTTGCTGCTGTAGGTGGCGTGCCTTCTCCCCCAGGGGTGAGGGGGATTGGGGGAGAACATATCACATTTTTTTTTTTTTTTTTTTTTTTTTCAAAAAGAAATTTTGATGAATATCGTGTCATTGGGAAAACCAACGTGTCCCGCGTAAGTCTATCTTTCATGAACATCTCCTGTACGGAGGCATTAGGATTTTTTTTTTAATCTACTGAGGTGACGGGGTATTGTTCGCATATAGAGATTTTAGGAGACGGTTGGTGGCGGGTCACGAAGAGAAGGGTCTGGTTTATTGATGGTGGGTCACGAAGAGAAGGGTCTGGTTTATTGATGGTGGGTCACGAAGAGAAGGGTCTGGTTTATTGATGCGAAGAGAAGGGTCTGGTTTATTGATGGTGGGTCACGAAGAGAAGGGTCTGGTTTATTGATGGTGGGTCACGAAGAGAAGGGTCTGGTTTATTCTTCAGGGTTTCTGTTTTTGGCAATCCTCCGAAGTCCGGTCCCAAATTATTTGGTATGAAAAAAATTGTTAGAAAACATCAGAAATGTCAGTCATAGCTTTTGCAAATAACTGTAAATTACAAACCAGTCAGTAAATACTAAATATTGTAATTGGTGCATAGCAATTGCAAATAGCAGCCGAAAACGTTCTCCTTGTGACTGTTGCGCCACTGAAAAGCCCCCAAGTAGCTGGTAAAGAGACCGCGACTAGTACCAATCTGCTAGCGAAGTTTACGTTTCGCTTGCATCCAAAGTCCTTCAATTGTTTCTGTGTGAATGTACTGGTCTACTGGATCAACAAATTCACGCGCGTGCACAATGACAGCGTGAGCATAAATCCCGTTGTTGAGCTGACCGACATTTTGATATCCTCGCCATGAGTCCGTGACGATAGTTGTCCCGGGTAACACCTGATTAGTGATAATGCGCTCAAGTGTTTGTGCATCTCGACGCCTAACAACCTACATCCAACACTGTCCACTACCACGCTCAACCAAGCCAACAACCCAGTTACCAACGCGTCGCTGTCCACGGTGATATTTTCTATGGAAAACGTAACTCTCATCCATCTCAACGAAAACAGACTTGCCGTTAGCATCGAAGCCTCCCAACTGTTCATTGGTTGTCAGCATCCATTGACAGCATTCCTGGCGAAGATAGTTGTTATAGTTGACGATGGTGTCCCAGCTAACCAGACTCTCAAACAACATAACGTGTTTACACTTGACTTCGTAAACCCAGTAATACATGATCATAACTATTTTTTCAGTTGTTAGATCACAGTTGGAAAAGAATGATCCCATTCTAACACTGCTGCGGGTGTTGCATGGGCGACAACGCCACAAAAAACCGTCGTTGCATTCAGCACGAGCGACTAACGCCATTGGGCGCCTGCGTGTTCCACAATTAACGTTTTTTTCTGATCAAGCGGTGTCGGGTCAGCCACTCCAACCATTCACGCTTTTTTGACATTACAGCATACAACTCACGCGGAGTTACTTCAATCCCGCCCAGTTGTGCAGCTGGCAAAATAACCGAACTAATACTTATCGATGCAGCTGGTCTACCTGCCATAATTTAACAAATTTATTGCAATATACGAAAACATGATTTTCAAAACAAAATAATGCCTAAGACTTTTTAAGGAGTAATCATTGGAAATAATTTGGGACCGGACTTCGGAGGATTGCCCTGTTTTTAAATCCTTTATATTAACTTCGCTTTTTTTTCGTGGCTGGCTGGCAAAATCTTTGGACGGCTAATTGACCCACTTCCCGTCAACCTGTCGAGCTGAAACTTGAAACTTGGACTCATTACAGATGACAACACATTCTTTCAAATGTTCAGCCCCAAGCCCACCCTGAAAACTCAAGGTTTTTTTTTCCTGCTTGCGAAGGCAGAGATGAAGGATATATTATTTATGATTTGAAGAAATAAAATTCCCGATAACTGCGCTAGATGAGATTCTTTTTTTTTTTTAAATATCGAAAGTGCGATTGGTACGTCATATCTTCTTTTGTTTTTTCGGAAATAGTTAATGAAATAAACCTGCGGCGTAAAAGCGGGGGGGGGGGGGGGGG
>CAXITT010000279.1:849075-870813 GCA_964033795.1 Lymnaea stagnalis
AAAAATAAAAAGTATATAAAATAAAAAAAGAATAAAAAGTGGAACTCCAAAAAAAAAAAAAAAGTTCCACCCCGAGAAAAGTGGATGGAAAAAAGAAACGAAATAAATATTCGTAACATAAATTCGCCTTTTCTCCCTTCAGGTCAGCGGTTCTCAATCTGTGGGTCGCAATCCCTTTGGGGGTCGGAGGACCCTTACACAGGGGTCGAGTAAAACCATCGGAAAGCACATATTTATGAAGTGGCGACAAAAATAATTTTATGGTTGGGCGTCACCAGAGCATGAGGAACTGTATTAAAAGGTCGCCTCTTTAGTAAGGTTGAGAACCACTGCTTAATAGATGTTCATCCCTGGTGAATGTTCGCTTCAAAATGAAAAAGAGCATACGGTTTGAATACCAGACTGCCATTGTACTGAATGTCCCCACGTGCTGAACACAATGACACGAGGAGACAGAGAACGACGATTAGCCGACTCTGGCTGTACGCCGACTTGAGCTTTCCAGTTTAAGGCTTAATTCAACACCGTCTAAGTAGGACCCATGAATTGACATCGGGCGTCACAAGCCTTAGTACTAGTGCCTGTACACTTTTCAGGACAAAAGGCGCTAGGCCTACTTACCTTTCTTTTGAGCGTAATATCCCATTTAATATATTCTAAAGTGGTCACGTGGTCTAAAAAAAAAAAAGGCCCAACCCGGTATAGGTATGAAGGTGTGTGTGTGTGTGTCTGTGTGTGTCCTTTGATGTCTATTAAAGGCATATACGCGTTCATTTCATAACCTAGTCTATTCCTACTATTTCATAACTGACGTATGTTATTCAACTGCACTGAACATACAGATTTGCGAGTTTTAATATAGACGGTTACGATACAATTATATATGTCATGTGATGTCATGTGATGGGTATGTCATGTGATGGGTATGTCATGTGATGGGTATATATGTCATGTGATGGGTATATATGTCATGTGATGGGTACGTCATGTATTGGGTATTCATGTATTGGGTATGTCATATATTGAGTATGTCATGTATTGAGTATGTCATGTGATGGGTATGTCATCTACGGCATATGTCCTGTGATGTGATTGGGATTGGTACGACATAAGATGGGCTCATCATGTGACACAAACGGTCACATAAGGGGTCATTTCGTTTGGTGGGAAATTCATGGGCGAAAATTTTAATTTCAGAAACGGAGGTCGGTTACTGATGTTAAAATGGGGGAGGAGAGGGGGGGGACATCTAAGGTTAACACACTGGACACTAATTCGGCAACGGCACTAGCAGGTCTCATGTGACACACTGAGTTTCTTAGTTATATTTTCATTTCTATTGTTGGCTGAGGAAGGCTTTATGCCGAAACGTCCTTGTTTTTTGTCCTGTTACCTTATTTCAAGCTTCCACATACCTCGTTTCACTATTTCATTCATTTACATAGCTTGAAAGCAGTCCCTTCATTTATTTCTTCTTGAGTTTCTTAGCAATGATCTTCGGGGCATCCCTCTTTTATTTCGTGCTCTACAAACGCCTGAGTTAACGTCCTGGGAATGCGGCTCCACACTCAGGTTTTTAACGCACCCCTGACGTTGTCAAGGATTCCCTATCCAACGCTACACGTAACCCGTCTGCCTGGCCATAAAGACTTTGTGATGTGCACAGGGCCTTAGCTATGTAAGTTGTGCAGCGAGTTTTACTCGTTTGGTGCTTGACACCTAACTGGAGGTGGGGGGGGGGGAGAACGTGGCTTTTTTTATAAATGACTTAGCACATGTGGTCAGTGGTTCTCAACACATAGCCGAAAGGGTACCTACAAATGTGTATTAAGGGAGTTGTGGATTTAAAAACGGAAATGAAAAGAAATGTCCCCCCCCCTCGTCCTTACGGTATCAAATAGTTCCCCTCTCCTCTCTAGGGCATCTAACAGGCTGAGAAGGTGTACACTACTTTTATACACATTAACAACCGAACTACTTTTATCATGGCTGTGACAGTTCAGGGTTTCTTCTTTCGTCTTGAAACTGTAAAAACTATTTTTTTTAAAGATATGTAAATTACACATTTCAGTATTAGGCGGGTGGCATTTTAAAAAAGGGAAAAGGCCAAAAAAAAAACCACATTGATACACCATGTTGAGGTTTGTTTAGAAGCCTTTGAATGCGTTGAAACGTGTATGAAAATAAACAGGTTTCAGAAATTAAAAAATAAAAAATAAAGGAATAGGTGCAATGAGACGTTACGGTATGTTTCACTTATAGACCTCCATTCATACGCCGCATTGGGGAAAGCTATGAGGGATGGTGATCCGAAAGATGAATGGTGTTTCCAAAAGATGAATGTTGTTATAAAAGATGAATGGTGTTCCAAGAAGATGAATGGTGTTCGAAAAAGATGAATTTTATACCAAAAGATGAATGGTGTTCCAAAAAAGATGAATGTTATTCCAAAAAAGATGAATGTTATTCCAAAAGATGAATGGTGTTCCAAAAAAGATGAATGTTATTCCAAAAGATGAATGGTGTTCCAAAAAAGATGAATGTTATTCCAAAAGATGAATGGTGTTCCAAAAAAGATGAATGGTATAAGATGAATGGTATTCCAAAAGATGAATGGTGTTGCAAAAAAGATGAATGTTATTCCAAAAGATGAATGGTGTTCCAAAAAAGATGAATGTTATTCCAATAGATGAATGGTGTTCCAAAAAAGATGAATGTTATTCCAAAAGATGAATGGTGTTCCAAAAAAGATGAATGGTATTCCAAAAGATGAATGGTGTTGCAAAAAAGATGAATGTTATTCCAAAAGATGAATGGTGTTCCAAAGCAGGAATGCTAAACCAGCGTTAGCATAATAGGATGCGTTGTAAACAACCGCTAGCGAAAGCACTGAAGGTCCATGTCATTTTTTGGAGTCATCATGTTCAGCGTGGTTGAAATCCTGTTTCATCTCCGCTGTGATAATGTTCAGCGTGGTTGAAATCCTGTTTCATCTCCGCTGTGATAATGTTCAGCGTGGTTGAAATCCTGTTTCATCTCCGCTGTGATAATGTTCAGCGTGGTTGAAATCCTGTTTCATCTTCGCTGTGATAATGTTCAGCGTGGTTGAAATCCTGTTTCATCTCCGCTGTGATAATGTTCAGCGTGGTTGAAATCCTGTTTCATCTCCCCTATTGAAAGTGCACAAGTAAAATCCTAAAGTAACTTTCTTTCACAGATAACCATGTTATAATTTGTGATTTCTCGTGTGTTAGTAAAAAACAGTGCCAACGATCAGAAAACGCGCCTGAAGGTCATAAGATTCCAGCATATTTCAACTCTATACCGGTTGTAATAAAAAATGCGTATTCGGATTGAATGATTCCACGTCACGGTGTGCAACGCCTCAGGGTTCTTATCGAGCATAGGTGGATATTGACTATTGTTTAGACGGGCAGATATTGAAGCTAGATTTTTTTTTTTAAATTGGTGAACATTAACTAGTGTTCAGACATGTGTCATCGACTATCGATTTGGCACGGTGCGTTGTCTTCTTCGCGTACGGTATGTGCTCTTACGCACGTAGAAAAAATAAATGGAATAGCAAAACGCGGTATGCGGAAGCTTGAATTTAAGGACAGGACAATAAGAGTAGAACGTTTCGGCGTAGAGCCTTCCTCAGCGAACAGGACAAATGAAAATATCACAAAGAGCAGAGCACAGTAAACAACTCAAGAAACATCCATTGTTGTTGCCGGGTATTAGAAAAAAATTAATTAGTGTAGGAGAATAGGAGAAAAAAAAATATACAGACCGCAATTTGGTTTTATTTCTACAATAATAACTGCAAACTTTCAATGCCTCACTGAAGTGTTTCAAAGGAAAATAGAAAAAATTTGATAAGCTATCAGATTGCAACATGGAAACGAAGTGTCGGCTTGTTATAATAAAATAACGTGAGGTTAAAGGTCGTTCATTAAAACTGAGCTCACTGAGATGTCGTGAAACCGAGACCAAAGCAGGCGAAGCGTATGCCCATAGCAAACCAAATAAAGTCAAATATTATGCATGCACGTGATCCATGTTAACTGTACAAGAGCCTGGTAGCAAGAGTAAAAAAAAACCGGGGCAAAACAATGCTTCTGAATCAGGGGTTGGGAACCTATGGCTCGCGAGCCAGATGTGATTCTATTGATGGCTGCATCTGGCTCGCAGACAAATTTTCGATTATAAAAAAAAAAAGTCGCATTAATGGTAAGACATACTCAGGATTGATTAGCAACAGCAGAACAATGGTATTAACAAGAATTCAGAGACATAATTATTGCATTTTTAGTGTTGAAATTACACAAAATGCACACATTTTACTTGAATTTTTAGTTTTAAACATAATGTATGGCTCTCACAGAATTACTTTTCAAAATATGTGGTGTCCATGGCTCTCTCAGACAAACAGGTTCCCGACCCCTGTTCTGATTGATGGCAAGAATCAAAAGGAGAGACGCGTAAATAATTGTATGACCGTGGCAATAGCCAAAGAGCAAAAGTAACTGATAATTGATGACATCACTCAAATGAAGTGAATAAGTTTTTGAGACCCATTTAAGAAAAAAATATATATACTCGATCATCACCAAATCAGGTGCAGTCATGGAGCCAGGAGCATACAAGGGGGCGTTGTAGGTTCTAAAAAAACTGGAGGAGAGGAGCTAAAATATAAAGACTGGAATGATGGGAATGGCGTGGAGGGACTTTGTGAGGGCATGGAGAGACAGAGTGAAAGAGCGAAAGGAGAGAGAGAGAGGCCTACAGGACGTTGGTGATCTTAGAAACTATTCAAATATGAAAACAAATAATGGCTTACCTTGACCTTTGTCTCCCTTGTATTTCTGGGCTATTCTATCCACAGTTTCGAACGTTATATCCTGGTGCACGTGTCTCGACAGCTCGGCCTGCTCCTCCCGCTGCAGGCTGGCCATGATGTCCGGATCACTGGAGTACAGCGGGTTATCTTTACCCAGGTGGAAGCTGCTGTCAAACAGGTTGGCGTTCTCGTCGAAGTCATCCTCGTCGTGCTCCGAGCCGTCCAGGCGGTTCTGGATCAGGATTTTCCCGCGCAACACCCGGAGGTCGTTGTGGAGGTCTTCCGTCGATGAGAGGTGCTCCGGGACCTGGGGCTCCGTCCTCACCTCGTAGATCCGTTCCACGCGCTCGAATTTGTGCCTCGAGTCGTTCTCGCCGTCGGAGCTCGCGACTTCCGTTCCTTGGCCGGAATCCGGCGAGATGAACTCGGAAGAACGTGTCCTGTGGGCCGGGGCTTTCTCCCTGACGTAGTAAACTGACCTTTCGGTGGTGTAGCTGTTCGAGCTCGTCCGCTCGTCGTTCAGCGATTGGCTGGAGGTGAAGAGGTCTCTAGGCTGCTTGGTGTTCCGGTCCCGGGTCTCGGGGTAGTTTTCGTTGATGTCGATGGTCGACTTGAACCACCCGGGAGGGTTCTGGTTGCGTCGATCGCCACCGGAATCGCTTACGGTGCTGTTGATGACGTACAGTCGGTTTCCTTCCTTCTGTTTCATCGTCTTAACCATTCTTGGGGAAGTGCCGAGGTCCGTTCTGGGATCGGGATCGTAGTCGCCAACCGGTCTTCCGTTGAGTGCCTCCATGCTTTTCGCTCTCCCCGTCTTCCACAGCGTTTCTGAACTGGTCGGGGAGCTGCTGACCTTAAACAGATTCTTGCTGTGGAAATCGTCATCAGATTTTGTGTTCTTGATCATGTAACGGGAATCGACGAAATCCTCTTCGGTTTTGTGCTTCTCTTTGAACTTCTTATCCCTGTCCACCTCAAGCTGTATGACGGTCCTGTGGGTCTTCGTCGAGGGCGGGACACTGTGGAGACGAGACGGAACGACCTGCTCGTTCCTGGTGATGGTCGCCTCCTCGAAGGACTTCTCGTGGCTGCTGTTGAAACCGGGGCTTGTCAGGCCGGGGCCGGGCCTGTTGAGGGCACTGTCGGATGTTCCGATGACCCTGTAACGTTTTTGCTCCTTTTTAAACGGAGACGACGGTTCTGAATCGTCACTAGATGAGCCACCGCGTCCCGAGGACTTCACTTTCCTCACCTCGTAGAACGATGAATCGTTATCGAGCTTTTTATCCCTCTGTTTATCTAGAGCCTCTTGGCTTTGATGCGACGTAATCTTGTACTGGACATTCGTTGGACTTGGCGATCTTGGTTTGTCCCCGTTGAGGAATAGTTTAGTCACAGTTCGATATTGCTTGGGCTCTGATTCCTCGCCGGAAGAATAACCTTTGACCTCGTAATCATCCCTCCTCAACGACAGCGTCGGATTTTTAAAGAATCGCTCGGGGCTGTGATGCTTCTTGGAGCCACTGACGACCCTGTAGGATTTCTCATCGTGAGTCGATTCGCGACTCCTCCTGGGGCTCCCGATGACGTGTAAGCTCTCGGGTACGCTCCTGGACAAGTTGCGAGCACTCGTCAAACCGCTGCTTCTCGTGTCTGAGTTTCTCGAAGCTCGGCTGTGCGGGTCGTAGGTGAAATAGGTCTGGTTTTCTCGCGGCGGTGACGTCACGTAGGTAGATGAATATGAAGTGTTTAGCGAGTGGCTGGGGCCCCGTGTACGTTTTTGATACAGCGACCCGTCGGTCGAGTTGGGAGACTGGGTCTCGCTGCGGCTCACATAGCGAGGTGTGTAGCTGGTATCCAGGTCGTAGGGTTTTAAAATAACATCTCTGTTCTGACCGCCGACACTAACGTTCGCCGTCAGGGTGTCGGTCTTGTTGTAAACAAACTCCGTGCTGCTGTCGTGGGCGTCGCTGTCGTACTTCGACGATTTCTTGAGGGAGCTTTTCTGGGGGGCGCTCTTCACCACGTACCGTTTCGTCACGCTCTCATCATCGGACGATGACGACGAAGTCTCGGGAACCCGAGCCGGGGGTGAAAAGTCGATTTTCATATCGACCTTTTCGCCCACAATCGCCTGCGTTGTTGTGGTCACGGTGATCGGTGTGGACTGGTACGGGTTGACCATCGAATGGCCGTCGTTGACGTTGACCATCAGGGGTTGTGTGTGGGCTGTGGGGGAGATCAGCACGAACCCACTGGGACCCGTCGAGTCTTGCCAGTGATTGGCCTGGTATCTGTTCTGGTGATGTGCGTCGGTATTGTTTACCACGATGGAATGTGAGTGAGCATCGTCAAGCCTACTTTCGTTTAAAACACGTTCCGTTTCCGGCGAAGCCCACACGCGAGAGTTATCCACAACGATTCGGCTGCTGTCGTGAACCCTGTTGCTGTTTACCGCCGACTGCTGTTGGTAGTACGAATCGTAGCTGTTGTTGTGCGGTGCCGCTTGGCTGTAAACACTGCTGTTGTCGGTCTGACTGTCTGTATACTCTGTCTTATGATGTACAACGACAACCCCCGGACTTGATGTGGGGAGAGAAGAGGCGGAATTATGATCTACACCGCCATTGTGCATAAGTAGTCCCCCTGTGTTGTCGCTAAAACCCGATACCTCCCCGGCACCTCGACTGTGGGTGTGTATCGTCGAGTCATGGTTGAGCTGCGCCGAGGAATGCGACTGGCGTTTCTTGCTTAGCTCTTGCGCATCGAGGAATGCAGCGATCACGTCCCTTGCGGCGTCGTCTTCAATGGCCGAACTGTCGACGATGAGGTCTGTCGTGCCCGAGGTGTGGTACCCATCGTGGTAGCTCGCACTCACTGTGCTGGAATTATTAAAAATCACGTGGCCACCGTCAAGGTCGTGTGCGTTCAGCACGTGTGCGTTCACATTCTCCCCCGACTCCCCCTGACCAGGCAGCACCTCCTGCAAGACGTAAACGTCCCCCTGTGGTCGCTGAAACAGATAAATGTCGGAGCCGCTGTTGTCCTGATGTAAAGGTGACGAGTGAGAACCCTCGTTAGAGTGAGTTTCACGGGTCACATTGGAGGTCTCATCGTGTGACGTCATTTCCTTGTGGATGCCGAAAGTGGAAACTTCTCCTACGATAGCCGCCATCTTCTCGTTGCTGTCGATGTCGCTGCTGGAACTATCGCTGCTGGAACTCGTGCTTCGATTTAATTTTCCGTTCTTGTGAATATATTCAGTTTTCACTTCCTCAAATTTTCTACGGGATTCCTTGATCTCGCGTGAATCTTCACTATCAGACGCAAAGGAAGTCAGGGATGGAAAATTAGATTCCGATTTTTCGTTTTTCTGCGAGTCAGATGACGCATTCGATTTTTCTTTAACTTTTTCAGAACCCCTTTTCTGGTTGCCCTTCTGAAGGTCGCGCAAAAATTGGCTCAGCTTATCTTTCGTCTCTCTTAGGTTCTTATTTTTGCTGTCTATGCTGTCGTCCGATGAGGACGTAGAGGAATCACTGCGATACTCATCAACGCTGTCTGCCCGTGGCTTGAGAGAAGTGTGCACATTGGGCAACGCGCTGGCCCTCACGTCAATCTGCGGGGGCCCGACACTCACTCGGTCAACACCAACCGCAGCCTGACCGGTGCCTTGCTTTTTAATGTCAACCACAGCAGGAGGTTTATAGTCCCGTGGCACAAAACTGTTCTTGACCGCTTGAAAACTCGTCGACTCTTCGATTCGTCCGAACGTTCTCAGAGGCTTCTTCCCTTCTGCTCGCGGTTTCTCCCCATTCAAATTGCTCTGATTCTCTCGCTCTAGCCTCAGTTTCTCGAAATTCTCTCTCCTCTTTTGGAATTCACTTTTCGTAAGAAGTTCATTCTCATCAATCACTTTAACAATCTCCTCTTTGTCCGAAGAGCTCGAATGCAATCGGCTGCGAACAGGCGATTTTTGGCTCAAACTGGATTTGCGGGAATTCCCATCAGATTTCGGGAGGTGGAACTCTTCCTTGGCCTCATCAACTATGCCTGTATTTGATACTGAGATCTGCGATGCTGATGACGACGACGATGATGATGATGAAGTCGATAACCTCAGCGGGTTTTGTCTAAATATATCGTCCTTGTGAAGGTTGTTCAACGAATTCTGAGACGACGACAATGAAGATCTCTGAGAGAAGGATCCGTTCTTCGCGTCCGGATTTCTGGTTTGTTTTAAAAATCCCGAGGTCTGCTTGTGGGATGACCAGAGTGCAGGCCACGCTGTTTCCCCGCTCTTTCCGTTGTCGCGGCTGTCTTCTACGGAAGTCTTTGCCTTCCCGTCATCGCTCCCCTCCGAGCTCACGGATAGGTTGAAAAACTTGCTGTTGAATGAAGTTTCCTTCCCGTTCGTCTGAAGTCCGGTTTTCACGCTGCTGACGCTGCCCCTCGAGCTTCTCGCGTCGCTGAAGCTTGAGTCGAGGAATTTCTCCGTAGGGTCGCTGGGCTTCGGGGATAACAATTTGTGCTGCTGGCGTATGGCCTCGTCCAGGGTGCTTGTTTGTTGCCTCAGCGAATGTATGTTGAGGCTCGATGTGGATGATTTGGGGGTCAGCTGAGCGTGGGAGGGAACTTTCTCCTCGTGTTTATTATGATCGAGCTGGGTGCCAGAAATCACACTTTCTCTATGAATCGTGTAGCCCTGAGATTTTTTCACATTTTTCTCTTTATCACTTTTGTCACTATCACTGCTGTCACTATCACTTTTGTCACTCCTAGCAATGGGTGATTTTTGTGTTAGCTGATCACTTGTAGATATCTCCACGCGTTGAATTTTTACGGAATGGTCATCATAAATTAAAGTTTCGGCATTAATTTTGTAGCTTTGTGATAATCTCTCCTTTTTATCACCATGACTGCTGTCACTATCACTGCTGCCGCTCCTGGCGATGGAGGATTTCGGAGACAGCTGAGTGTGAGGAGGCAGTGTCTCCTCGTGTTTGTGAGGTGCAGTCTGGGTATGAGAAATCACACTTTCAGCATTGACCGTGTAACTTTGTGAATTTTTATCACTTTTACTGTCTTCACTGCTGCCACTATCACTGCTGTCGCTCTTAGTGATAGATGCTTTGGGAGTCAGCGGGTGGTGAGAGTGAAATATATCCTCCTCTTGATTTATCACAGTATGTGAATCAGAAACCAAACTTTCACCATTAACCGTGTAGGTTTGAGCGTTTTTCTTACTTTTATCGGCATCACTGTTGTCACTATCACTGTTGTCACTATCACTGTTGTCACTATCACTCCTCGCGACTGATGATTTAGGAGTCAGCTGAATGTGAGACGAAAGTATCTCCTCGTGTTTATCGTGAGCAGCCTGGGTGTGGGAAGTCACACTTTCGCCAGTCACATTGTAACTTTGAGATTTCTTCTCACTTTTGTTGTCCTCACTGGTATCACTATGACTGCTGTCACTATGTCTCCTGTCACTGTGACTGCTGTCACTCCCAGCGATGGACACTTTATGGGTAAGATGATTATGTGAATGGACTACCTGTCCGTGTTCATCTCTTACCGTCTGTGAATCAGAAATCAAACTTTCTCTGTTGACCGTGTAACTTTGAGACTTTTGATCACTCTTCTCATCATCGCTGTTGTCGCTATCGCTGCTGCTGTGGTCAGATTTCTTCCCGCTGCCGTGGTCAGACTTCCTACTCAGGGAATCCTCCTCGTTCTCGCTATCCTCGTTTGTTTTCTCCTCTTTGGAATACACACCACTGACCCTGTTCTTGCCGAGAAAATTCGACGTCAAATCTGTGTCTATGTTGATATCGTCGAGAATGGACAAGAAATCATCCGATGTCTGAGGTGTGTCACCGGTTTCAACAACAGGCTCAAAGCCACTGGTCCAGCGTAAATCCTCCTTCTCGGGCGACGGATGGGCACTGGGAGATGCGACTGTTGTCACCTCAGGCCTGTCGTCTCCCTCATCCCCACCGCTGCGTGCCCCCCACTCGCCTGTTTCATGTACATGAGAAATGTGGTGAGCAAACAAGCCGGGTTGGGTGACTTCCACCTGTGTCGTATGTAGACCAGGTTGTCCGGTGGCTTGAGCCTCGTCGTGTGTCGAAGGCTCAACTAGGACTTCTGCTTTTTTGTCAATGGAGTGACGTGGCACCTCGCCCTTTGTCAGGTCATTATCATCTTCTGCGTCGCTGCTGCTGCTGCTGCTACTACTGTGGCTTTTATCACTATCAAAATCCAAAATAGACTGGAATTCTGAGACGGCTTTTTCTGCCGATAAATCAGAGTTCGCCTCGTCCTTCTTCAGGGGTCCCGCACCCCCTGCGTCTGATTTCTCAGAAGATGAAATCGAATGACCACGTGACCTGCCGGCCGATGGGGTCTCGTGGTGGTTGTCAATCATGGTGACGCCACTCTTTAAAATCGCGCCTTCGTGAGTCGATGGGCTGTGCGACCTGGAGGAACCGGTCGAGTGATCCGATTCTGAGTGCGATGAATCGTGACTTCTGTGTTTATGGGCTGGACCGGAACTGTTCACCGACAGCTCAAAACCCTGGCCGACCTCGCCCCCTTGTAGACCAGTTTGTTCGGTATGAGGCTCCTCTGCGTTTACGTCATTAGTGGCCCCGGTGTGGGGACCTGTAGTATTGTTGTAAACAACGGAGTCGTTATTGATAATCCTATCGGCCGTGTGGGACTTAAAAGTGTGTTCCACTTCACCAGACACATCGTATGGAGGGGGAGGGCTTAAGTATGCAGGACTGTTCGCCCCATGCACGGGGTCGTATGAATATTCCCCCATGTATTCATTTTCTCTAAAACCCGACGAAAACATTGGCAGACCGGGCCCCGCACTGTTTTTCGCTTCCAAAATGTTACCTGTGGCGGTAGACGGGGTTTCGGAAACATGTCCCCTTACAGGTAAACCAAATCGCGTCTCTGAACTGTCGTTACCTGTATCTTGTGTGCCTAGTCCGTGTTGACTCTGCGGCCTGCTGTCTGCTGTGTGCAAACGTTCCCCTTGTTCAATATTTGAAAATGAAGCGAGGAGCTCAGCTTCAGTTTGCTTTGACTCATTTTCGCTCGCAGCAAGTGTTGAGATCTCATCATCGCCCGATGTTTCCAAATGGTGGGTGGTGGGTATAATGAAGTTTGTCGAGATTTCAGACCCAATCACGGGAGATGTTTGCAGGTTTGCATCTTCCTCGAGGTGTATGGGGGCGCCAGTGCCCTTCGAAGACTCGACGTGGTAGTCAGTCCTTCTGAGAGAACTGTTTCTGCTGCTGTTGCGGCTGTTGATTTGTCTGATGATTTCCCGGCTCGCGGTCAGAAAATCAAAAGCCGGCGAAGGGTTTAACTTAACGAGGCTCGAGGTTTTGGTGAGATTACTCTCTGGTTTGCTGGATTCTGTACCAGCGGATAAATTGCCTTCAGGTTGCGTGGCTTGCAAAATTTGTTTCACGTTAATGCCATTTTGGGATGAAGACCTACTGCTTAGGCTCAGCTTACTTTCAGATGATATGTCTTTCATTTCAGGCTTTTGGTCTGTGCTAGTTTCTGATGAAGATCTTCTTAAATGGTGTCCATATTGTGTAGCGGGCAGAAGAGATTTTCTGTTCACATCACTATCCGAAGAAGATCTACTACTATCACTTAAATCGTCTCCTGGTTCCACGGCCCTGATATTTTTCTTCAGATTTATACTATTGTCAGACGATGATCTACTTAGATTGCCTCCTGACTTCGTTGCATTTAAAGCTGTCTTTAGATTTATACTATTGTCAGACGAAGACCTACTCAGATTGTCTCCAGATTTTTTGACAGTTAAATCTGTCTTAAGATTTATACTATCCTCAGACGAGGATCTACTCAGATTGTCCCCAGACTTTGCGACAGTTAAACCTTTCTTTAGATTTATACTACTGTCAGACGAAGATCTTCTCAGATTGCCTCCCGATTGAGAGACCGTCAGATCTGGCTTTCGGTCGATGCTAAGTTCAGATGAAGATCTACTAATTTTACCCTCAGACATCGGGCTGCGCGAGTCTGGCACTTCGTTAATGCTGTCTTCTGACGAGGACCTGCTGGTGCCGCTCATGTTTGTGTCTGTGATTTTGAGTTTAGCCCTCCACCGTTTATGACCACTGTCATTCGAAGCGGTGCTGTTGCTCCTTGAGCTGGTCCTGCTTTCCACCTCTCCAAACATCATGTGTGACTCAGAGGGAACGGTCAGACCAGATGGAACAGTCAGCTCAGAGGGAAAGTTGATTGAAGGAACATTGAGATCAGAAGACCTATATTGCTTGTCCCCCGGACTTGTATTCTCTTCACTTTTTTTCTCCAACGTTTCCAGCTCTAGGAGTCGCTGCTGGAGATTTAGATCAAAATCAACTTTCTCTTTAGTGGGAGACGTGACGCTGTACTGGTGCTTCATGTTGGTGAATAAAGAGGCCAAACTGTCCACGGTCCCTGGTTTGATCTGCTGCCTGATCGTCCTCACATCAGGTCTCAGCTTAGTGACCGTCAGTGCAACACTCTGAGGCCGTTTCCTGCGAATGCCCTTTGACGTTGGTGACCGCTCCTCTATCTCGACCCGAACGCCCTGTTCCCCATAGCTGTGGCGTCTTGTGGAATCCTTGTCCAAGATGCTCTCACTTTCTTTATCCTCTTTGGAAACCGGCATCGAAATGCTTTGGTCTAATACATACCCGTAGTGTTCATTGTGAGTGCCGCTCTCGGGCGTGGATGAGGAGCGATCATTAGGGACAGCCGTGTTTTGTTGAGACTGGGTTAGATCATCAGCTGTCCTTTCAAGAGCTGCCGTGCCCGGGAATCTGTAGGCGGGGGGATCCTCGTGGGGCGCGTCGTTGTGGGGACTAACTGAAAACGAATGATCGTCCAGAGCCGCGTCGAAGACGCCCATGACCTCGCTGGGAGACATGGAGCTCTTTCTGTCCAGCTCGTCGTCTGGAGGAGGCAGCAGCGAACTGGACGATGGGTTGCTTGGGAGATGTGTTGACATCTGAAGGGTGGGGAAATTAGGGGGTGGACTGGGGAGAGGGAATTGGGGATGAGTGGTAGAATCGACTGGGGAATCCGGGGATGGAAAGGGGGGAAATTGTGGCGGGGGAGATGGAAGCGGTAGGTCTTGCAGTGAGCTCTTTCCCGATCTAACAGAAGTCGACGGAGAGGGTGGACTTGAATCTGACGACGATGAAGACGATGAAGACGACGATTTTCTATCTTTGTTTTCATCCGAAGCCGAGGGGGGACTAACTGATGAAACAGTGTTGTTAAATGGCAAAAAGGGCGGCGGAGGGGGTGGGAGCGGAGGTGTAAAATGCTCACTTGCTTTTGCTGAAGACGTTGATGACGCAATGGAGGCTTTCCTCTCCAGGAAAACCTTTGGAGGCGGAATCAAAGGTGGTGCCGAGCCCACCGTGGAGTCCATGGATTGCTTTCGCTGCGAGGTGGAGAGCGAAGAGGACAGTGAGATGTTGGACAAAGTCCGTCTGACTACGGCTGACCCTGGCCTGGACGACACGGGGCTGCGCTGGTGTGAGGAGGACCGCGAGCGTGGGCTGCTGGGGCTGGATGAGTCGGAGGATGAGCTGCTGAGGCTCTTCCTCCGCGCGGGCCGGGTCGTGTTGCCGAGGTTGCCGTTGATGATGTTCATGTCGTTCTGTTTGGCCACCACGGCGTTCCAACCGTCGGAGAGTGTCGGTTTATTCGACGGAGTGCTGACGGGGAGGTCGCCGACGAGGCTGTCACGCTTCCCTGAAACACTCTGAGGCCCAGAAGCCCTTATCATTTTAGGACCTCGTCCTGTATCAAGTGACCTTATGTCATCGTTTGGCAAGGACCTGAAATGTCTTTTTTTCAACTCGAGCAGTAGGTCCCGTTTGAGGTCATGGGTCGTCTGGATATCGTCGTCTGCCTTCTGCATTTTACTCACTAACTAAATAGCACACATTTAAATAAAAAAGCTGTAATTGGACCACTTCCGCTGAGTTTTTTTTCAAAAACAGAAATTCAAAGATTTGATCCTGTTATCCGGCCTGACAACTTTATGAAATTAATGTTTCTAATCATGTGTAATAATAAATTATTGTGCGATTGTTATAGTTCTCAATCTGTGAAGACATGACTTCTGGGTTAAAACGCAAGGTTTTCTTACCTACATGGTCCCATATTTCAGTCTTCAGCAGACGATAAAGAGCTTAATCCTCTAACGGACGCTCAGAAATACACTGTCGCCATCTTGAACTTCCGTTTAAACAAGTCCCAAGCTTTCGGTCCTATGGCAGCACATCTTGATATCCCAGAATTACGTCACACAGCAAAGCCAAAGTCAGTGCTAAAGACGGCGTGCGTCCGATAATTTATCCATAAGGTGGAGGGGGGAAAAATTATGTTGAATAAATATCTTGTGCAAATATTCCTTGAATAAACATGCGCTATATATTAATATGCGCAGTTGAACAGCGTGTGATACCTCAAGGTCTGCTGCTGGTAACTGGGTGTACCTAGATGCATAACTGTCGTGTAAATTGATGGACCTGGATTGGTTACTTGGGTATTCTGGAAATAACTTTTCTTCGCGTGAAACCTATAAAGGAAGATAAAAAAAAAAATCTTAAGGGCTGCACAGTTTAAATGCAGTTTATGCTTGGTATGTTCAATTTAATGGCGCATCATAGTCACATACCCATGAACCACATATAGTACGGTGGAGTATGTGCTTTAGAGTTGCAATGCATACCAACGAACATTTTAAATACATCAGGAGCCACCATTTGACACGTGTATTTACATGTATTTGGAGGCTCGCTCGCAGCACCGCAAAGACATCATAGCTGTATTGGTGCTCAACAGCCTCACCCCCAAAAAAATAAAAAATAAAAAAATAATATAATATTTTCTACAAACCACATGAGGTCACTGCAAACACACCTACTAGTAATACGTCACACACGCACTGACACACACACACAACAACAACAACAACAATAACATCGCGACATCATTACGAATATGTTAGAAAATATATAAACTTATCTTAAATCGTTTTACAAGTATAATTAGGTGACATTTTAGTTTTGTAGCAGTTTCAATAACGGATGTGCTTCGCTTAAAAGTAATGCAACAGGACTATATTGTACTTTCTTTAAATATCATATCATCCTCCAAGATTTTGGATGAATGTCTTATACGTGATAAAAATATGCAGGTTGTTATATGTTAAATATCGTGTATGTTTCTTTAGCTCTTTAAAAAAAATGGACACCTTTTTGGGGGCGTGGGGAGCGGGGCGGGGGGGGGGCAGGGCGTTTCTGTGTCAGATCAGGCGGAAGTAAAACATTTCATACCTCATTGCCAGCAGACATGTCGCTCTGGGCNCCCTCTCTCCCCCCCCCCCCCCCTTTTTTTTTTCAGCCCAAATTGATGCACTAACAGATCTGCGTAGACAGGTTAGGTTCAACCTACACCCACACAGAACCCACCCTCCACTACTTCCCACCACACCCCCCATTGCCCTTCCCAATTCAACGCTTTGAATGTGTCCAACAGGTAACATTCTTCCCCGACGTGACGCTCACCGCGCCTTTTCAACGGTGTGTCAACAGTGAGGTCTTCCATTGAAGCAGTCCACTATTTTTAAATTAAAACCAAACAGATTATTATGTTCCAGTACCATGAAAACGCCGTCGGGATTTGGCCGATCTAGAAATTATATACGACTATCTAGGATAGGATTATCTAGGACTATCTCTGACTACCTATGTCAGTGGAGTTGAATTTCCATATCCTGTGCATGCCATTCCGAGTTGTAATTATGAGACACACCGTATCTTCAGTGACCAATATTAACCATGATATTAATGAATGGCATGGCATTGGCAATGCCACTTTTCATTAATTTATTAATTCAGTTTGTTGTGATGGTGACGTGTATCACTTTTAGGGCTTAAAACGTGTCAAGGTTGTTTTTTTTTATGACTGTTTTGAGAAATTGCTCTGTGGGTCCAAGTGTTAAAAAAAATAATTTAAAATTAACTTCTCATTTTCTATTATATATGACGGCTTTAAACAATAGGCCTACAGACAGTCCTACAGAAAGTCCTACAGACAGTCCTACAGACAGTCCTACAGACAGTCCTACAGACAGCCCTACAGACAGTCCTACAGACAGTCCTACAGATAGTCCCACAGACAGCCCCACACCATACCCGTGACTCTTTATCAATTAAAATAATATTCGCCTCCGAAAAAATACAACCTTTTTACGCGAGTTCAACCGTCACGAATGACGCTCACTGCGTGACAGTTTTACATTTTTTTTAAGTCAGTGTTATTGATATAAATATGAAACATGATGAGTGAGGGAAGCGGATGTGAAAAGGAAGCAGAACACACACAAGTAATATATATATATATATATACACACACACACACATATATATATATATACACACACACACACATATATATATATATATATATATGTGTGTGTGTGTGTATCTGTGTGTGTAAGAGATAGCTGCCCACATATTGCATGTGGGGGGGGGGCACCCGGGACATATAGGACATTTACAAAGTAAATAGGTTATTAGATATGGGCACACCAACTACACAACCCCCCCCCCCCCCCCCCCCCCCCCCTTGAACATGACGTACGTGTGTGGCACCCGATTAAGATTATTATCTCAAATGCTTTACCTTGGGGGAGACGTGTCTGACAGGAATCTTGGTGCAGGCCGTTGCTATATTTAGTTAAACAGGCCAAAAATGTTTTAATACGAAATTCCTTCCTTGCGTCTCAGAGCACAATCCCATATCGGTCGGTACAATGCAGTGCTACTTCAGTTCACATACCACAGCCATTATACAACAACAGTTTGTATACCATGTTTCTAAGCTCCAGTTTGTATACCATGTTTCTAAACTCTCCGATTCCAGACAAAAAGTTTACCCCCCCCCCCAAAAAAAAAATAGTCTAACTCCAGACTGTCTAACATCAGAAAACAGTCTATCTCCTGACATCATAATTCAAGACAGTCTAACTCGAGACAGTCTAATTCCAGACAGTCTAACTTCAGGCAATCGAACTTCAGTCAAAAAGTCTAACTTTAGATAGTATAATTCAAACAAATATACAGTCTATATTCCAGACCAACAGTCTTACTTCAGACATTCTAATTCCAGACCGACAGTCTAAGTCCATTTAAATGTTCTAACTTCATTCATGTGCAGTCTAAGTCCATCAGTAAGTGCAATAGGAACCAAAGAGTGTTGGCCCTGGTTCAACTGGACCGCAACAGGCTTAAACTGCGTACTAAACCATTCAAAACTGGCCTCCTGCACAAGGTACTGACATCGAGAAGCATTCCAGAGTCTTTGAACTTGGGGGGCCCATGCTTTCATTGAGTGTTAAATAGTTATTGCACTTCTTTCATTCCCGTTTCCAGACGATCCATTCATGCCTCGAACACGGCTTTTCACATTGGCCACACTCTGTCCCAGGACTTGTTTCTTTCTAGGAAACTCCGTTCAGCGCACACGACACACGTCACACTCGCACACATTTATAAAGGTTAGTCTCCCTTCCGTGTCATTCGCTCATCAATGCTTTGATGAATTCCTAGCTTTGATTATTCTTCTGTGACCGTATCAGAAGAGTGTTGGGGGGGGGGCGTCGTTAAAAAGCGTGATCTTTAATGACAGAATGACCATGACACATAGGCTTCGCAGGTTTAAGTGTAGACGATATATAGAAGATAAGAGGTCAGCTGTAAATGACGTCACACTCTTTGATCTATTTTGCCCCCCCCCCAAACCCATTCGTCACAAATTTGTCACACACTATAGACACCCTCCCAATACACCGTCACAAATTTGTCACACAATTTAGACACCCTCCCAATACACCGTCACAAATTTGTCACACACTTTAGTTACCTTCACAATACACCATTACAAATTTGTCACACACTCTAGACACCCTCCCAATACACCGTCACAAATTTGTCACACAATTTAGACACCCTCCCAATACACCATCACAAATTTGTCACACAATTTAGACACCCTCACAATACACCATCACAAATTTGTCACACACTCTAGACACCCTCCCAATACACCGTCACAAATTTGTCACAATATTTAGACACCCACATAAAAGTTATCACAAATTCGTGACAACCCCCCCCCCCACTCCATTTTTTTTTAAAAGGTGCGTGACGTCATTTATGTTGATTACCTTTAAGCTCATATAATATAGAACATAAATACAATGAAAAGAAGCTTTGGAAAATATATATTATATATATATATATATCGGGAAATGACAGCAATTAGTATAGGTGGTTGAGGCCAATTTATCGTGAAAAAACTGGTACACTTTGAAGGCAAAAATTTACTAATACAAATTCAACTACAGAAACAATTTTGAAATTCAAACACAGAAAGAATGTTCGCCCTTGTAAAAAAATGTGCAAGTACCATCCTATACTGGTACAAATAAATCATCACCCTGCTGTGATTCAAATCACTGGAACATTTCGACAGTTATGTGATGAATCTACAGATGAATTTAAAAAAACAAAACAAAGCAAAAAACATGGAAATCCTTGTGGTTACAATATTAAAGATAACTAAATTGATTTTATTTTAATTTAAAAAAAAAAAAAGATTAATTAGAGAAACGTAACAAATTAGTTTTCTTTCAATTTCTATCCATCTCCTCATACATGAACACGTAGTGTGTTGACTTAACAAAGCCGTATAGTTGTGGAAGTAGGGCAGAGATAAATGCCGGTCGTCGTGCTTAAGCCTATTATGATCGCTTGATGCCCTAACATCTGACAGTAACGCCNCTTTCCCCAAAGGGGGAGGGGGCAGTGCCCTCCCAGAGATATAGCTCAAAGAAACCCTGATTACGCCCGCCTTACATTTTGAGTTTCGCCAGTCTGATCTAAATTATCAAGTTAAAGCAATCAGGTAATGATGTCAAGATTAGGGCCTTTGGGAAGGTGGCTGGTCTCACTGTGGCGTAGGAGAAAGAAAAAAAAGGGGGGGTGGTTCTTAATGCGAATGGCGTTCATCCAGCACATCGTTACAAAGTATTATTTGTGTACCTATAATACGGGTTCTATATTAATTTTTCCCACTATTACCCTTACTGTCTCCCACTATTACCCTTACTGTCTCCCACTATTACCCTTACTGTCTCCCACAATTACCCTTACTGTCTCCCACAGCGACGACACAGCTACGTCATCCATTGTGCCCTTCGGTGCCCACCAAACTACACGCCCCGTGATGCCCTCAGTCATGAAGCACTTATCCCACACTTATATTTCAGTATTTAAACTTTAATGTACGTTACTTCCATTTCGGGACAGCGCTTCTCAAACTTTTTCAGTGTGGTTCACTTCACAGCAGGGACATTGTTTTTACTGTATCGATTTTTACTATTTTCCGATTTCACTAAAAAAAAAATGTCCACATTTTTTGGACCGACGACCTGGGCCCGTGTGCCGGTAGCGGTACTCGAACCGTCACTTTGAATGGCTCGGTTGTAAGACAGTGCATATCGTGACTTTTTAACGCGACGGTCCATCAGGAATTGCTCAACACTGCGGCAGGAACCCGTGCCAGATATATTGACTATTGATGTTTTTCGTATCTTCTTGTATAACGTGTCAGCTTATTCCACTCCCGCGACAAAGGAATCGTGGCCCTGTGGCGATTCACAGACCAACACGTTGAACAGCTTTAATGTAAGACTTTTGGTGTACCTGGTTGTACTGTAAGAGACATCGGATATTATTTTAATGGCCTAGGGAAATTTTTTTTAGAATGATGGCTGCGTAAAAAAGGGTTTTTATTTCGTCTTTTATTTCATGGACAATTTAGGTAAAATGTGAATCATCTGAGTCTCTACTCTCCTCAGATATACTTGAAATTTAATCATCAACAATGGCACTGCATCCTATGGAAGCACCTGGCCTGCAACACCACCACCCCCCCCCCCCCCCCCCCCCCCCCTTTTTTTTTCCCCCCTTCCAGCCGGCCTCTTAACCTAATAGAGTCTGATTAGATAAAGTGCCTCTAATGTGTGTGTTTTTAGTCATAATAAGTTTGATATGTACTCTGTGTGGTCTAACCATCAGGTCTACCAGGACCAACCTGCATGATTGTTTGATATCATATAAAATATACAGTGAACATATTTCTCATGCATGATTGTTGCAACGCTAAACAAAGTCTCTTACCCAAACCCTGTAGATTTTATTTTGAAAAAAAACCAAAAAAAATATTTTCCCTGTTTGCATTAGGACACCCATGAACTCTCCGTGCACTACTAAATATTGTGCCAAATACTAAAGGATTTAACAGTAGCCTCCTCTTATTCTACTCTCATCAACTCACACAGCACTACTAAAATTGGCATAACAGTCTGCCATGTACTTAATGAGCTGTCATTGCTCTCACACTAGTGCAGTGAGTTATGGTCACCATAAAACAAGGTGTTCCCTCCTTCTCAGTGGACAGATCAATCACCTGCAGAATACGTCATTGCTAATTGTTAGTAGAGGACGCGAGAAATGGCAAACTTTGTCATTGCCACTTGTTAGTAGAGTACGCGATTAAATGGCAAACTTTGTCATTGCCACTTGTTAGTAGAGCACAGGATAATCTTCATATTTTATCATTGCCACTTGTTAGTAGAGCACAGGATAATCTTCATACTTTATCATGACCACTTGTTAGTAGAGCACAGGATAATCTTCAGACTTTATCATTGCCACTTGTTAGTAGAGCACAGGATAATCTTCAGACTTTATCATTGCCACTTGTTA
>CAXITT010000279.1:870930-884374 GCA_964033795.1 Lymnaea stagnalis
TTTTTTTTTTTATATCCAGCAATAAATCCTCACCTTCATTTACAACACTCTGTGTTCTTAGCGCAGTGCAGTAAAAGATACAGAAGAGTTGTAAAATGGTTGAAATGGTCGGCCAATATATATTTAGTTTATTATACTATAACTAGTACATACTATGCGGTACGATGGTGCTCAAACTGGAGCGTTGCAGGTGAGGTCAAGGCAGTTAAAAAAAAAAAATTATTTCCGAGGGAATGGGGGTGAGGTCTAATGGGGGAGGGGGGGAGGGGGGTAGTGGGAGCTAAAATTTGTAGAATTAAAATTATAAATTTAAAGCAATCAGCTGGAGAGGGCAAGATTAAGGCCTGGGAAGGGGAGGGGGGCTGGTCTCACAGTGGTGTAGGAAAGGGGTGTGCGGTAAGCTCAGTGTGACACTTTTTTCGGTCAACTACAAGGCATTTTTTCTTGAAATGGGTCATCTTTTACAAGAATTGCCCAGACTGTGTGTTTACCCCACTATTATTCCAGCGATTCCCAGAAATATGTATTTTATAAATGACATATATATCATAATAATAAACTGAGAATCTGCCAAACATTGAAAGATGACAAGACAACTTGTAACTAAGCTGTGGGCCGATGTTCAGCTCTCAGTGATAAGCGGACCATGGATAAAGTTTGTCTCAGAGATGCCAAAAATGAAACACTATGAAAAAATATTTTAAAAAAAGCAACAAAAAAAAAAAAACAACAACAAAAAACCCACCACTTCTCATACCAAATGGAATAAATTTTAATTTAAAAGAAATTAACAATGAGGTTAAAATGTGCACCTCTACAGCTTTCAAGCAACAAAGTTAGCTGCCCTAAAAGGACATCCTTGTCTGAACAAAACCAATTCATTCGGAGTTGTATAGCGAAAATGTAAGTAAACATTCCAGAACGTTGACAACGTCATCGGCGTTGCTACCCCTCTTCAAATAATACTGAAACCCCGGTCCACTTTGGTATCGAGAGTTATATTATCACACGCCGGTCCTCTTTGGTATAGAGAGTTATATGAACACACGCCGGTCCACTTTGGTATAGAGAGTTATATAAACACACGCCGGTCCACTTTGGTATAGAGAGTTGTATAAACACACGCCGGTCCACTTTGGTATAGAGAGTTATATTATCACACCCCGGTCCACTTTGGTATAGAGAGTTATATTATCACACCCCGGTCCACTTTGGTATAGAGAGTTGTATAAACACACGCCGGTCCACTTTGGTATAGAGAGTTATATTATCACACCCCGGTCCACTTTGGTATAGAGAGTTGTATAAACACACGCCGGTCCACTTTGGTATAGAGAGTTATATTATCACACCCCGGTCCACTTTGGTATAGAGAGTTGTATAAACACACGCCGGTCCACTTTGGTATAGAGAGTTATATTATCACACCCCGGTCCACTTTGGTATAGAGAGTTGTATAAACACACGCCGGTCCACTTTGGTATAGAGAGTTATATTATCACACCCCGGTCCACTTTGGTATAGAGAGTTGTATAAACACACGCCGGTCCACTTTGGTATAGAGAGTTATATTATCACACCCCGGTCCACTTTGGTATAGAGAGTTGTATAAACACACGCCGGTCCACTTTGGTATAGAGAGTTATATTATCACACCCCGGTCCACTTTGGTATAGAGAGTTGTATAAACACACGCCGGTCCACTTTGGTATAGAGAGTTATATTATCACACCCCGGTCCACTTTGGTATAGAGAGTTGTATAAACACACGCCGGTCCACTTTGGTATAGAGAGTTATATTATCACACCCCGGTCCACTTTGGTATAGAGAGTTGTATAAACACACGCCGGTCCACTTTGGTATCGAGAGTTATATTATCACACCCCGGTCCACTTTGGTATAGAGAGTTGTATAAACACACGCCGGTCCACTTTGGTATCGAGAGTTATATTATCACACCCCGGTCCACTTTGGTATAGAGAGTTGTATAAACACACGCCGGTCCTCTTTGGTATAGAGAGTTGTATGAACACACGCCGGTCCTCTTTGGTATAGAGAGTTGTATGAACACACGCCGGTCCTCTTTGGTATAGAGAGTTGTATGAACACACGCCGGTCCTCTTTGGTATAGAGAGTTGTATGAACACACGCCGGTCCTCTTTGGTATAGAGAGTTGTATAAACACACGCCGGTCCTCTTTGGTATAGAGAGTTGTATGAACACACGCCGGTCCTCTTTGGTATAGAGAGTTGTATGAACACACGCCGGTCCTCTTTGGTATAGAGAGTTGTATTATCACACGCCGGTCCTCTTTGGTATAGAGAGTTGTATGAACACACGCCGGTCCTCTTTGGTATAGAGAGTTGTATAAACACACGCCGGTCCTCTTTGGTATAGAGAGTTATATAAACACACGCCGGTCCACTTTGGTATAGAGAGTTAGATAAACTCACGCCGGCCCATTTTGGTATAGAGAGTTATATGAACACACACTACTGTGCGAACTATTGTACATGCTATTGGTTTAGTAAGAACATTTCGTTAGGGGATATCAGGACAACAAGCCTTTATTATGGATGATTGTTTTGATGTATGATACTGCAGTCAACCAATTCTAGAAGTTTAGTGGAACCAGGCCTGACACCCTGTTGACGACCACTTTGATCTATCACACTACAGTCAACCAATGCTAGAAGTTTAGTGGAACCAGGCCTGACACCCTGTTGACGACCACTTTGATCTATCACACTACAGTCAACCAATGCTAGAAGTTTAGTGGAACCAGGCCTGACAACCTGTTGACGACCACTTTGATCTATCACACTACAGTCAACCAATGCTAGAAGTTTAGTGGAACCAGGCCTGACAACCTGTTGACGACCACTTTGATCTATCACACTACAGTCAACCAATGCTAGAAGTTTAGTGGAACCAGGCCTGACAACCTGTTGACGACCACTTTGATCTATCACACTACAGTCAACCAATGCTAGAAGTTTAGCAGAACCAGGCCTGACAACCTATTGACGACCACTTTGATCTATCACACTACAGTCAACCAATGCTAGAAGTTTAGCAGAACCAGGCCTGACACCCTGTTGGGGATAACTTTTGACGAATCATGCTGCAGCCAAACAATGGTAGAAGGTTAGCGGAACCAGGCCTGACACCCTGTTTTACGAGATTAATATTTTTGGACTATAAAAAGCTTACACCCTTGCTCCTGGTGCTGAAATGACCATTCACAAATTATTTCCACGTCTCTCTCTCTCTCTGTCAATGTCATTTTCCCATGTATTATGTGGTCTTTACCATGGATTGATTGACAGATTCTGCAAAATAATATTTGTTATTGATCTTTCTCATGTTATGGTCAACCCACCCCGATGTCGTTCTCTGTATTTCCTGCCTCACAGGATGTTTTCCTGATCTCGTTAAACTGGGATCTTTTCAAGCTATTTTATTTTTAGAATCTTGCGCAAACATTAGCTGATAAAAGCATATAATCTCTTGGTGTTGAGATTATCGTGTCCTCTATGTTTCCAAGTAAAAGAGAAGAACAAGATTTTAATAATTTTTTTGGGACTTAAAAACGGAAAAAATTATCAAATGTGTTTTGTCAAATGACAATAGGATAAGAAATCCGAATGTTAGTTAAATATAAAAGTACTTTGATGGTGAATCTAAAAAAATCAAAAGTGGCTAAGAAAAAATAAGTGAAACCTTTCACATCATTATTGAAAAAAGTACTTTTTAATATCTAATGCTAAGGTGTCATGCATTTCAATTTGATCTACACTTAAAGACGAAAAGATAATAAAGGGCACATAACACATAATGTGAAGATCTAAAAAATGCCAACGTAAAAGATAATATTCAAGTAGGCTTTCCGTCTTGCCTATATTTCGTTTCGGCACACACTTTTACATTCAAGTGTTTTTTTTTCTTTCACTAACTGAATCTCAATGTTTTCTCTCCTTCTTCAGAATAACACTGAAGTGATATCTTCAGCCCCCTTCCCCTCCCCCTGCCCCCCTCTCCCCACTTTGGACCTTCAAAGTATATTTCACCTCATGGTATTTGCTTATAAGGCGAGGAATTTACTTAACTTATTTTTATGGCTCGTGTGACAGTTACACAACTATTTCCAGGCCGACCCCAAGGAATCTTTCGGTGGCTGATAAGAAGGTATGCAGTATGTTCCAGCCATCGGGTGGAGGATATTTTGTGCGTCGCAAAAGAAAACGAAATTTCTGGGCCCTAAAACCTTGATTTTATTTTAGACCATTTAATAATTTTTTTTTATCTCCTTCCCCTTCCCCTTTAAGAGTTCATTGCTGTTGTAGATGTCTGATCACGTGGTTTGATTATCGGGATAGAATATACTGCGTGGAGTGGAAGGGTTAGTGAAGTCGTCACAAAAATGTATGGTACTGAGGACATACCATTTTTTTTGTACACAGTTGGCCTGCGTACGTCTATGGTACTGGTCAAGAAAAGTTTAAAGCATGCAGGACAAAGCGCGGTGTAGTTTAAGTGCAGGGTCCGCAGTCGCCTGGGGGATGCTAGCATTCGTAGGAAAAAAAATATCTGCTACTGGTAGCACTAAGATCAAGTTTCGATAACAGCAGAGGTCAAGTCGATAGAGTCAGGAGGAAACCAAACAAATGATTTGTGTTTAAAATAATTTTATGTAACAGAGATTTAGGTAAATTTCAGTTTGTGAAGCATGTCCAATACCACTCCCCGCTCCAGCTGCTGAAAAAAATTGCACCCCCTTTACCTGCAAACCCTTATAACAATGCCGCCCCCTCCCAAACTCTTATTTCGTAATGACCTGTTGTCGGTGTAGAACATCGTGTGACACAATGGTAGGTCTGCTATACGGTAACAAGAATAAGCGCAGTGAATCTAATGAAGCTGTCATTGTTCATTATTTTAACTTTGTTTTTCTTTTTTTTCTTTTCCTCTCGTCTTAGATCGGTGGTTCTCAATCTGTGGGTCGCGACCCTTTTGAAAGTCAACGACTCTTGCACAGGGGTCGCCTAAGACCATCGGAAAACAAATAGCTATGATGTAGCAGCGAAATTAATTTTATGGTTGGAGGTCACCACAACATGAGGAACTGTATTAAAGGATCGCGGATTAGGAATGTTGAGAACCACTGTCTTAAATTATTTTTAAAAGAAACTTAATTTGAGGTTTAAATTATCTTTGAAATTATTTTGTATCATCTTGGCCAACTCATGTGTCTTATAAGTGAATTATGAGTGAAATATTTCCCATATTAGTGGATAGCAAAAATCGGCCGGGATCGTACTTGGGTTAAAGTACTTGGTTTAACGTACTTGGGTTAGAGCCCTTGGTTGATCGCAGTGGTCAGAAAAATCATTAGTCAAAAGAGCCAAAAATCAGCAGCAGGACGATTACAAAAATATTGAGAGCCAGCAAGAACCTGTCCAGAATCATATCCTTCGGAGTCAGAGCCGATTTGTTTCCGACTGGCCGATCCGTTAAATAGCCGCATGTGGTGATTTGCCGACCACTGAGTTAGGGTTACCATTTCGTCGGGACACTCTGAGATGGGGGTGTAGAAATGAAGTAAAAAAAAAAATTTAATATAATTACATAGGCTAAGGTCCATAACGGTGACAGTCCCAATATATCGGGACGGATGGCAACCCGAGTTACAGTACAAGGTTCAACGTACTTGGTTTACAGTACTAGGTTTAACGTACTTGGGTTACAGTACTAGGTTTAACGTACTTAGGTTACAGTACTAGGTTTAACGTACTTGGGTTACAGTACTAGGTTTAACGTACTTGGGTTACAGTACTAGGTTCAACGTACTTGGGTTACAGTACTAGGTTTAACGTACTTGGGTTTAAGTACTAGGTTTAACGTACTTAGGTTACAGTACTAGGTTTAACGTACTTAGGTTACAGTACTAGGTTTAACGTACTTGGGTTACAGTACTAGGTTTAACGTACTTGGGTTACAGTACTAGGTTTAAAAGACAAGCACCTCCTGTCGGCACACGCTCTATCACTGACCGAGGTAAATAACGTGCGGTGTTTTCTGTTACGGTCGGATGCTTGTGGCAAGGTGCATAAAGTAAATAAATCCAGAACACGGCAGCATCACGAGGCGTGTTGAACATGCTACGGTTCAGTGAGGACGGTACGGTTCAGTGAGCACGGTAATGCTAGGATGCGGTGACAGGTACTTCGATGGGAATGTCACATATCCGGAGGGACGATGAACTGAAACGGTGTTCGACATTGGAAGACGGACTCTGCACACCTTAATGTGAACTGTTGACTTTTGCTTGGTTGGTCGCGGAGAAGTGTAATGGGACATAAAAAAGAAGGACTTTTAAAAAAAAATCACTGTAACGCCAGTTTAACACTATAAAACAGGGACTCTCAAACTTTACCTCTAGGGAGGCTGTTCACAGTCCCTCAGACACTGTTGGGGTGCCGGATTATAGTTGTTTTTTTTTTTGTTTTTTTTTTTAAACGAATTCCTGTGCAAACATCACAAATATTTTTTGTAGTAGGAAAATATTTATTAAACCCACAATGTCAAAATGTTTATACCAATGGGAATTGTGAGTCTGCTTTGTGTTGAATAGACGGTCAATGTCCGGTTCCATATTTCTCCCTGCCACAGGGGTACCCGTACGGCGACTAGATTGCCCAGGCTTGAGAACCCCTGCTATAAATAGGTTTCAAGTGACCACTGTAAACTATAAGAATACCCGGGGACCTACAGAATTCTCTCAGTATTATTTGTTACATGCCAAAATGCTGTTTGAAAGGAAACCGTATTTATCAAATGTACCGTATTCATCAAATATACCGTATTCATCAAATGTACCGTATTCATCAAATGAACCGTATTCATCAAATATACCGTATTCATCAAATATACCGTATTCATCAAATATGCCGTATTCATCAAATATGCCGTATTCATCAAATATACCGTATTCATCAATTTTGCCGTATTCATCAAATATACCGTATTCATCAAATATACCGTATTCATCAAATATACCGTATTCATCAAATATACCGTATTCATAAAATATACCGTATTCATCAAATATACCGTATTCATCAGATAGAAACACATATACTCTTTTTGATCGGGGAAAAAACAACTCATGTCTCTCTCACCACCCCCACCACACTTTTTTTTTCAAATCAGCAAGGTTTTCATATACTGACTGTGGACTCCCCCCACCCCTACTTCTAATCAGCAAGGTTTTCATATACTGACTGTGGACTCCCCCCACCCCTACCTCTAATCAGCAAGGTTTTCATATACTGACTGTGGACTCCCCCCACCCCTACCTCTAATCAGCAAGGTTTTCATATACTGACTGTGGACTCCCCCCACCCCTACCTCTAATCAGCAAGGTTTTCATATACTGACTGTGGACTCCCCCCACCCCTACCTCTAATCAGCAAGGTTTTCATATACTGACTGTGGACTCCCCCCACCCCTACCTCTAATCAGCAAGGTTTTCATATACTGACTGTGGACTCCCCCCACCCCTACCTCTAATCAGCAAGGTTTTCATATACTGACTGTGGACTCCCCCCACCCCTACCTCTAATCAGCAAGGTTTTCATATACTGACTGTGGACTCCCCCCACCCCTACCTCTAATCAGCAAGGTTTTCATATACTGACTGTGGACTCCCCCCACCCCTACCTCTAATCAGCAAGGTTTTCATATACTGACTGTGGACTCCCCCCACCCCTACCTCTAATCAGCAAGGTTTTCATATACTGACTGTGGACTCCCCCCACCCCTACCTCTAATCAGCAAGGTTTTCATATACTGACTGTGGACTCCCCCCACCCCTACCTCTAATCAGCAAGGTTTTCATATACTGACTGTGGACTCCCCCCACCCCTACCTCTAATCAGCAAGGTTTCCAATCCTGACTGTGGACTCCCCCCACCCCTACCTCTAATCAGCAAGGTTCCCAATCCTGACTGTGGACTCCCCCCACCCCTACCTCTAATCAGCAAGGTTCCCAATCCTGACTGTGGACTCCCCCCACCCCTACCTCTAATCAGCAAGGTTCCCAATCCTGACTGTGGACTCCCCCCACCCCTACCTCTAATCAGCAAGGTTCCCAATCCTGACTGTGGACTCCCCCCACCCCTACCTCTAATCAGCAAGGTTCCCAATCCTGACTGTGGACTCCCCCCACCCCTACCTCTAATCAGCAAGGTTCCCAATCCTGACTGTGGACTCCCCCCACCCCTACCTCTAATCAGCAAGGTTCCCAATCCTGACTGTGGACTCCCCCCACCCCTACCTCTAATCAGCAAGGTTCCCAATCCTGACTGTGGACCCCTCCCACCACTACCTCTAATCAGCAAGGTTCCCAATCCTGACTGTGGACCCCTCCCAGCGCAGGCGGATTTCCAAGAAACGGGGGACAAATGAAAGCTAACCGACAAACACGCTTGGAATGACTTGGCTGTGAATGTAGTTGTGGGTTCTGTTTCACTACTGGGTTGGTTCGGTGGTTTTTATTCACCGTTTCTCAAACTATTTCTTAAAAGCGTTAGACTACCCTTCTCATACCATTCAGCTCCGCGCTAAGGCCACCGAAATCTAAAGACAACTGCATGGGTCTGGTTTAGCATGTGTGTCTTTATAGCCTCTTTCATAATAACTTTAAAAAGACGGTCTCGCATACCTTAAGGTTGGCGAGTGATAAGCTCGTTTCTTATTAAACTGGGTCCACTGGGGGGATGCAACCGCACTACTTTCGGGGTTTCTTGTCCCCGTATAAGAGCGTATCTTAATTACTATACACATGTCATTAAAAACTCAAGCAAATATTTGTATAATCTCTAACCAAGTCACTCTGACAGTTCACAAAGTTCATTAGAGGATTCTTATTACATCGCAATATTCTTATATGTATTCCGTGTTTCTTCTATTGGTCTATCAAGGGCATGATTTTCATCTAGGTGAATTCATCAAGCAATGAAAAATAGCTCATAACATTATTCCCTGGCACGATTGATCAGGGTGTCTCAAACTCAATGGCCGCGGGCCATTTTCGGCCCGCAAGACGTTATTTTGCGGCCCGCTACATGACAGCAAAGTTTAGTGTCAATGCGGCCGGCGCGTTTCCACCATTCTCGTATCTATAATGTGACCCTACGCGACGGTTTCAGTCGAATCTCACAGAATATTCTAATTCTGATTTTTAGTTTTTTTTTTTTTTTTTTTTTTTTTTTTTTTTTTTTTTTTTTTTTTTTGTTTTTTTTTGTTTTTGTTTTTAGATTTGGACGTTGATTATAATGGCAAGAAAATTTTTAAAATGGGACTGAAAGTTTTTATTTTATAGCAAGGTCAAAAGTGCGTTTTTTTTTATAAAAGTATTTAAAAGTCAGTGAGTAGGTAATGCACAACCTTAATTGTGTCAATCGTAACAATCGGATACAGTACTAAATAATCCGTATTAAAAATGCCGCTAGTGTTTACGAGTGATGGAAATTCCGAGCCAGTGTCGCCTATGACAATGTCAGGTCATTCTGCACAAAACTTGTTTTATGGTTTTTAGAGAAACCCCTGCTATTTCCCCAACATGCGAAGTGCACATGGACTCGGGCACACCATTCAGTAGTAAGTATACTGATGCCATTGCAATGCTAACGGAAGAATTTGATCACATTCTTTAGACTTCAAGTCGTACACAGCCACTTTTCAGCTTTTTGCTGACCCTTTTTCCTTTCATTTGGAAGATGCACCAACCCACATTTTTTTTCCTTTTTTTGTGTGTGTGTGGGGGGGGGGGAGGGGCATACATGGGGCCGTTTAATCTTCAGTGATATCAAAGTTCAGGGGGGGGAATTGGAAAACTGACAAGCTTGGACAATTTATGAGGGCACTGCCCCAATTTTTTTGGGGTTAAAGGTCAGGGCCAAACTTAAAGATGAGAATCTTCAAGCTATACTGAGGGTCTCAGTTGTTTCCTCCCCCCCCCCCCACCTCAAGCAAAAGAAGACGCGCTGCCAGGTCTCTGGCAACAATGTGTAGGAGGGAGAAAGCCTAGCTCTTGAGAACCCTTCATGATTTTATGTATTATATCTAAAGGTTGTATCAGGTGTAGTTTAATGAATTTGTAATCACTTTTGTGTGGATTACTTGATGCGGCCCAGTCTCACTCAGACTCTATCTCCTGTGAACCCCGGATCATTTGAGTTTGAGAACCCTGCTCCAGATCATATTCCACTGTTGACATTGACGAGACTTGGCGGCCTCCGTGATAAATATAATTCCATCCAGTTGAACAATACTTCACCTTCAGATGCCCTTCATGTGCACATGATGGTGGGATTTTTTACGACACTGATGTCGAACAACTGATGGTCAAACAATCATACAGTGACGTAGCTACTCCACCATCGAATTTTGTTTTTCTGCTACCACTATAAATAGGGCATTCAGGGATCCCTAACTCGATATCATTTATTTTTGTTGTAACCTTACGGAGGGCCCCTGAGGCAAAACAGTTTTTCACTTTATCTGTTATAAAGTTTTAAGAGATACATTTCGAAAATAATCCACACGCTGAGTTCAAATGAGCTATGTTGCTAGATTATCAGTTACAGTTAAGCTATATGGCTAGATTATTAGTTACAGTTGATGTCACAAAGCTATATGGCTGGTTTACTATTCACAGCTGATATCACTAAGCTATATGGCTAGATTATTAGACACAGTTGATATGACTCAGCTATATGGCTAGATTACTATTCATGGCTGATATCACTAAGCTATATTGCTAGATTATTAGTCACAAATTATATCACTAAGCTATATGGCTAGATTACTATTAAAAGCTGATATCAACAAGCTATATGACTAGATTATTAGACACAGTTGATATGACTCAGCTATATGGCTAGATTACTATTCATGGCTGATATCACTAAGCTATATTGCTAGATTATTAGTCACAACTTATATCACTAAGCTATATGGCTAGATTACTATTAAAAGTTGATATCAACAAGCTATATGACTAGATTATTAGACACAGTTGATATGACTCAGCTATATGGCTAGATTACTAATCACAGCTGATATCACTAAGCAATATTGCTAGATTATTAGTCACAACGGATATCACTAAGCTATATGGCTAGATTACTATTAAAAGCTGATATCAACAAGCTATATGGCTAGATTATTAGACACATTTGATATGACTCAGCTATATGGCTAGATTACTATTCACAGCTGATATCACTAAGCTATATTGCTAGATTATTAGTAGCAACTGATATCACTAAGCCATATGGCTAGATTACTATTCACAACTTATATCACTAAGCTATCTGTCTAGATTAATATCAAAAGCTGATATCATTAAGGTATATGGCTAGATCACTATTCACAGCTGATATTACTAAGCTATATGTTTAATAATCTGACCTTATAGCTTAGTGATATCAACTGTGACTGTCACAAATGATATCACAAAGCTATATGGCTAGATTATTAGTCAAAGTTGATATCACTAAGCTATATGGCTAGCTTATTAAACATATTTGAAGAAGGAATTTTTTTATAATCATAATTTTTATAATTTTTTTGTTGTTGCTGAAAATTGTAATATTTACAATGATACAAACTTATAAAAACCTGAAACAAGTTAAATTCATCATTGTTTACATACACCGTTTGTTTATTTGCTTTTAGAATCTTGAAATCGGCACACACGACCTAGCGATCAAGAGGTATAGTTTGACCTATACTCTTCAAATTTAAAATTTGTCCCATCTTTACGAAAAGGTGAAACGTACTTCTTAAAGGCGATCCAGAGTCGTAGTCATACGACGGCTAGGGACAAGGTGGCGTCACCTCTGACTCCGTCACTACACTCATGATGTCATTTCTCTAGTCAGCTAAGCAGTGTTTGATGTCAGTAGCTGTGTCGTGACAACGGGTATCCAAAAAAAAAAAAATGTAGCCGTGACCCCAACTTAATGGAATGTTCACTGATTCTCATCAAATGACACCCCGGGGAAAGTCACAGACGTCCCCATGAAAGGTCACCGTCACACAGAGTCGAGTGGTGGCACAAGTGGCAAAGGTCAAATACAGTTTGGAATGGTCAATACTCAAGACTGAAGTATCGCTAACTAGTATCGGCCTTTTATTCACGTATCTAAAGTTGTATTCTATAATACGTGCATTAGAAGCGCCCTAGTCAGTTAACTTTGGGTGTGTTGTTGAAGAGGTCGGATAATTGGAAACAATTGGAGAGGATCGTCTCATATAGTTTGGGGGAAAGAAATATTGAGGTATATTTGGGAAAGGTTAAGAGGGGGGGGGATCGACAACATACTGAGTGCCAACTTAACAATAACTCTGTGAATAGAGTAAATGTCGGCGCACATTTATTGCAGTTTAATTGCTGGCATTAAACAAACGTTCACAGCGCTCTCTTTCCATAGACAGACTTACAGCCGTCAGATGATGATCCACTTATGGCACAAGACATATAGCCGTCAGATGATGATCCACTTATGGCACAAGACATACAGCCGTCAGATGATGATCTACTTATGGCACAAGACATACAGCCGTCAGATGATGATCCACTTATGGTACAAGACATACAGCCGTCATATGATGATCCACTTATGGCACAAGACATACAGCCGTCAGATGATGATCCACTTATGGCACAAGACATATAGCCGTCAGATGATGATCCACTTATGGCACAAGACATATAGCCGTCAGATGACGATCCACTTATGGCACAAGACATACAGCCGTCAGATGATGATCCACTTATGGCACAAGACATACAGCCGTCAGATGATGATCCACTTATGGCACAAGATATACAGCCGTCATATGATGATCCTTTTATGGCACAAGACATATAGCCGTCAGATGATGATCCACTTATGGCACAAGACATACAGCCGTCAGATGATGATCCACTTATAGCACAAGACATTTAGCCATCAGCTGATGATCCACGTATGGCACACATACTATATTGTTTAAATACCGGGACTTAAACAACTACTCTAAACCACCACAATCAGCCAATGATATTTTACAACTTCTCTAAACCACCACAATCAGCCAATGATATTTTACAACTTCTCTAAACCACCACAATCAGCCAATGATATTTTACAACTTCAATAAACCACCACAATCAGCCAATGATATTTTACAACTTCAATAAACCACCACAATCAGCCAATGATATTTTACAACTTCAATAAACCACCACAATCAGCCAATGATATTTTACAACTTCTCTAAACCACCACAATCAGCCAATGATATTTTACAACTTCAATAAACCACCACAATCAGCCAATGATATTTTACAACTTCAATAAACCACCACAATCAGCCAATGATATTTTA
>CAXITT010000279.1:896274-945931 GCA_964033795.1 Lymnaea stagnalis
CCCCCCCCCCCCCCCCCCGTTTTTTTAAAACTCCGATTTAAGATAAAGAGTTTTAAAACCTAAATAATCATTGCCCAAAATTGTTATGATAACAGTTCATGTTTAACAATTATAAAAACAATCTTTACGTGCAAATTTAAAAATTGAGACCGCTTCTTTGCAATTTCGCTGTCAGGCCTCCGTGAAAACATGCACAGCCTTTAACCAGATAACCTACAGTAGTTTAAGCAAACAATCCATTATCTCCCCTGTACCCACAGGGGGAGGCACTGTAATATTTGTCCAGACGGCTTAACAGAACAAATATCCGAGATATAAAGAAACATTATGCACTGTTTTTATTTTTTTTTTTTTTTTTTTAAGAGAAACAATTCTGGGCTAGACTGATTCTTATCAATATAAATGCTAGACTGATTCTTATCTCTATATATCAATTAATTTTATGTAGTTTCAGAATCAATGGTGGAAAAAAAATCTGCCCCGCCCACACATGATTTTTCACAAAATTTATCTGGAAGATATTCGGTATTATTATCATTGATATTTATGTGTTAAGTAATAAAAGTAACGGGATAATACTTTCAGAAGTTGAAAAATCATTATAGTTCACTTCTGCAAAGTGAATCCTGATTTTCAAGGTTTGTTCAACATCATTCAATCCTAAAACACCCTTATTTAAAAAAAAACAACTTAATATATAATTTATATATTTATTTATTAAGTGAACAATTGATTTTTTCTTGTTTAAAAACTAATAATAAAAATCGAAATCTCTAATAAGCAGTTGACCACCACGTGAGAGTGGAATACAAGGGAATGTAATATAGAAGCTTTCAAATTAAAGATATTTAAAACTTTTGAAAATTTTAAGATGCTTCTCTTTATCCTATTGTGATCCTGCTTGCTGCAGTCTTGACACAGTGGGCTAGTAGGCACCTACCATTCAGTAATCCGGAATACAACGTAATGAGATCTTGTTAACTTACAATAAGCCATCCACTCATTTTTCAGCTTCAATGGCTACATGTCAAAAATATGCAAGTGAACTGAAATCAAACTTACGACAGTGTTTCCAGATAACAGTTGCGGGAGCTGATCAGTTTTTTAAAAAACTGCATTTAAATAAGTTAGACCACTCTGGTAAGGTGTTAATTGTTGTTTTAACAATAACCAGGTGATTGTTTCCCCATTTTTGTTTTACTGTTAAAATTTAAAAAAAAACATTATTAATTCGTTATAGACTTCTTTCATTATGCAGCATGTTTTAAAAATTCCAGAACATCTCAAATAAATAGAATATTTAGCTCCTCATTAGTACATTATTTTTAGGTGCATATAAGAATGAACAGGTAACACTTTATTATTTATTTATTTAGGTATTTTTTATATAGCGCTTACCATAAAGCTCTAAGCGCTTTACAATTATTAAAAACATGTAAACAAGGTAAAATAAAAAATGACACACTAGGATAGTAACTACTATACTATAGAAACAATTAGAATGGCTATAAAACGAGGACACTTTGGCAAGGAGACTATTTTTTGGCAGACTACTGATGACCCTAGGTGATTACTTTTGACTTCATGAAGAATCCTGTGTCTCAGTGGGTTTAAGTTTTACACTGGACCATGTTGTAAACAACTGCGTTCCTTTTGTGCCAAATGGAACAATTCACTCTCATGAGAAAACGGTTAATCTTAAAATGAAATTACATTATTCACATAACTGATTGTAGTCATTGTGTCTGATTTTCAGATTTCAATATTTTCTACCTACCACTTTTCTTCTTTTGACACACCCCCAACCCCCCTCCCCCTCAACTAAAAAAAAAAAAAAAAAACTTTTTTTGACATTTTTTCCTTGCCAAACTTGTCTTTTTGTACGTTCACCCACAAAACATATTCATCAGGGTAATTATCATTGTGTCTGATTTTCCGATTTCAATATTTTCTACCTACCCCTTTTCTTCTTTTGACACACCCCCAACCCCCCTCCCCCTCAACTAAAAAAAAAAAAAAAAACTTTTTTTGACATTTTTTCCTTGCCAAACTTGTCTTTTTGTACGTTCACCCACAAAACATATTCATCAGGGTAATTTTACTTTACTTGCACATAACCCCCCAAAAATATATTTATGATATTTTAGTTATAATTTGCCTAAATACATTTGAGTTTTTTTAAAAAATAATATCAAAGCAAAACATCCATTGTTACTAATTGTTTTACCTTCAATGTAGAGAAACCATTTACTTTTCTCCATCTTATCAACAAAATGATTTTTTTTTTAAAAGTCAGTATAAATATTGGAAGCATATTCTCTTCTCCTTCACTGTAATAACATTAACATAAGATAAAATATGATGCATTGAGATGTACCAGTGAGAAGTGATCAAATGAAGTGTCATAGAGTGAGGACTGCTACAGTGAAATGTGACAAAGCTAGGGTTGAGATACCAGAGGATGGAGAATTGATTTAAACAATAGTCAGGCCTTGCAATGGTGGTTTGTCTTAACAGAATGTCATTTGAAATGATGATATCAATAAATTTTGTTTTCATTTTCCCTTTTGCTGAATAGAGAAAATAAAACAGTTGATGGCAAGTACAGGTTTCTTTAATGAAATTTTGAATGTTTCACATGGTCTTTTTCTATTGCTATGGAACAAACAAAAACATAACACTGTTAACTAAAAACTAATTGACTGATTTTTTCAACAGATCCAAGTATAAACCGAATGAAATAAATATAGATAGAAAATAATATACTGAATTATTTTTTAAAATATGCATTAGTCAAAGAGTATATATTTACAATGTAAATAAATTTCCAAACTATCAAAATTAATTCAATTGGGAAAAAACTCTAACAATTTTCAATCCACTAAATGTGTGATCTGTGGTGTGCACCATCACTAAATGTGTCATCTGTGGTGTGCACCATCACTAAATGTGTCATCTGTGGTGTGCACCATCACTAAATGTGTCATCTGTGGTGTGCACCATCAATAAATGTGTCATCTGTAGTGTGCACCATCACTAAGTGTGTCATCTGTAGTTTGAACCATTTCTACTTGATGATTGTAAGATGCATTTTTTTAAAAAATGTTAACTTAAGATATCAAGAACCTTACTCTGATTCTTGCATCAAGACTTGGGGGTAAAAACCAATGTGTTTGACCCTAATCTGAATGTGATCACACAACAGTACGGTTGTTACAGAAAGTGATAAATATAATACAAAGTTACATTACTGTCAGAAGTGAGAAATGATTACTGTGGTGTTCATGATATAAAAAAAATCCCATTCATGGGAATTTGAATATCTAAATTTGAAGGCAGTGTTTTAGTCACATTTAATCACAAGGCATGCTGGGAGAATAACCGTCATATTATAAGTCAAGATATTCAGATAGTTGAAAGACTTTTTTTTACACCTCGTAAAAATTTATTGCAAAGTTGATTTTTCTGGCATGATCAAGGCATAACATGTTTTTGACACTAGAGAAAAAAAATTAAAATGTCAACATGAACCATTCTGACACCATTTTTCCTGTTTCTCGAAAAAAAAAAAAAAAAAGGCAACTTGTATCATCACATCTTTTGGATGCAGAATGCACCGTCTCATTAAGCTTTCCAACTCCATAGCCCAGATAACAGAGTATCTGTACAGAGATGTGTTTAGACAACATGAACCATTCTGACACCATTTTTCCTGTTTCTCGAAAAAAAAAAAAAAAAGGCAACTTGTATCATCACATCTTTTGGATGCAGAATGCACCGTCTCATTAAGCTTTCCAACTCCATAGCCCAGATAACAGAGTATCTGTACAGAGATGTGTTTAGTGGTTAAGGGCAATGTCTGATGCTACAATCCAATGAGAAGCACTACCCTTCCAAAGGTACCCCATAAATAATATAAAGAATTTATGAATTACTCATACCACTAGTCATTCAACCACTCTGTGGTTCCGTGCAACAGGAAATCAGCTGCACTATTTGAGAGTACTATCAAAAATGACAAGAGCTGTGGTCATCTTTCAGTTGTATTATCAGATCAATTGTTAAGATATTGTGAGGATGTGCTTGACGACAACAGGTTGAACCACCCTTCTATTTTTATTTTATGACATTGAGATGCAGTCAATGGCTAATCCAAAGAGAAAACAAACACACTTTTTTTCCTCCCATCCCCCATTATTATATGGCACACAAAAGAAATTTGTTATATATAGTTATATTCTCATCATCTTTTCCAATTATCAGTTTGTCATACATATGTCTGGTCAAGTTGCAGTAATCACATTTCAGCAATGACAGAACTTGAGACCACCACATGTTTGACTTCTCTATAATAAAGGTTGATAAAGTCAGTCGGCACCAATATGTTCATCATTGTTATATTTAAAAAAAAAAAAATGAAAGCAGTTTTGATAGAAGTACATGCAAGTATATAATATAGTTTAACAAGAACAATAAATATTTTACACAAATCAAAATACAAGTGAATATCACTTTAGTCAAAAAAAGCCAGTGCATTTTATAACTGCTGAAATAATTATAAAATTACCCCCTCTTTTTTTATCCACCTAAACATCTAAAAGAAAGTTCCAGGCTACAAAATATCTTATCCGTAGCGCTATGTTTCTGTTGTTTTGATGTAATGTATTTTAGTGATGGGTGGATTAACGTACACTTTTGAGTCAGTTTAAGTTTAAGACAAAAGCATTGTCAATACTTAAAGCAAATAGAGAGAAAATAGGTCACTGAAATAAAATGGGGTCATCTGTAGGTATTAGGCACTACATTTTTTCATAAGGCATTTGTATACATTCAGATATTTTTTTTTTTAAACTGCTTTTCATTTGAAATATTCCTGGGAAATTATGCGACTAAATTTTCCTGGTTGCGGCTGTCTTTCTCCTGTATGTACCCTTGTAAAACATTGGTTTGGGGGGAGGGTAGATCGGTCCATTCTTATCCTGATAAGGAAAAAAAGATATTTTAACTATGTAAGAAAGATAAAGAATAAACTTTAAAATCTAAAAAAAATAATATTAAAATTACAGATATTTTGGGGTTGAAATTTTTAATTGTATATTTGTGTTAGTTTCTGTTCACTGTTGAAAGCTTCTTGGCGACACATTCCTTGTTTTGTTGCTTTATTTTGTCCCCATTAATTTGTTTCATATACCATTCTACCTAAACCTGATTGCAATCTCTTCCTCCTTATTATCATAAAATATCATAAATAAAAATGGTTCCCCCCCTACTCCCCCCCTGAATTGTGCAACTGTAAATTTTGAAAAGATAGATGCTCGAACATCCCACCCCACAACTTCAACGTTTTAAATAATGATTTAATCATCCCTTCACACAAAAGGTTTCAAAGAGAATTGAACAATTTTTATCAGCTAAAAGTTTCAATATATTTTCCTTCGTTTATCTTAACCACAAATTCTGATTCCTTTTACTCAATATTCTACTTTTAATTTTCTATCTTACTCACCAGGGGAAAATATATCACAGTTCCTTCTGATTTCCTCTGTGAATAAAAGTGGTACATGCTGTTTAAGTTGGTTATGCTTTTTAAAAGCAACAAGTGCACCAAGAGTTAATAATTCACATTACAGATTGAATTATTTTCTAAGGTATAAATAGCTTAGGTCTCATCCAGTTGAACACATTTATTTAGGTAGGGGCATTTCAGACACACTAATGGAAAAAATCTTTGTCCTCTAACTCTAAACGTTTAGTCAAGATATACTGCTACAATTCATGCTGTTAAAAATCTGGATTTTGATTGACAACTATTAAATATTTGATAGTTATGAATACTTACTTGTTTTACTTGGTTTCCACATCTTCCAGCCCCATCATTGGTTGTTTCTTTCATTGGAGACTTCCTTTTCATATTTCCCTTCCAGTAATTTTCACCCACTTTCTTGTCCCTTAACTGTTGAATATATAAGGAAAGGTTCTTGACTGTTGAAAATAAGAAATGGTTATTTCCTAACATTCCTTTTTTAAAAGACTTTTATAGATTATGTAAATTCTTTAAGGCAACTTACACCCTGGGTTACTGGGGGTGTACATTAAGAGATATGAAAAAACCTAGCTCTCTAGTTGGTAAAAGTGGAAAACAAATAGGGTAAACACATTTTTGGCTGAGGAACTGAATTAAAACAAATTTAAATATTCCAAGTTGTGCATGTTTTTTTCATCTAGATGAAATAGATAAACATTTTCTTAATGATGAGAGTAGTGAAAAACCATTGTGTCATTAATGGGTAAACACTGTTCTGATGATTAGGGTGCAAGATGGAAAACAGCTTTTGCTTCCAAATAGAATGATTTGTGAACAAACATGGTTGTGATGACTAGGGCGGATGACAGAAAATAGCTTTTGCTTTCAAATAGACTGTTACGCAAACAAAGAAGCTGATCTTTAAAAAGTTTGAAACATGCATCTGTTTGAAAGGATTTAGTTTTTGCAGTGTGGTGAGCCTCCTGCACCTGACTCATGTTGCTCAGTCTGTCCCACTCATAGTCTGGGCCGTCTGGTTCATTGGCACAGGACATGGCTGTAGGCATAACATAAGCTGCAACATTAAGAACAAGATGTTAGAAGGCTTTGTTTTTTGGTTTTTTTTTTGAAACACATTAAGAAAGTTATGCAATATCTGACATATCCTAATTTTTACAATAAATAGTTTGAGAGTAATTTTACTTATAAAAACAACTACATAATGAGGCAAGAGCAATAAATAATAGTAAGTATTATAGGGGTCTTTTGTTTTATTAAAAAAAAAAAGAAGAAAACGTATACATTTTGGCTCCACTTTTCTAGCCATGGGTTTACTAGTTTTCAAAATTTTATATTGCAATACGAGAATTAAAATTTCATTTTATTGAAGGCAAAAACAGAGCAATAAAATTTCTAATTAAGTTTACAATAGCATACAGAGCAAAAATAATATTAAAGTAACATTGAGGAAAATCAGACAGAGACAGACATACATTAATGTCATATTAATTCAAATGAAAAGCAAAGCGGAATAACACAGTCTCAATTGATATGAGGAAAGAGAGAAAAATACTAACATAACATCTTGATATCCAGAACTGACTGAAGAGATGATGTGGAAACTTTGTGGGACAAATTTATGGTAGGTTGATTTCCTCCAACTGTATCAGGATTCACACTAAATCAAATGATGGATACAAACAGATTTGAAGATAACAGAAATATTAATAATAATAATAATAATAAAGTTCATTTCAAAAACACGCTTCATCCCCAAAGGCTCGAAGCGCGGTACAAAGTCAACAAAAAACAAATCTATAATTTACCACATTTAAAACAAACGCAACACTACAAAAACTAATTACAAGCATACAATGGCAAAGTCTTTCTAGCCATTGGAACCCTAAGCAACACAGCCAATATGCATTAACCCTTTTAGCAGTTATAAGTTATATATATATATTATATTAGAATTGTTCAGGTTTAAACATTCATTGCTTAATTCTCTGGTTTATGGAATGCTGAACACAGAGCTGACAATTACTACATCAGGAAAAAAAATTCTTTTTAGGGGGGTGTGTGGGGGGGTGGGGAGGGTGTGTGTGTGTGTGTTAATGATTTCAAACTTTCCATCTTTACACCAAAAACTTAGTCTTAAGATAAAATTCGTTTTTTTTTTCAAATTTTTTCTTAGACTCTAAATTTAGACTCAGAATGTTGTAAACGTCATCCACTGCTCCATCCCACTAATGGAGAACTTGATCCTTGTAGGGATATATTCAGACCTGAGATAAGCAGGGCAGGGCAATGTAACTAATGACATTTGTTTTTAGAACTGAAATAATTATGTTCCCAATGAATGCCGTAACAATCCCTTTTTATTACCTCTCACAAATCTCAGTGGTTGCTGTAATGTTGTGTGCTACATTGCTGGCAGAATTCTCCTTGGGCGGATCGGGGCTAGAGTGTATGCTGTCATAACCTGGACAATAAATTTAATGCAGAAAAGCTTCACACAAAAGGAAAAGTAATGAAAACTGTGGGTTGCAGAACATTATCAGTATCAGTTCCATTCTCTATCATCACTACTTCTTATATCTGGATAACTTTCAGAGAGCCACCCAATTAACAGACTAAACTGGTTAAACTAAAAATTTGGATGAATGCTTCCCACAGTAGTGAACTTAACAGTGCCTCTCATTAGCTCACCATGATCTTTGATGTCCTGGTTTACTGCACCGTTGTCATTCCTCTGTTGGAGCTCTTGAAGAGCTTCTCTAAGTCTGGTAACCTCTGAAAACACAGGAAAAGAAAAAAAAAAAAATTCATTAAAATCTTACAACATAAGTCAAATTTTGGGTTGCTGCCATTACTGTGACAGGGGTACATAATGATTCAATGAGTGATCAACAATTTATTGATAGGCAAAATTAAGCCAAGCATCTCTAAAAAACATATTTCTTCTTTATCAAAAAATTATAAGACTTTTTTGTCTGATTTGAGCCCAAGAAGTATGAGGTAAAAAGTTAAATGGTAGCTATTCTAACCAACTGCTACCTTACCGTTACATAAAAATATTATGTGCTCTGGAATATTACCCTCTGGATAATTGATAGGCCCCTATTTGTATTGTTTAAATATTGATAGGAGTAATGAAACAATCAAAGGCCAGTAATTTATTTTATATTTCGTACCGTGCAACTTTACTGGTGATAACCCTACAAACCCCTGAATATAAATGAATCTTTAGAAAAGGAGAAATCTGAAAAATAGGGTATTACAATTAAAAGAAGGCACTTTTCCCTTTTAAGTCACCTAGAGCTGAATTTTTTATAGAGTTAGTTACCATTTTCCAGATTTTCATTCTCCTCAAACTTGCTTTTTATTTCTTCATACTTGGCCACATAGTAATCCATGCGTTTTTTCATCTTGATATTTGTATCTCTCTCAAGCTTCAGTGCAGCTGACAAGCTGGCATTAGTATGTGCATTATGTTTCTGGCAAGCCTGGTACTGACTCTTCAGAGACTCATTTTCTTTTTTTAAAGTCTCCAGCTGTGTAGGGGAAAAAAAGTTCTGTCTTAAAAATGTCATACAGGAATACTATTAGAAAAAGGCTTTTAGACGGCATGACATAAATCGTATATGCTCCATTTATAACTGCACCTCTTAAAGCTGTTCAATTTTTTTTCTCTTCTTTACATAGTATTTACTCCTGCAAAAAGGAAAAGTAAAAAAAAAAAAGGGAAAGCCACCGTAGACTCAGGAGTTCCACAAGGCACCGTGCTGGGCCACCTTCTCTTTCTCTGTCACATAAACGACCTACTGGATACAGTAAATTCTCAAGTGCGGCTGTTCGCTGACGACTGTCTTATCTACATAGAGATAAACAGCAACAATGACCACAACCACCTCCAAACAGATTTGAAGTGCCTTATGAATTGGGCGGACAAATGGGGCATGAAATTTAATGAAACCAAATGCTTCACTATGACAATCTCAAGAAAAAACCATAAACTCATATTTACTCACTAAACGAGACAATCCTCCAACAAGTATCCAATAGTCCATACCTTGGAAGTCTCTTCTCAAATAACCTAAAATGGTCACTCCATATAAACAAAATTTTAAAAAAAGCCAACTCCACCCTAGGTTTCATCCAAAGAAATCTGTGCCACTGCCCAACTTCCTGCAAACGAAATGCCTATCTCGCACTCTTCCGTCCACTACTGGAATATGGTGCGATCATCTGGGACCCACACCTTAAGCAAGTCGTGGACAAGATGGAGCTAATTCAACGTAACGCGGTGCATTTTATGGCTCGCGACTGCCAATCCACCACTCCTGGCTTCGTCACTGGCCTCTTAAAAAGATTTGACATCCCCCCTCCCCTTAAGACAGAAGAGAGGGACTCCGCCTGATATTCTTATATATAGTGATCATGGGACTGGTGCCGGCCATCCCAGTAGGCACATACCTCACCCCACAGAAGCTGGGTAGACTGATCAGAGCAAAACGCTCACTGAACACGGACTTCACCACTGACATTCCCATAAACAATTACACCAGAAACAATAGCAAATGCTTCAAGATACCTCAGTGCAACACAGTGCAGTATCAACAATCTTTCTTCCCAAGCACAATAATAGCATGGAACCACCTGAACGATGTCACTGTGAACTCGACATCAGTTGAAAGCTTCAAGGCTGCCCTGGCATAAGCTAGGAGCTGTTAGAATAGCAACATCATATCCCCAACCGTTGCAAAGATGCCAGTACATGGATGCAGCAACGAAACATTACCAGAACCAGACTGATATTTAATTTTAAAAATTTTGTTTGATATATTTTTGTATAGTCCAATGTTAAAATTGTATGAGGATTTTAAAATAAAGTTTAGTGAAGTCATAAAAATGAACTTTTTTTAGGGGTAACAGTAGATACTCTGATGACAATTATGGCTTTAACTCCATATCACGAAATTTTTTGGGAGAAAGTCCTTTGAATGCCTGGAAGTGGGGGGTCACCAACAAGCTTCTCATCATCTAAATCTTACATGTAAGAGGCAATATTTTCAATAAAGATCTCCCAAACAGAGGCCATGAGTTTCCATCTAGACTAGCTGCTGCCAGCTGACATTGGAAATAGCCTTTGAAATGCTTTCTGGGAGCTCCTCTATTGTGTATTCCTTTGCACAGCTTCCTATAGAAGACTATGAAAAAGAATTCCTGCCCAAAGGTACCTTTTAGTCTTGTAAGAAGCATGGCCTTGGTACTCTTACAAACTGGACTCTTAAGAGATTATTTTTGCCAATTATAAACTACGTTTGTCAAGTAATAGAGAATTTAGCTGATGACATAGGTTTGGTAGACCTGTAGTTTGGTGGAGAAGCATGGAAAGTGATATGCTACAGTTCTCATTTTTGAAAAGCAAGTTAACATTGCCATATAGTATCTAATCTATCCTATTTATAAAGATTACCCGAGTGCAGTTTTTAGTGGAATGGCTAATCTAATTTAGCATTGCTTTTTTACAGTCTGGTTTTAATGCTAAAATAAGTACATACTTGCTTCATCAATTCCAGATTCTCTGCCCTCGATTCCTCCAGGTGTCTCCTTAAATCTCCCAACTGAAGCTCAAGAATAATTCCCATTGATTCCCCCTGGTTTCCAATACTTTCTGTGAATTTAAGGGAAAAAATTATAGGATTATAACATAACTTGTTCATGTGATAATAACATAACATAACATGTATTTAGGAATACATTGCACACTTGTAGTACTTAATGGTACATTTTTTGTTTAACAAAATATAAAACAGGGTGACATGTCGCATGAACAATATTTAAAAAATAAAATATCGTGAGGTGTATGACTATGGGGTATAGGGTATTATTGTATACAATTATATAGCTCATAGCTATAATAGAACAGATGTTGCAAAATAACCTTAACCACACATAACTGCAATGAAATTTTTGGGGATAAACATACACACATGAGGTATAAGTGAATGGCATTTCACTGTTAACATCAAGTTAGGAAATTGATTCGCCTTAAAATCTTACCATTGTGTTTGATCTGCAGCTCCTCAAAGCATTGCTTTAGGTGTTTATTTCTCTCCCTGGCCAACTCTAAATTTGCTTGCAAGCAATTCCTGTCCTCTTGCAATCTGACATGTTCCTCAGCCATACTGGACAGCTCCTCTTCCTGCTTTTTTACCTCTGCGGCAAGCCGTCTCATATTTTTTAGTGAGTCTTTATTGTTTTCAGCCTGTGCTTCAAGATCTTTTATCTTCAAGTGAATAATGAACTCAGTTATGAGAATACAAAAGAATAATTGTTCTTTTTTTTCTCCAAATATTTCCAAATAAATGTAATAACTTAAGGTTAATAAGAATTGTATTAAAGTTGGGTTTAGTCAAATATTTATTGCTCCTAATGAAAGGTAAAAGCCTAACTTTTGCCTCTCTAATCTAAGTTATAAACATTAATGATTAAACTTTATTAAATTTTGTTTAAAAAGCTGTCACTAGAAAAATTTGAAATTTAAAAAAAAAATAATAATAATTTTTCTCTTTTATTTTTCTTTTTGACAGAATATAATTTAAAACTTAAATAAAATGTTTGAATTATCTTGTAATAGAAACTCATTAAACAATTAATCTGTAATCACTGAAACATAATGTTTTAAAAGTTTCCAAATGGACCTTGAAATGTAGTTTTGAGATTTCCTGGGCACTCTCACTGCTTTCTTTCTCCAAGATTTCACACTGTTCTCTATACTTGAGCAGTGATTTTATTTCCTCTTGTAATCTGAGGGAGAAACATATTTCAGTTCATAATCTCCACATTGACTAAATCTCACAGCAGCATTGTTAAGTTTAACTGATTAGATGTAGTACAGTTTTTAATATTAAAAAAACAACAAAAAAAAGGATTACATTTATCATTAAAAGAGGGTAACATTTATATAGGAATAAGCCTCTGTTTTATTTTTTATAGTTGCTTTTTTTAAGTTTTACTATTAGTAAGGGAAATAAAAATGGAGTTTAAAAAAATGTTATGCCCCAGTGCTCTTGAGAATGACAAAGTGCCATACAAAATAAAATAATTCATTAGTCATTAGTTTTAAAAACGTATTTCTACGTGACTTGGGAATGTCCATCATGCACAGGTATAGACAACAATTCCCCACATACTGGTCAACCCTTGTTTTCATATTTTTCAGTTCCTGTTCACTGTTTACTGACATCATCATCTGGAGCTCTCTGATCCTCTCATGCAACTGCTGGATCTCACCATCTGAACAGAGTGATAATAATTTTATTATTAACACCTTTCTATGTTTTAATCGGATAATAAAGAAAAATGCATGAGAATAAGATTGTATGCATTTGCCTTGGTATACAAATGTCTAAATGACCAAAAATACATAAATGTAACTTTTTAAAATCTGATACATTATTTAATTTTTTTTTGTACTTAAACCACCTACTGCAAAGTAACACTATAAAATAGGTACTATTATGTTAAACACCCCAAAAACTTACTAGAATATTAAACAACTTATCAAGATGGGCAAACCTTTGTTATACATTTCCAATAATTTATCCTGTAGATTAAGCTGTGCCTCCTCCTTTAGAAGGATCTCTGTGTTGAGCAGCTCCCTCAACTTACGAAGCTCAACATCTTTTTCCTTTATTAAAGCCTTCAAAATAAAATGTTTAATTTAATCTAGCAATATATTGGCAATGGAATGATATGATGATTTTTCCCCCCACGAATATTTAAAAGCACTTTTAGTTAAGTTAATGTGTTGAACGAGTTAAAATGCAATAATTGTTGCAGATAGCAGGTTGAGGCAAAATTTGTATTCTCTCTTACAACTCTTCAACTAATGTCTTTAAGAACAACCAAAATAGAAATTTATATTTATGTGTAAACATAATGAACTTAAATTTTGCCAAGATGTGAGCCAACTAGTGTAATAAAAACAGGACAGTGACTTGACAGTCTCATGTTAAAATCATGACTAGTCAAAAAGTTTTCAGCCAAGTAGAATGAATGAACACCAGTTCTCCACTAATGAGATCAACTAAACATGGCCTCAGACTTGTGATAAAATTGAAAAAGTCAAAGAACATCCGAAGGTTGATGCTAACTAGAACAAACTTCTATGCTGAAGTTAGATATACATTTTGGCTGCATTATATCAAAAATAAGTAAATATAAGTACATCACAGATTATTGCCTGAAAGGATTCAACTGAGCCTGTCTGGGAAACCATTTTCACAAACATCACCCAGAAAAAAAAAGCAACAAATTTGGACATGCAGGCAATTAATCATTCACTACCTTCTGAATAAACTGTGGTGAATTTGTAAAGTTGACTAGGGATGAAGATGGGGACCTGATGTCCAGAGTCTTGAAAGGAGAGGAAATGTCTGTGAAAGACGCATTTCCTAGAAATATTTGTCTATCAGGAGTCTGATCTTTGATAAACAAATTCCTGGGACTGAACTGTGTTCCCACAGAATCCTGCCATTTCTCTATAGAAGTATCCGCCTGACGGGAGACAGTGCTTGGGGACCAGTTCCTTTGATCTGTAACATTAATTCAATTTTACCCTTATAAAATTTACCTGAAGCTGAGGATAAAAATGACCAAAAAAAAGAAGAAAAAAAAACAAACTTCAAGATAACTCAAATCAGGGGAGCACTTAAAGTTGTAGATTTGAAGTCAGGAACTGGCTCTGATTATTATTATAAAATGCTTTTCTCAAATTATTATTTATCTAAAAAAATATAGTCAACTCTTGAATCATGTTTAAATGGCCTGGAGTCGGAATCAAATAACTTAATTCCATATGCCTGACCCATAGCCTTAGGGTAGTAATAATACATTATAAAACGTGAACTGTTTATTTCGTGTTCCATGCTTATGCAATCTAATGGTTGAGAAAGTAATGTGATTTGTACCTCTACCCCCTCGTAGCACTTCTTCAATTCTGTTGGTCAAAGTCACTTCTGTAGACTCTGGAACGACTACACACTGGATTAATGCCAGAACCTCATCTTGAAGATCCTGAGGCACTGCTAGTGCAGACTCCATAAATGACTTTCTGTTGGTACATAAGATTCCAATACCCAGCAACACCACAGCTATCTGAGATTTAAAAAAAAAAAAAATTTTTTTTTAAATGTGTAGTTCAACATTTGTTTTAAATTTACAAATAATTTCATCTCAAGTGTCGGACTTTTAAAATTTTTAAGTTTAAAGCACTAAATACCTTGGCAAGTTCAATCTTTAACTGGTCTTCTGATGTCTCAGTCTCTCCAAGGATCGCATCAAAGTTAATAAATTTATCAACAAGTACATTTTCTCCATAGAAGTCTGAAAATAAAATAATGTACACTAATGTACTGTATCCTTTTGACCAAGAAAATCATACACAATTTATTTTAAAAACTGAGTTTTCTCCATTATAAGGTGACACATTTTTTCAATTACAATTTTTTTTCTTTTTGCCCATAGGGTGTTTTTGTGGTTTGATAGCATTGCTTTTAATTTCAATTGAAAAATAATTCAAAGGATAATCAGATATAAAACAAATAAGTAATGTGAGGTTTTTTATTTTATTTAGTTCAGTTAAAGAGAGTAGTATTAGTATTTATATTATTCATTCCATAAACTTGCTCACATAAATTATAATTTCAAATCCTGTAAGTAGAAGAATTGAATGATCTCAAAGACACAATAAAAATAATAAGACTGTAAATGGCAAAAAAATATAGTGAAACTGGTGTATCGAAACCATGTCTGTACTTGATAGTTTGAAACCAAATACATCTGCACACACTTGATAAAGAGTTAAAATGGTTGGGAAAGGTGACAGATTTATTGCTCTCTGGAAATGAAGAATTTGCGTAGCAGCTTATACTATTCCTGCATCATCAGTTTTGTGTTTCTATCACCAAATGTGTATCCCATACCTTGCAAAAATGTCCTGATATATTGATGTCTCTCTCTACTTGTATCAAAGGCAGGTGATGATTTTTTAACTGGCTCCCTGAAAATGCCAAGAGGAAACAATAATTTAGCAAACCAACCAATGGCTAAGGAAAAAAAAATTATGTTAGAAGTGTTTTCTTCATTGATGAGCCTATCGCACTATGACTAACAATTTTTCAATACACATCAAGTAGCAAGAAACATTTCTATACAATTTATATTGTTATATAGAGCTTGTTTACATAATTTTTCTCATGCGTGCACTCTGATTAACCCTGCATGAGACGCTGTGTTCACAGATGGGTGTGGCTTAGACGTTTGATCTGTCATGTTGATGCCAACAGCCACTAAAAATAATTAATCTGTTCCAATTAGTATTTTGTAGAATGACTGTGATTGCTCTAGAAATGCTATGTAGCTTCTCGAAGGCAGGGCTTAGGCGTCGGTAGACCCACCTATATAAAGGATTGACAGGCTCGGAAAAAGACGGAGATTCAGATAGATATTATTAACTTTACGAGGCGTGTATTATTCTTTGTTATTTCTGTGCTCATACTTATATGTGTTCATATCGCATTCATCATTATTCATTGGAACATTATTCTAACTGTATTAACTGTGTACCAGTACAAGATCTACCATACTGTAAGTTGAAGATTGTCAGTATATTTTCTTTTATTTTGTAATTATCTTAAGACATAATAAATCTTATTAATTGCAACTGGCAACTGTTTTGGGTGTCGTATCTTTAATATTGTTGACTCTATGGTATCGTCCTTTGTTAGGCACTACTTACAACGAGCCAATTAAAATAGGGGATTAATTTCTCCCAATACAAGTCAGTGCTTAACAATATATAAAGACAATTCACTTGGCAACTGTAACTTATCTTTTAAGACTATAGACTATAGTTATTTTTGTATAATAAACAGATAAATTTGATCCCACCAGTAGTTGCTGCCGGCTTCTGACTTTAGGGTTTCAGAAATTTTAACTAGAGTTTAACATTTCCCCATCCAAATTTTAATCCAGCTAAATCTTGGTCAAGTCAAGAGACAGACAACTTACATATACTAATAATAAAATTAATAATAATAATTATAATAAAAGGGGCAGAGTCACCTTAGAATTCACATATGAAATGAAAACAAAGCTTGAACATTTTAGAGCAAACAATAATTAATCTGTAAATTACACTCACAGTAATTCCACAACATGAATGAGAAAATCTCCATCTCTTAATTGAAGAATGTTGGTAACATCTCTGTCCCACACCAGGCTAATCTAAAATGAAAAGAAACAATGTACTGACAAAAAACCCTTTCCTTAAAAAATTTTGACTAAAGTTAATTTTAATAGTTAATAACATGCTCAATCAGCTATGTTGAAAGTATTATACCAAATCTGTCATATTTAATTCTAAAATAAATCAAATTTCTAAAGATGATCATTTATAAATTTGATGAGAAATTATTTGATTGCTTAGAAAATATTTTAAAGTGTATACATTATTTTCAGCAGTTTAATATTTATTACAGTGCTGAGATGATATTTTTTCCCCCAATACTTTCCGATAACATGATCAAACATTTTCATAAATTTGTTAAAAAAATACATTTATAATATTATACTCACAAATTTTAAGACTGCCAATTCTTTGTTTGCATCCATGCTATTGTTTGATGTAAATCAAAGCAGGCAGAGTTTTAAAGTTCTTCTCATTGTCTTGGGTTATAAACTCTGCAATATATGAAAACTTTTTTTTATATTTTATGCCTCATATGTTAGGAGATTTCGTAAAATTTGCATATGCTATCAAGACTAAAAGAATACACCAAAGTTGTCAACTGATTGCATAGCCCGGCCTGATTGTCTTATGCTAAAAAAATCAAAGCTGTATCATTATTATGCTTTATATTTTATGCCTCATATGTTAGGAGATTTCGTAAAATTTGCATATGCTATCAAGACTAAAAGAATACAACAAAGTTGTCAACTGATTGCATAGCCCGGCCTGATTGTCTTATGCTAAAAAAATCAAAGCTGTATCATTATTATGCTTCCCTAATTACCCATGTCAATAGTAAATTGAAATAATATAATTATGTCATATCATATTAGGCCTAAACCATGATATTTTATCATTTATAACTTTTCATAAGATTAGTTAGGTTCCAATTAAGCAGATTCAACAAACTTGCCAATCCAGGATTTTATCGCCATCTTAATTTATATACTTTACCATTGATCTCTTATTTTAGTGCAGTAAGTATAATGCAAATTGAAAAGCATTTTTTTTCACTTCATAGGACATAGTTAACTTTTTTACAAATTAAGAATCAACTTATCTCATTATAAAGAGTATTTTATAAGCCAAATATTGTCTTCTTGCTCCAAAACAAAAACTATTCAATAATCATAAAAAAGGGTACATTCCATGCATCTTTTGTTCTTCACTGTGCCATTATGGTATACAAGGAGCGATCAGAAATTATAGAACTTCCCTCGTACAGAGGCGGTAGGTTTTTTAAATTTTAAAAAAAATTTGTCTGCTTTATGGTGCTTTTTGATTTAGACTGCTTTATGTTGGTTTCTTTTACAGCTTTAACTTTAATGATTATGGCATTTTCTTTAGTTTCTTTCATTGATTTTAAACAATAGATTCCACACATGAGGCAGTGCATTGCCAAACTGGAGGAGATCAACCAATACCCCTATTTGAAACTGTTGATGGAGGTAGAGGTTTTTGATCAACCAATGGGTGAAGATGAAGTGTTGCTAGAGTTTTGGAGCCAGAACTACCAACCATAACTTTTTAAACTGAATTAATTTCAGACAGGCATTATTTATTTGTACTGAAAATTCATAGTTATGGCTTTATTGCATTAAAATATATGCCATTTTTTGCAAAATTTAAATTGTTCAACAAATTTTAATGATACCATATGATTATATTTATTATATGATTATATTTATTATATGAATATATGATTATATTTTAAGAAATATAATAAATTAATTAAATATTCTTAAACAATTTTTTAGACTTTTAGACTTTGTGTAGTTAAAGGCATGGGTTTTGCCAAGAGTTGTCTCACCCTATGCACAGTGGCATCACATTGGGAAATCCCAACACTGGACTTAGGAGGAAAGGACCAACAGTTGGACCTGAACGATGAAAATAATAACTTTCCCGTTCTTCACTCAGCGTTATTCGCGTCAAAAACATAATCTGACAATCGATACACCTAATATAAAATAAGTTAAAATGACATTTTCCATTTAGTTTTTATAGAAATTCAACAAGTTTAAACAGAAATAAAAAGAGAAAATCATCCTTGCTGTTACCCCAAGATGAACCCCGGAAAAAGATGTGTGCATGGTTAAAAGTGCTGTTGTATTGTATTGGTTGAAAATGAAATACCCGTATCAACTCATTTTCGAGGCTGAAAACCCCCCTGTTAATTTACAAAAAAAAATAATTAAAAGTTATAATTTTTACATAAAAATCTAAAGCCAAAGCAGTGTTCAGTGTACACGCCACTGATATCTCGTATTGTTGGTGTAATGAGTCAATGATAATATAATAAATTATATCAAATTTATACTTTCACAATGTCATTATCATTCAGTTTGTTATAAATTATATTAGGTATTACACTAAAAATTTCAAAGTTGTTATATATTAATGAAACTTATATCATTAGAAAGGAATCAGTATTTCCATTCCATTGATACCTATTTTATCCTTTACAGGGAAAATCGTTATGGCATTTTGAATATTGAGAACAGGCGCTATATTTTTAATGAAATTTACATAACCTCTGTTCGTCAAATCCCGCTCATTAATACATAATTAGTCAAAATATTAATATGGAAATGGCTTGATATAAAAGTCGAATGCCTAATTAAACTGTGCTGAAAATATGAAGGCTTTAACTTTACAGATAAAAAAGTTATGGTATTTTGAGTATTGAGAGCAGGCGCTACGTTTTAAATGAAATTTACGTACCCTCTGTTCGTCAAATCGCACACATTAATATGTTTATTGTAGTATTTGCATAACAATGATCTATTATTAAAGCCAAAAACTTCATTGAAATGCGTTGCAAATTTCAAAGCTTTAACTTTGCTGAATCAAAAGTTATTGCATGTTGAGTGTCAAAGATGTCTTTTTTCCGTCACAGAATTTTGAAAAATATTCACTAAGGCCAAGGCTATATAAGAAAAAATTCTGCCACTAAAAATGCGATAAATTTTGTTCTAATTAAGATAGAAAGATAAAATAGGTATCAATGGAAAGAAAATACTGAGTCCTTTCTAATGATATAAGTTTCATTAATATATAATTAATTATTAATATATAACAACTTTGAAATTTTTAGTGTAGTACCTAGATAAGGTTTGGTTAAGTTAACTAAACATAACTGACCCTGACTGTATAAAGTACTGTAATCACGTCGAGTTCATCTAAACTCAGATACAGAAGCTAATTAGAATCGAAGGTAAATATCACCTGAGATTGTGAGTTTTATTTGGTAAGACTGGAAAAGGGAATCACAACAAATCATAAATGCCGCTAAGCGGAAGAATAATATAAGGAAGGAAACGGAAGTAGTAACTATAGAGAGGGTGTGTGTGCAGTATTAATTATTGATCCGTAAGTGTTGCTTCAAAAAGACTTTCAATTAGCCATAGTCTTTAACTAAGCTGTAGTATTGTTTGTTAACTTTGAATTAATTCTATATGGAATTAAATCAGTTTTTAAACATTTTTGAAAGAATATCAAGTTAATTTTGTTTTTCACTATAAGTGACCATCCATAAGGTACGTCACGCTCTGGAGTCGGGAGGGGATCTTAGAAAGTGTGACAGTTTGTGACGTCACACATTTTAATTTTTAAATAATACATATATAACTTAAAATTAACGGCGATGTTAAAGTTTCTGTAAGTGATTTATTCTGAAAGAAGATGTCATTTGAATAAGTTCAAATATATAAATCGTGAAGTGTGATTTAGATTAAAATTTCAATACATTTTTAATTTTTAAATAACTTTTTAGTTTAAAAAAGTTACAATTTTTTTTTGGGGGGGGTGGTGTCTAATATTTGTGATTAGGGGGTGGGGATGGAGGAAGTAAATATTTTCCATAAATAGCGTGGGCGTGACGTACTTTATGGGCGGTCCCTAAATAGTATAAGTAGCCCTAATTTGTTTTAATTTACTAATTTACGGTTTTATTTATTGTAATTTTAACGTCATATTAAAATCTTTAAATGTATCTCAAACGTATCTCATTTCATTTCATAATTTTTAAACGTTTTGTCTTCATAAATTTCTGTCACCTAACGACGCCAAGTTATTTTGGGTACTAATTTTTATTATTCATTGAAAAGGGAAACAATAATAGAAGCTGAATAGATAACAAATTTTTTCGTACTAATAGAACTTTTTTTTTAAAAAAGCGACGTGTTGTCCACAGTTACCAAAATGGCGGCTGAGGGAACTTCGTCCAAAGCACCAAGGCAGAGGTATTTATTAGTTTAAGGGTGGTACACAAGTAGTAGATCTACTTTTTAAAAAAAATCAACTTATGTTAAGAAATCATTTTTTTTTAAAAAAGAAACTGAGAAATGACCTTTCGGTTTTATTATTTACTGTTTTTTAAATATAAATTTTTGAGTATCATCAAAAAAATGAAATTGAAAAGTCTATGTATTTTTAAATGTTATTAAATTAATAATTATAATTAGCGGCTAGTGCTAAGAGATGTCTCCATGATGTCGTTTGCATCTCTTTGCATTTACCTAATTAGCTACGGTACTAAATATATAGGCCTAGTGTATGCACTTCGATGAAAATTTTAAAACATTTTTTTAAAATATAAAAATTATAGAGTTATAGAGTATAGAGCCCAGAGAATGGATTACAAAAACACCAAGATCAATTTTCTAACTCAAGACTTGTGGTTCAAAGGTTATCATTTTTTTTAGTAATGACCGCAAAATCTCTTTTTATTTCACCACTAATATTAATATTACTATGGCTATGGCATGGGCATGGGGTTTTCCTCTATGAATTTGTGACCTCATAGACTATAGTGTCTATAGTCTATAGTATGGACATCATGGCAATGATGAGATGGCTAATCTGTAATCATTGCAATGCTGACACTTACCACAGACAGTGACTTTTCTAGTGAGCTCACTTGATGTGGATGACATAGTAACACTACTGACAGAAAATTATAAATATAAAACAAAGTGAACATTAATAATTATAAAGCATTTAACTATTGGTCTAATTTAGTAAAAAGCTAATAAATTTCCCCTTAAATGAAGTAGACACATAATTAAAAATTTTAATTTCACAAATAAGAATAATACTAAAATAGCATTACCCACTTGTTCTGCAGTGCTTTGCCCATTCAGGAGTTAAAGGCAGTGAAAAGGGTGCAGCTGAATGAAATCATACCACCAGTTGACTTTTCTTTCCTTCATATAACTGGGATAGAGGGTAAAAACAAATATTTTATTTAAATAAATACCTTTGTTGACTTTTTTTACATAACAAAATCAGGTTTGATTTGTTATTATTTATTTAATATCACATTTGATTTTTTTTTTGCAATAATAGTTATGACTAAAAAATATAAATTGTTATTGTAGTGTTCACTTTTACAATAAAAAAAAAATTGTGTCTCTTCAACCAGAATGTCAAAATGAAGAACCAAGAGATACTTCACCGCGTAAAAATCAACCCACCAAGAAAAAGCATGAAAAAGAAAAAAGTGATGAAAAATCCCAGAGCATGTGTCTGCGACTCAACAATAATTTTTTGAAGAACATAAATAACATTTCGTCAATTGCTGCATCATTATTTGATAACCCTGCTAATATCAGCTGGATTGATCTGTCATTTAATTTACTGGAAAATATTGACCCTGTAAGTGCAATTTGTTTTAAATTTTATAAATCTTTTATTTAAGCATAATAATTTTAAACTAGACTCAAATCATCCGGGGGCCACAGGATGCAGTCTGAGTGAAACTGGGCCGCATCAAGTACTCCATAAAAATCGATTAGAAGTTCAATATGGTACAACTGTTACAATCTGCTCAAATTTTATTAATAACAAATAAAAACATTAAGGGTTCGCAAGAACTAGGCTTCACTTTCCTCCTCCTAATCCTTGTTGCCAGGGACCTGGCAGCACTTCTTCTTACACAGATGAGCAAAATTTGGCTTGAGTAAGGAAGCAACTGAGACACTCAGTATAACTTGAAGACGCTCATCAGTAAGTTTTGCCTTGAACTATGAATTGTTTAAGTTCATAGTAGAAAAGAGCCTTTCACACAAATGGGTACTCCCGATAAGGAACATGATCTGCTTGAACAACCTGGAAATCTCAGGGGAGGTGAAGGGCAATGCTCTTATACATTATCCATTTTTTTATTTTTTTATCATATAAAAAGACTTTTTGATTAACCCTATTTTGAAAGTAACCAAGCTGACAGTCTCGAAATGTCCCTCACTCGTAAACACTAGTGGCAATTTTAATTGGGATGCTTTGATACTGTGTCAGATGGCTACGATTTACACAATTATGGTTGTGCATTACCCACTAAGTGACTTTTAAAACTTTTCTCAAAACAGCACTTTGGCCATGTTTGTCTCATAAAATTCTATAAAATAAAAAACGTTTAGTCCAATTTTGAACCGGTTTTTACCATTATAATCACGTCCAAATCTATACAAACATAATAAAAATCAGTATAAGACTAGTCTTTAGATGCGACTGAATCCATCGCAAAAGGTCACATTACAGATATGAGAATGGGGAAAACGCGTGGGCTGCATTAACACTAAACTTTGCTGTCATGTACCGGGCTGAAAAATATCATATTGCGGGCCGCAAATGGCCTGCGGGCTGCAAGTTTGAGACCCTTGAACTAGAGAAACTAAAAGAATGGTTTAATCTAACTTCTTAACGCTTTTTAAAACTAAAAGTGTGTTGGATCTTCTTCATTATATAACTAATACGTATTTGTTATTTAGAGTAAAATTTCATTCATTAAGATTTTAGAATTTATTATATTTCTTTTGTATTTATTATTTTACTCCAGCTAAAAACTTCCAACTAACATTTTATATTCACAAAGCACTTAGAGTTAAATGTGAAACATTCTATCCTCATGACATTTATACTCTCATTACAATGAAAAATGAGGTTATAAATTAACTTATACTGAATTAAAAAATTTTGCCAAGAGGAAAATATTTTATTAGTTAATTTAAATACAGGAATCTGTATTATTACAGCCAGCAGTTATAACATTATTAACTGAAGAATTGAGTCTTCTTATATCTAAATTGCTATCAAATTCATCATTTAAGTCCATTTAAAAGTGATAAAAATACTAATAATCAGTATAAATAACACCTCAAAATTTGACACAAATCTGACTTACAACAAGCTATTTTCATTGAAAAGATGTGATTTATCCATTTATGAATGATGTTAACATGCTAAAAAGTGTAGTAGTGTGCAATGGATGGGAGATAATTCATGCATTCTAAACAGATGAAAAATGTTACAAATTATACTTTTTTCAACTTTTCATTGTTTTTCTGTACATTTTTTCATGCTGTTGTATTTCTTTGAGACTTGTGTACAGTTTGTGATCCCATAGGTCGACATGTATTGATGGAGACTCAAGTTTGTGCCAAGACACACTGCCAATGGGACAGATTTATAGACATATGTCTCCGAGCATTGACCTTTAAGCTAGCACAAATCTGATCAATAATCTTTTTCCATTCTGCTTCACAGATGCCTTGGTTTCTGGTGGTGCAGCACTTTACTTCCCTTTGATGTAACATCATCCTATTGCATTCTGCCTTTTTAAAATTTGTGGTTAGGTCTTTGTATTATAGTGTAGCTCTTAGCTGATGGATATTTGGCAGACTTCACTATAATTGTTCAGTTCTCAGTACTTTTCTATTCTCTGGAATGGGGTTGTTGTCTGTGTTCTTGATTTGAGTCCATGAAAGCAGGACTACATGTATTGTTATTGTATTGTGGAGTACACAATTTTTACCTATTTTCTTCAAGGAGGTTCAATGTGTGGTTTTTCATCACAATGTTAACCTTGATTTTTAGTAAAATTTCTTTTGAAAATATTATACATTAAAGTTATAGTGTCTATTCCGTTTGAGGCCATAACCAAAATACTTTTCAGGCTCTTATCCAATTTGAGAATCTGAAAATTCTCTATCTCCATGGCAACAACATTGGAGACATGAAAGAAGTTAACAAATTAACAAGCCTCAAAAAGCTAATGAAACTTACTTTGCATGGAAATGATATTGAAAATATAAAGGTAAGTTTAAAATTTGTCTAAGCACAGGTCTGAAATCACTGCCTTACATATACATATTAAATTACATTTTCATTTAAGAAACATTGTTACTTTAAAGTTAAATATTCATTGTAGCAATATGATTTTTTTAAAGGAAGTAACAAAAATCTATCCAGCATCTTCCCCATGTCATGGAAAAAATAAATAAATAATAGAGAAACTTTGGATGAATTTAAAAAATCAGTTATATCCATAATATATATTTATTTAGATAAATATATGTAAATCAATGTTTTCTTTCAATATTAAGATTTTTAAATGTGTGAGATAAAACATTGCCAATTTACATTTCTTTTCTTCCAGGGTTACAGATTTTTTGTGTTGGCAACATTACCCAATCTGATTAACTTTGACTTTAGCAGAGTGACTAAAGGAGATCGGGTGACAGCAACCACGTTCAAAGGCTTTTACAATCCTGATAAGCCTAAAAAGATCAAACACAATGATTGAAATTAGTGTCAAGCCTAGGAAGGAGTGATATTACTTAACAAAATGTTTATTTTTCACCAGCCTTTTAGTTATGATGATATAAGAAGTAAAATTTAAGCTCTGATGTTTTGTATTCAAATTTAAAGCTAAGTTTAAATTATTGGTAATTTTTATTTTGATACTAAAATTTTATATTGTTGAGTTTATTTTGACATTATCAGAAAGAACTTTGATGAATTACCTGTATTTTAAATAAAATGATTTTAACCAATTTTGTCACTATTAATCATACACTGCAACATATATTGTTAAAATTCACACGCTAGAGCATCATGCTGTATCAAAGCAATTAAGCTGTTAATATGATCTTTATTCATATTTTACATAGTGCATAAAAATTAAGTCTTTTAAAATATTTGTAGCAATTATTGGACTAAAACCTTAAAACAAACATTCTCAATGTTTATTACTCCTGGCTTTGGAGAGCTTCTCAAGGTACCGTAAATGAACTTTTGATCCATGGGGTTTCAATGGAGAGCCACAATTTTGCCGCCAGTTTTGACCCATAGGTTGGAATATGATTGTATGGGCATAAACATATTGTTCTTGACTTAGTATATGTGTTCAGTGAAACACTTCGTCACTGCTTGGGGTCTAAACTGGGCTCTATGGTATCCCCTGTGCTGTGTCTAATCCATCCACTAGCACAAACCTGTACATATTTAAATACATTTGATTAAGTTTGAAAATAAATACAATATACACTTGAACAGGTATTCACTTCAACTTGTTGCATTGAGAACTTATATTTGTTGACTGAATCCTCCTAGATCAGGGATCTAGAACAAGATCCCCTTGTTTACAGATCGCAAGATGGTTATCATTAGATGTTTAAGTTTGTTCATTTTGAAATGTTAGCTTTCTTTAGCCAAAAAAAGTATTGTATATTTTTTTTACTTTCTTACTATAGTAATGATGGCTATTACTTTTATGTAAAGATCACTGGTTAGGAAATCTTGTACATGCCTGGGGGTGGCTCGAAGTGCAAGTGAGAAATGGGGAAAATGTACATTTTTATAATATCATTTTGAACAAACTTCCTTTCAAGCAAATTTCTGTTTAAGCCAATTTCTAACCAAAATAATTGTGCCAATAGTCATATTTTAAAGTAGATGTAAAGCCCAAGTTTGATCAAGTTTGTATTGAGATAATATATATATATATATATATATATATATATATATATATATATATATATATATATGAAAGCAATGAATATGTCACCTAAAACTAATTGCCTCTGTCAGCAAAAAAGTATAATGTGGAAACATTTTAAAAAAATAATCTGGTAAGTTGTAATCTACTGGCCCTAGGTCAGGGGAAAAAAAAAACTGCTTGCAAAAACTAAATCCTTAAATGCAGTGTTTATTTGTTTACTCTTCTGCAAAGCTGTTTAACATTGTTAATTGCTTGTGTTTATGGCTAAGAAGTAATTAAGTCATTAGAAAGAGTATGCAAAAAAATGGTTATTTATTTTTACTCTGTGCATAATGTTTATTAATTATATGCAAATTTGTTATGTTTTGCAATATTGGTAAATTAAAAATAAGTATTTCCTTCAAATTCACACAAAATAAAATTAACATAGATCATCACTAAATATCTTGGAACTTAGTTTATGAAATAGTATGATTTTTGAAATGAGATACTTTTGGCTGATATTAATGCTGCCGCTAGGAAAAACTAAACATCTTCATTGTATTTTTAATCCTTAAGCTGACTGTAAAGAAAGATTATATTTTTCTGAATAATACAATTTAAAAATACTCACCACAGCCACATGTTTATTAAAATATCAAAATATCATTTTACTAAGATTTTTTAAAAATAAATACGATTCTAAACATTAACCACTGGTTGTCCAAATTAAAATAGGCATTATTGCTTCAAACTAATATTGGTACAAAAAGTAATATTTGTTCCTTCCCTCTCCTTGATCATTATTTTAATCTCCCTGGCATAAGACGTCCTGAAAATGACAAATTATTATTTGGCAACAAAAACAGGACAAGATGTTTGGATTGGTCTGTTTATTAATGTTTTTGAATGGGAAACCAATAGAATATGCTAATCACATGTCTTGTTTCAAAAGTCGTACTGCAACATAATCAATAGTTACATGTCCATTCAGTGCACTTAGTTCTAGATTAATAAAAGCATTGCAATAATAAACTCATTTAAACAAACTATTAGTCGTCTAAACGGTATATTAAATACTTAAAAAACATATTTTATTATAAGGGATCATTAAAAAAACAAAAAAAAAGAGCAATCATTAGAAAATGATACAAGATAAGCCTTTCAGACTCTAATCTTTAACTTTCAAATTCACATATATTTCCATCTCACGCACTTGAGCTAATAATTAGTTTTCATCTGGATGCCATTAACGTACAACATTGACAAGAATAAAAATGTTTAAAATTGCACCATTAATGAAGTTTTATGCAGTTCTGCTTTATACAATATATAAAGTAATATTAAATTTTAGAGTTACTTCAGAAAATTAAGGATTTCATGAGATTTTCAGTTCAAATCACTTTTTATACCTTTAACAAAAAAACTTTTATTGTCGGTACGTAAGAACATTTTATTTTTAATCATCCAACTTATAATGTTGGACATTAATGTTGCACTACTAAAGAATCTTGCAAAAATTTATTCTTTAATCCACTATTACAATGCAAACACAGAGTTGATCAATATATTCTCATAAGCTGGAAGGCATGAAACTCAAAAGCAATCATTTAATATTTGTTAAGTTAGTAAATCTCTGTTGATGTGAGCTTCTATTTGAAGAAAATACCATCTGCTCTAGCACAGTCACCATTTTTTAGACATCTGTTATGCTGGTGAACATTTGTAAGTGACAATAAATATATATCCATCTCAGTACAGTGGTATAGTTCCAATCATAGTTAAAAATAATTTGTTTGCCACCCTTGGTCCCAGATGTACAAAGATTGGCTATAAATGTTATTACTTATGTAATTATAATTTAAACAAACAACAACAAAAAATACAACTTATTTACCCCTCCACCCAAAATAGATTTTAAAAAATGGGACACCAATAATACAATGAATGGTCTTAATTGATTTTAAATTTTAAAATTTTGACAAAATATCTATATCATCACATGATACAACTCATTGGCAAAAATTAATGTACAAAAAAAAACAACACAAAAACATTCACTGATTGCCATCTCATTATTTCAACAAGGAATCATCTCATGTTTGGAATCTCTGAAGATGTCATATTTTTTATGGAAACACTTCCTAAAGAGCACCACATTGTGAAAGTGATGTGTGGCTTGCAAGGAAGGAGAATAGAGAGTTTATTCAGTTAGTGGTAATCAATGTTCTGGTTTGTTGTTCAAATCAGGAAGAGTTACACATGGTATGTGACACAGAGTTAATTAGCAGCACAATAGAAGACAAATCTAGTGTTGATCTGATAAGTTACTATGATAGATAAACGCCAGAACGTGGAACAATAGTGTTCTTTTATATTTATCATATAGCCAGTGCAATGGATGAGCAAACTAGACACCTTATGAAGGTGACCCAGAGCAATTTCGACAAGCATAGTGAGACTGAGTTGCCTACTCAAGTATACATAATCATGACTTGTCCAGGATTAATAAAACTAAAACTTCATCCCTCAAATCTTTAAAAAAGTAATTGATTAAAACTTCCATAATTTCTCAGACAGATTTAGTGGATGACAGGATTATCAAACAATGAAAAAAAAAATTGTAATAAAATATTTTTAAAATTCAATTGAGGAAGCCAAATATTGCTAGCTATAAAGTATCTTAATAAATATAAAAAAAATGTAATAACTAGCAAAAATCCCTGCAAATGAAATTACCAGTAAAATAAAACCAAAGAAAAATTGACAACAACCCATGTCTTTTTGAAAATATTTACAGATTTAATTTTACACAAATGCTTAAGCCTTCTTTTTTATTATTTTTGAAAACTACCAAATATGATTGTACACAAAACAATGGTAAATATTCTGAAACCTGGCTGGATGTGGACTCAAATGAAAATTTCATTTCATGCATACAATAACCCATTTATAAGAATATATGTCATGCTATCCTTTCTAATGATGATGAAGAAGAAGTTATTTGAAAAAAAAAAAAAACAATACATGAAACATTTTTTAAAAAGTGAGATCCTTATTTCAGAAAATATAGAATATCATAATTCATTTACCGTATCAAATATGGCTGACTACACAGTCAGTTTGTTACACATAATTTCCATTATGAGCACTGTACAAGTTATGTGCAAACAAAAAAAATAACTTTCATAAATGTATCTTTGATCTGTAATAGCATGTTTGAATAGAAAAGTTTGAACAGCCTAGCTTAGCCCCATTCCACATAAGGTACCTTTTCACATCCAGACCATTTCGCAACCTGAGCCAGTTCATGAAACCATGCTAAATATAATTATGCCATAGTTAAGATATGGAACAATTACAAATCTATTCCTTTATTTTCAACTATTGAATAAGCCTTCTGTCAAAATGGAAAATAAAAAAACAGAACACAAAATTTATTAAATAAATTATAATAGTAATCTGTCGTAAACTCAAAATTAGGAATGAAGAAGAATTAACTTAATTGGGGTCCTAATCTATCAGGGCTGATTAGTTGGTTAGGTCTGGCAAGACATAGTAGTAGAAAAAAACATTTCATTTTCTAAAGCTTTATGTTCGTAAAATGTCTTTGTAACTGCACTAATTGTCCTATTCATCTGCATGGCTGGGGTAATCAACTGTTGAACCCTAGAGCTTTGCTTTTTTCAACAAAACTTCTATTACTTCTAAAACCTGAAGGGATAATATTTTATCAGACCTCTGCCCATACAATTTGAACGGTGGGCGACATCTCCATTCTTATCTTATCATGATTTAATCTGTAGAAACTTAATACACACAATAATTTCTGTTTTTTATTCTTTTATTTAGCGTTTTAAAACAAATACTTAATTCTTGAGAGTCATGAAGGTGACTGACTTTCATTGTCATCAGTGTTTCCTTCAGCATTACCGGTATCCCAACTATATTCTGTTGATCAATGGTTGAAACACACATCAAGCAAACAAGTATCAACATTCAAGTTATTGCAAAGAAATAACAACAAGAACATGAAAACAGTAATTTTGTAAAATTTACATTAAAGCTTAGTCACAGGATATTTTTTTTTGGTGTCAAATTATGAATTTACTTTTATTGGTATTAAAGAAAATTCTAAACACCTGTAAAAATTTTGAGAAAGTTTCCAATGATTGAGATATGGTGTACATAAATTAAACTAATATTTATTGTTCTAAGTAAATATTATCATTTTTGTTTAATGGATTTTCGGCAATTACTTTTGGTCTTTAAAATCTAAATCCAGCAGGCATTACTAATTCGTTCTGGATGTCTATGAAAAAAAATGTTTCCGCGAGTTCTTCTATTCAAATGTCATGTTAACATTAGCTCTATGAAAAACAATTAACTTCTCATCATCTTTTCACGTTTATGATAAAGCACAGCAATTTGAAAAGATGGTCATATAAATTAAATTCATACAAAATTACTGTAAGTGTAAGAAAAATCCAAATAAAAACTAAAAAAATATGTTGGGGCAATATATTTATTTCATCTTCTTCACAAATCCAGACTAGAAAAGTAAATATAAAAACCCCTCACTCGCACATCTGACTATTGTGATGGGGCCACAATAGGCTCAGCTCATTAAGTCTACACTATCCAAATGAATAATCAGAATTTTCAAATGATATTAAGAACCCTAAACAACTAATGTTCATGTAGAAGTAACGAAAACCAGGTTTGTATGCTTGATCTTGGCTAATCAGTACTTTATTATTTTCATATTATATATATGCTGCACAAACAGTATATTTTTATATATACTTTTTTTCCTCATAAATGTGTAAGAAATAGCATAGCCTTTTCACAAAAAATAAAAAAAGCTTAAATAAAAATAATTTATAGCAGGGAGTCTTGTATGGCTGGTTAGCTCTAGGCTTTCTGCTACCATCAGCAAAAAAAAGAGTAAAAAAAAATGATTCATCACCATTTATTATGTACATATTCTTTAAATAGTTTTTACTTTTCATGATTAAAAAATAACAAACCGCTCTCTCTCTCTCTCTTTACCCACAAAAGGCTAAGGTTAAAAAGGGAAGCGCCAGATAATGTTGCTTCCCCAACTTCCTTTGCTGGTGTCTGTGGTTAAAGAGAGGAGGCAATGAAGAGAATATGGAGGGCACAACATTTTAAAAACAATAAATAAATCTACATCACAGCACGTATTTTAGCTGTGACTCTCTAAGCTCTCCAATTTTCCAGGAGACACCAAAAGCCTAATGACTTTTGACATACACTTTTAAAACATTTGGTTAGGTCATGTGACAGAAAATGTACTTTCCACTGCAATTTTAAAAATATTTTTTTATAGGACATAGAGAAGCTCTAGATCTTTGATTAAACTGAAAAAGTTGTAATTAGGACTAAATTGCATTTACATCTCCTTAAAGTTACAGCTACAATATCTAATGTACTAATAAATTACAAAATCTTTATAACTTTTACACTATGCTAAAATTTACCATATTTATTTATTTTGTAGCTACAGAAAGAAATTGTGTCTTTAAATATTTCTTTTTTCAACTGTTGTTCACACCCTCTTTGGCAGATAACATAACGAGCATATTTCAGAAATAACTTCTACTTATGTGTCTCTTAAAAATTTGATGCACTTGGGAAACTCCCAGAAACTGACCGACAGCGTGGACTCATTTGTAGATCTTTGTACATACATAACTTTCTATGTATTCAGTGCATTACATGAATAAATTATGAAAATAAATAATGTTGGCTGACAAAAAAAACTGTGAATCAAAATATACATACATGATAATTGTGAAGACTAACGGAAAGGGTCATCAAGTCCTCACCAGTAACATTTAATAAGTGCTAAAAGGCATATCAAATAATAATAATTTAGACACATACAATCCTCGGATAAAATAATATATTTGAATGACTCTCCTGATGACAATCACGCAGACATGATAACATTGTCAAATAAAACAAGTACTGATGCATAAAAATGATCCAATGGCTTTTAAAATATATTAAAAATAATGCTTTTCGTACGGTTTTGTTGATGAACCCTTGATTAAGTGGAGCTAGCTGCTACTGCTACATGAAACCTTCATCAAGTGGAGCTAATGGTAACAGGGGCCAGAGTAAAGTGTAGGGATGTTTTTTTAATGTTACATCTGATGCCAGTGACTAAACCAATGTGAGATGGTTTTATATTGCACCATGTAATAAACAGGAAATGGGACATCCAAGCTTCATTTCACACACTTGATCAAGCATAATTCTAAATGTCGATACCTATAGAGCTAGGTATCTGTGAATACTTATCATTCGCAGTTGATAATGAGAGGGAAGAGAAATACTGAGATCTTCAATAACCCTTGAGTTCACAATTCATATCTCAAACAATGTTTATTTCATAACCATACATTTGTTCCCATGGCCTTGATAATGCGAATTCAACAGTGAAAATAAATATTACAATTTAGATAATTTCTATCACACACATCAAGGTCATCTTGTGCATAGTTTGTTCATTTTTTCAGCCCCGTACAGAATAAAACTACAGGAAAATACAGTTAAAACAGAAAATAAGTGTTATATTTACATAGGATTTCTTTAAATACAATTTACATGTTGTAAATTATGAGTGGAAAGGTACCAAATTACAATATATTTATTTGTTTTCTTTCAAGGGGGGGGGGGCCTTAAGATCAAGAATAGTCTGTGCATGTTCTCGCGGATAAAGACAACCTGTAGTGGAACTGCTGTAAAGCCACTGGGAGTACCAGTGGTACATTGCAACATTATAGATTTTAATTCTAAAGCACTGGCAGAATATGTACAGTATTATTATGAGTTTGCTCAGTAAAATTCTATTAGAAAATGTGAAGCAATCCAGATGATATTGAAATTATAAAGCAAAGGTTAAACTACCATTTATAAGCTAGTTCTATTCCATATATCTATCTATCTATCTATCTATTTATATACCTTTAATGGCTTTGGATTATCAGTCATACATACTAATGTTCAAATGCGGATCAATTAACTTTTTTTTTTTTTATCTGGTACAAGTTGTCACTTCAAGCTTACGCATTTGGCTTAATGTTATCTAAGGCTAAATTTTCAAAAAATGTATTTCTTCTAAATTTGTATTGCTAAAGAGGTTCAACACATTAACTATATCACTTTTGAAATCATTATCCAAACAATATTCATGGTGTGGCATTAGACAAAGATTTATTTGCAGATGTTTAACGATTTAAGGAAAATAAAAAGGACACAAATAATACTATACAGCTCATTTGTAAGTTATGAAAAAAGAGACAATGATTTTTATTAAAGCTCCAATATCATTCGCCAAGGACTGCTTGGCAGTTTACACCAAACCCTAACCCAGCTAAGACATTAGCGTCTCTAAACAATGAATTCCCAAATATTTATAAAGAATTACCAGAGGAGATTATAAATATACCAGTTTAATGATTTACAGAACAGATCTTTTCTTTAAAAAAAAAAAAAAACTGGGTCCAACTTAAAATTGAAGGATAAAATATTTGCAGCATTTTAACTGACAGCTTGTAAATTGGCAATATTGATTAAATCATTTGGCTTATTTCTTCTGGCACTCACAAATCCTCACACAAAGTGCAAGTTTACTTTAGAGGCCGGCCAATGGCTAAAACATCTCACACATATTTGACTAGACTCAACTTCCTTTTACTCCAGACCCAGTGCCCAATTTATGACTTGAACTATTCCAATGATGACTGGCTGCCAGGCAACCAAGTATCTGATCCAATCCAGTAGATTTCCATACATGACATGAGGGCGCTCCCATCTGATTGGATGTTAAGGATGAATCTCTTAATTTTTAAAAACGGGTTAACCAATGACAAACATGAAGAGTTTGGTTCAAAAAAGGTAAATCCGGTACTCATGATATGCCCACATCTCAGAGCTGATCATCAAAGTGTTACTCCCACGGCTACACAAATATCCATTGTTTACAGAAGGCGACACGGTCAGCAATAAATGTAAACCGGCCTTCACTGAACTTTCAAAGTGTCATGGCTCTGTCACTTACAACTTTGCAATGGACAACAAAGCCAACATTTGAGAAACCCTAAGCCCTACCTTTATCTTCAAGAGCCTTCATTCAGTTTACATTTGATTATTACTCAGTTGAAAAACCCCATTGAATCTACAGCTGTGGCAGAACAACTCGCACAAAACTGAAATGCTTGATTTTTAAACAAAAATATTTGTTTTCCATCTAAACATAATGCAATCATAGATAACAAAATATGAAAGAATTTTATAAGGTAAGTGTTGTAAGTTATAGCATGTGTGCCGTGACCTAATTTTACTACAACTTCAATGTAGAGCGTAAGTTCCACAACTCCCCCCCCCCACCTTCTTTTTTTTGGTGTGATATTGAAGTCAATGATTAAATTTTTAGCGCTGTAGCAATTGCCCACTCCTCCCTTGATAGGGAAAAGGTTGTTTACGTTTTACGTTCGAATATGTTCAAATTTGTGCTAAAGAATGCTATGCAGTGATGCAATTTCTAGAAGTTCCTCTCTGGAGGTTCTACTCCAACTCTCTCTCCATAAATAAGTCAGCAGCTATATTAGCCAGGAGAGATTTTTGCTAAATTATAGGAGCCTTACAAGAATGATTTCTTTTTGTCTGTGTGTGAATGAATATTTGTATCATTTGAGGCTTATACTTTTCACTTGCTGTGCTTCAAGTTAATATAGATATTATTTCTGTATATCTGGTTTTGTATTTTTTACAAATTTAATACTATAGGCCTATAGCTAAACTGAAAATTGTTACTATCGCACGCTTTGATTGATATCGTTTTTCTTTGCATATTGGGTTTTAATCCTTTCTTTACACATTGTTTAAAAATCAAGCCAAATCTTAAAACAGATTAAATTTGCAAAACCATATGTAACACGTAACAGTAAGGATACGGTCCAGGAAACATGCGCTTCAGGTCAACTTTTTCTTTGCAGTATGGACAGGTCTGTTTTTTACCAACAATGCACCATCCTCGTATACAAAATTCATGGAACCTGGAAAAAAACTCAGCTAAAGAAAATAACAATCATTTAGTTGATTTTTTCCTCTTTCAAAGAAGTCTTGATTTTTTTTTTGCGAATCACAGTACATAAAGAGCTAAGACATTGGCTTTGAACACTGAAGTCAGCAAATAAAATGTAGTTTATATTATTATGAACTCCACTTTCAACAACCTTTTTTTTATTATTAAAGTTATTTTATATATGCATATGATATGTTCAGTCAATATGTATGATAACACACATTTTCATTTTTCATTAAATTAATGAATTAACTATCTCCCACATAGTACTCTTCAAAAAGGCAGAAAGGACCTTTAAGTTCCTAAGCTATAAAAATATAACCTCATTAATAACCGTTAATAACTTATCTACAGAACTCAGGCAAATATTAATATATGATAATTTTTTTTTAAACTTTCCTGGAATAAATTTACTTAGAAAGTTTAACAAAATAATTGGGGGGAGGGGGTGGGGTGTTTGGTTTGTTTGTTTGTGTGTGTGTTTTTAAGAGAAGAGTGATGCCCTAGATCAGTGGTCGGCAATTCACCAAATGCCGCTCTTTAACGGCTCGGCCAGAAATCGGTTTTGACTCCGAAAAACATGGTTCTTGACAAGTTCTTGAAAAGTAATTTGGCTCTCAAAAATTTGTCAATTGTCCTGCTGGTGATTTTTGGCTCATTTGACTAACGAGTTTGCCGACCACTGCCCTTGCTAGTTCATTTGGTTAAATTTTTAAAATAAAATTATTCATTCAGATTCTCTTTTTAATCTTTTGAAAAGTGAAGCCCTTGTTTTTTGAAAAACCTTGATATGAGTAATGTTTATAAAGGATACACGTGACCACAGTTGAGTTTAATTGTCTTTTCAATGACAGCATTTTCATTGCTCATAATGTAGATCTCATTACCACATACAGCACACATATTGGGATCCAGCCTCTTTGCTGGCAGACCTGTGCTGGAGTAATACTGGTTTGGATACACAGAGAAAAATTGCCATTAAATAAATATCAAAATCCTTCCTAAGTTATGATGCTTAAGCACCTTATTAAGTATAATTTTAAAAGTTGTCTTTCTTCTTTAAGGGCAGTTAACAGAACCTAGTCTAGGGGAATCTTCACCTGAGGCTGGATCAATTTGCACCCCTATGTATATAGTTTTTTAAATTTCTAATAAGTATTAAAAGCTTCAATCAGGCACCCTTTCACATTGTTCACCTGAGGCCAGTGTCTCATTTGCCTCACCTTTGTCCCGGCCCCGATAGCTCTATCAAGATATTAAAAACACAACTTACACTTAAACATTATATAATGGAAACTACTTAATTTGAAAACTACATTGTTATCTATAATAACACTTACTGCAGAGTTTCAAACATTACAAAATATAACAGCTAGACCTTGTAACCAAGGTTATATTTACACATGCAGAAGGCGACCCTTCAACTATTAAAGACACATTACATGTTATTAAGGCTGTCAATGTTTACAGGTTCCCCTTCTCCTCATCTGCTATCATTCCCAAAAATTCTTAATACGACACACTCTGTACAGGTTGTTGTTTAAGGCAATACATTTCTTTTTTCACCCAGATCAAAGACGAGTATGAATGTTCTTCAAGTTCCTACACTGTTTAAGCCAGTATTTTCATTCTAGCAGTTTAACCAACCCCCATGTAAATTTTAAACTCACCCCTATATGGGCTGCCATGGTGTCTGCGCAAACCTCTGCAAAATCTCTGGACACGACCCCAAAATAAAGCCCATAGAACAGGAGCAGGAGACCAAAGTCCATGGCTGTCTGAGGTTTGACTAAGACGAGCATGTTGAGACCAAAGATAGTAAACATAATCACTAAATAACCAAGTATTCCAGAGGCATAGCTGAGTTTGTAGAGTAGCAGGAACCACTTATAGACCCATCTGGAATGAAAATGTCAACACATAAAATTAAGTAAGCCAACAGAATGCTGGACAGGAAAATAATACTTTTTCATAATTAATTCAGATATTTTTTTGGGACATCTCATATGCCCTGGGTGTTTTACTTTGTAAGTAGTCAGAAAAATTATTAACACCCCCACTCTCTTTTTTTAATTTTCAACCAAAGAAAATAAAATGAATAAAAAATAAAAAAAAACAAGAAACAAAAATGAGACTAATATGAACCCATATCATCACACTGTTACCTCTCACTGTAACAAAATATTACAACTCAAAAGATCAGTGACGAACTGCAGGTTTGTGTTGTACCCTACCTTGGTGTTGAGCCTGAGAGTGGCTTCCTTGATGCCTTGAAGGTAACAAATGCTGTAACAATAGAAAACACCATCCAAAACCCACAGAATCTCCACCAGCCAAACTTGGCACATATAACGACAGGGATCAGCCACATCCCCAGCAATGTGGCCCTCTGAAATAGTGTTCAAAATTAGTTAAATGAGATGCGACTGGCGTAGGACATGTATCCTTAATGTAGCTTGGTGCATCGAGCCAAAAGTACAATTACACTTCAATATGCCAATGAGTAGCTTGGTAGCCATATAAACTGAACGTTTCTGCTACAATTTGATATCAAAATAAGGAAACAAAATAGTTGTCATTTACTGATATTGTAACTGCTGTGAATACAAGATGAATGGACAACAGTTCCCAAAATACCTGATATGATTTAAAATGTCTGGTTTTCCACTGGACCAGAATAATTTGAGCAACAATGAGTGTGACCAAAAGAATGATGGCCATCTCTGCATGCATTGATTCATGGCCTTTGTGCTTTTCATGTAGCATCTGATGTTCCACCCTGGGAAAAATAAAAATTTAAACAGGAATGTTATGATTGCATACCAATAGTATGCTAAAGGAAAATTGCAATCATTAGATTTATACGATGTTACTGTTACTCTATTTAAAATCTTCTATTCACAGAAAGCTATGCTTAACATTTCTTTTACTGCTCACTGATGATGGCTCTTAGAGGCTATGTTCAATGTTTTGTGTGTCATATATCTTGTCCTTTATAATGCTCTTCTTAAAGGTTTAGCCCAGGTCTCCCCAATATCCTTGAACCAAGCTTTTAATCTTAAAAAGTAATAAATTCACCATCGTGATCCCTTTTTTTAAAAGAATTTTTCGTTTTAAAAAGCACACACCCCTAGAGAGAACTGAAGATGGAGTTTGATCAGAATTTTTAAAAATAGATATAGATTATGATGAGCAAGGGAAAAAAAAACAACTAATCTCATTGATAAACATGAAAACAATAAAGGTGATTTTAAAATATATCTTTCAAGAAAGCAACAAACAATTGATTATTATTATTATTCATGTAAGTACATGACTTGAAATCTGTAGGACAGAGATAAGACAAAAAACAACAACATTATAACATTAAGCTGCAAGAACAACAATGTGAGGTTGAGGAGGTTGCAAAGAAAACATAGGTGAGAAGGAGACACATGTACAGTTGAATTGGTTCAGCTATCAACTGCTTTGTAAAGCACTTTAAAAGCTGGTTGCTAATCTTTGATTAATTTCTGTTGTAACATCAGTATGCATTGATAACTGAAAATAAATAAGCAGCACAGAAAGGCTGTGCAAATCCTATTTAGACTGTTTCTCTAAAGCATGTTACACACTAAGGTGTGCTGGTACAGCATGTGGGACATTTATTCTTAGTGGGAGAAGATACAAACAAATCAGATTATTTGCCAAATTCTTAAAGGCAGATTTAAAAACTCTTAGTTAAACAGATGTTTCAAACCATTTGGCTCAAGCCTTAATCAATATCCAACAATTATTTACAGTACACAAGTTTAACGGACTTAAATTTTTTTGTCAGAGTAAAGCTGCAGCAAATCTCTGTTACATAACCATCTACAACATTGACTATTATATATGGACTGGCAGTAGACTCAAATTATCTTTTTGTTTCTTATTGCAGAGAGGATAAAACAAAAACCCAATGTCTCTGTAGTCAATTGCATACCAAGAGTGAAAAGCCAGCTTTAAAAAGTTTCACAAACAAATTTTGCATTAGAAGTTGTGATGGGGAAAGTGAAACCATGGAGTTTCCTACACAGAATATGATTTTGTCTTAGGTCTTCAACAAGGTTTGGCATGTGAGGTAAAATGTGTGAATTCAACCCCAGATGTACAACTCATTTACCTGATGTCACCTGTGGGTGATCTACTCAAATTACACATCAATAAAAAATATTCTATGTGTCATTCTCATTTGCTTTTTATTAGTGTCAAATATTTTACCTCCATCTTTCTTTTTCCGACAGCTTTGACATGTCCACAGCTGACTGTAATTGAAGACAGGAAATAGATGAACAAATGAGGTATTCATAAGGCTAACAAACATATTCAGGACGTGTTTAATAACTGTGGCACAAGCCAAGCATTTCACACCAATCTTCACAAATACATTGTTAAAGCTGGAGCACCAGCTCTTATTGCTCTTTTTTTTTCAAATAATATAGTGACACCACTCTGTTTCAACATATTGTAATATAGCTGGCAAATATATTCTTGCTTTGCATCTGAGTAGACTGAATAGTTACTATATTATCATTGATTCTGAAATTTTTAAATAACAATGAGACAGGTGTCAGGACACGCCAGGATGCATCTGTCGCAATCCCAGTACGACTCATTTGGTTACTACCGGTACTTTAGGAAATGAGTTAATTCATTTATTTCTTATTTTTTTAAAATCATTTCTTTTTTTAAATCATTAGAAATTTTATTGTTTTTTTTAAATGATTTTAAAAAATATTTTAAAAAAAATTGGATCGAGTGTTGCCCTAATGATTAACACTTTCTGATCAGCATCTAAAAAAAAAGATCAATAGGATTTGATTTTGGGGTTGACTACACTAATTGATGTAGCATAAAATCCTTCCCTGTACACACCATTACAAGAACAATACATAAATAGCCAACTATGTCAGCAAAATTTGCATTAGTTGTATTTCATTACATAATTTAATCAGCTAAACTTTGTAGAAAATGTCTTTATCCCATAAATGTTATTTATTAAATTTAAGGTTGTTAGTTGCACAGAGCTGTACTAGCAGTAAATGAATATTTGTAAAGTTAACGTTAAGAGTTTCAATTGAAAATCAAATTATATATATACACACACTTGTGATACTATTCACACTTTTAATTTAATTTAGAAAAAACTTAATGCAGAAGTTAACTGGAGTAATTATGAAAACAAAAGAAACTATGTCCAGGCTTTGAAAGGAACTGATAAGAAAAGATAAGGATTACTCATGGACTTAAGGAAATATATTGATACACATTAGGATACCACATAAACAATTAAACTTATTTTCATCTGACTGAACATGTGAGGGTGCTTCACTTAATGCTTGTAATTTGTATTAGCCGCATGTGGCTTGCAAGCTGTGCAGTGGTCATCCATGATATTTCCACATCATTCCTCCAGTGCTTTAGGCAATGGCCGCAGAACTCATTTCTTGTCTTTGGTTTGTTTCTGTGGAAGCTGTTTGCAGGGTTCAGATTTCTTCATCTACTGTGCAGCACTAAGTCTATTGTGTGTCATATTATTTGTTATCCCTTGCTTTGCCGGGAGATAAGCTTGGAAGAATTCTATAGACATGACCAAGCCAACTCCCTGCACAGTTTTAGCAATAGTTGTAATGCCAGATAGTAAAGGTTTTTCAATTCTTTATTTGAAGATTGTCTGTGGCCAGAAAATTATATGGATCTTGTAAATAATTCTAGGTCACATCTTCAAGAAGGCTGATTTTTTGTCTTTCCATCAAAAACTTTTTTTTCCTGACCTACATAATAATAATAATAAAATTAATTTTATTTGAAAATCACGCTTCATCCCCAAAGGCTCGAAGCATGGTAAAAAGTCAACCATATTAAAAGAGAAATGAAAAAATCTATACTATACCACATTGAAATAAAAAACGCATCATTACAAAAACTTCATATGAGAATACCCATTTTAAGTCTTTCATCCATTCCAATCATAAACAACACAGGCCAATATACATCTAGGAGATAATAGCGAGCTGGAAAAGATGGTAGACAACATCACCCCAGCAGGTGTTTGCGAAATAGATGTGTTTTCAAATCGGTTTTGAAAAACTCCAGTGTCTCGCTGTTTCTGAGAGCGACTGGAAGTGTGTTCCAAATTGTTGGGCCAGCAAATGCGAATGTGCGCCTTCCATAAGTCTCAAGGCAAACACGTGGTATCAAGAGTTTGCCACTATCAGATGAGCGGAGTTGTATAGTGGGTACATAAGTCGTCATGAGCGCTTTGAGATAGGACAGTGCCAGGTCATGCAAGCAGCGGTAGCACAGAGTTGCAAGTTTGTACTCTATGCGAGTGTGGACCAGCAGCCAATGCAACTCTCTCAGAAGTGTTTTAGCATGGTCAAATTTGCATTTGCGAAGAACAATATGAGCCGCATTATTCTGTGCTTTTCTAATTTTATCCAGGAGCGGAGCTGGAAGACCCACCATGAGAACGTTGCAGTAGTCCATGCGTGATAGCACAAATGCAGACATCAGCCTCTTTGTTGCATCAAACGTTAAGAAAGGTCTGATATGACTAATTCTGCGCAGTCCAGACGCATGTTATTGAGGCTTTCATCTGGCCTCTTTTTCTTTCCTTGATGATCTTGCCAGACTGTTATGGCTAAGACCTGGTCCTTAAGCACTGTCATTAGCAAGCATTCCATTCCTTGTCTCTTCTTTTGTGTTGTTTGTACTGGTTCATTTTCAAATTAATTCCCCCCCCCCCTCAGCACAACTACTGTCTTTAAAAGGTTCACTTAGGTAGTCCTTAAATGCTATTTCCTTAGCAAATAATTTTTGTTATCAGGTTGCTAGCTCCCTATAAGACACTCCTCTTTTATCCTCACTTGGGACATGCTGTGGAGCCACCCCTGATAAAAGGAATAATATTTTTTGAGAATACCAACAAGTGATGCTTCAGCTTGTCACACTTTGACTGTGAACATTTACTCCTGCAGTATACTTTTCCTTGTCGTATTGGTGCTACCGGCACAATGAATTTCATGCACAAAATCCAGAGAAGGAAAAAAAAAAGGTTGTCATGTATGTATGCCTTAATAATATTAACTAATACAAAAAAAGTGGCCTATGATAGTTGGGGGGGGGGGGGGGGGTGAAAAAAAAAAAAAAGGGGGAAGGTTATGCTTGAAGTCAATAAGAGACTAAATAGCCACCAAAATAAATTAAAGAACAGAACTTTATTGACTTGTTTTTATGTACAAGGTACCCCAGAAAAACAAATACCAGTCAAACAAAACGGGGAAATTTCAACTTAAAGGGATTCTGCTACAAAAACCAAACTCCATTGTTCAAAGATTTCACCTGAAATCCAAAATGCTCTCTGGGGTACCTCGGAAAGCTGAGTCTAAATTTCATCTTGAAAGCCCCTTTTTAGAGTTGTATTTTGTGGTAAAGCCTTTGAGGCACAAGCAGCAAATATCAAAATGCTCATCAGCTAATTAGATGCTAAATCACCTAGTACGACCTACTAACACACCAAAAAGTACAGAGACAAAACGATAAAAGCAAAGTACAAAAGATTTTCATATCGATGTTCAAAGTTAGAATTGAGATTACTATATTGTTTAATTAATTGTTTTTAGGTTATAAATGCCTTTTAATTTAAAAAAATAATAATAATAATAAGATTTACAGGATTATTAATTAAGGTTCTAATATTTTTAACAGGTGATGGATAGGACAGGGATGCTTAACTTGGACACTTAATTTATTTGATTAGCAATATGACAAACATCTCAAGTATTTGCAACAACCATGCTACAAAGCATAATTGTATAATTGGAGCATTTTACCAATTCTAATTAAAATAGATAGGCTAAATACAAAACAAATTTAAAAATGACACTTAAATCAATAATTAGGTGATATGTGTCTCCCCCATATACAGCGACGAGGCCATGACAGGCAATTCAGGCTCATACCAGCAAGAAGCCAGTATAGGAGCTGCTCATTCCTGCCCAAGACAATCAGGGACTGGAACCATCTTTCAAAAGGAAAAGTTGAGGCGACAACACTAGACACATTTGTGTCTATTGCCTCAAGCCTTCAAACTCCTAGTGCATAATTTCCTCATCACCACCAGTAACAGAAACATTGCAAATCCCATCTACATGCATAGGAGCCAAAATGATCAATAAATTGATCGTGGGCCCTTAAGATATAGAAGAAGAAGAAGAAGAATTGTTTTTATAGGCCCACCATTGATAGCAAGTAGTTTATACTTTTAATTTAAAGTGTGATAAATTAAATCTTTTACCTGCCCATTTCATGACCCAGAAAATATATATGCATTGATCACATGTGGACACTTATAATAGTTATATCACTACATATCACTGTCATGATGAGTTTTCTTGCTTAATATTGTTCCTGATCCTGGCTTATCCAAAGTAGACACAATTGAAAAAACAAAATTAAATAGATCTAAATTACTTTCACATCTTAAGCTTTGAAAAAAAATTAATATTGTCACAATGCTTTGTAATTAATTGCTTTCACTTTCAGTGCAAGTGATGTATATTTTACTAAAGTTTTATTTATTTAGAGTTATTAAATACTAGGTTAAACTTCAGTTATTCACAAAATGTATTAGGTTATTATGTATGAGTATGAATACTAAATAATAAATAGACCTATCTAAAGAAATCATTAATTATTAATGAATTGCTATCCCTAGTCATCAGTTGTCATGACGATAGTTAGAGTAAGCAGAATCACAATTGGACTCAATCAATAATAGACATATATATAATTCAATGATATTTCTAATGTCTTAATTAAGTTAGTCACAGGCCTACCTATATTAACTTTAAAAGTTTATTAAAAAACTGATCTTGTGAGTTGTGACAAGACACTAGTTCATTAAATCTATCTGCAGCTAAAAACTAAGGCTCTACTATAAATTATAGTTTATAGTTACAGTACTTTAGATACTTTGGTCAAAAATTTAAACATTTTGTAAAAATAAACCAATGGCATAGTTGAATAGAGCTAAATTTTTACAGAATTATAACACCAAAATTATATTTTTAGCTGTTGTAGTTTTAAAGTTATGAATTTTTAAAGTACGACTTGGTTTGTCCTTTTTTAACATGGACTGCATCTCCACATTCTGTGACCTCATTCCGCCGATCGCGTCATGCGCAATGACTATATAGTTTATATAAGGCCAAGGCATTCCCTTATCACTAAAATACTGTTTAGGGTCGACTTATTTTAAACTTTCAACTTTGGCACATGAATAATTAATTAAAGCTTTCCCTGACCAATGGTTTAATAGTTTTTGCACACGGCAAACTCTTATGAATGAAACTCTGAGATAGTACTACGATATAGCCGTTATGCAAGTGGCTGTGAATGGTTGCCAATGACAACGTGTTGCACACGGAAATTTCTGATCATTTATAATATGGACTCTACAGGGTTTTTAAAGCTCAAATTAAAACATTCCAGTTTAAATGTCTTCAAAATGCATTCTGAAACACAAGTTATCAAATATTTTGATGTATATAGTGGTAATAATTAAATATTTCTTAAGTATCGGCAACTTCCGCCATTAAAAAGGGGGCGTGGCCCACGCCATGTCGAAATAAGGCTGAGCCCCCTTATGGTGATATGGGTCACTGGGAGAAGCGTAGCGAACGTGGGACACTACCTACATCAATGAGAATTGGCACAGATATATATCAATATCTAATGCCTTACACGATTTAATATGAAAGACATGTTCCTTTTATTTCACAAAAAATTTTGTATTCGAAGATGCCTTATATATAACAAAGATTTTCAAAATGAAGTTCGATTGAAAAAAGCAAAATAGTTGGATGGAAATGTAGGCCAAGATGTCTTCCAAATTATAAGGCCGGAAACGGAACTCAAATATATGTCCAAAGAACTAATTTAATAATAAATAGACACACACATCGGAAAATTAAAAACTCGGATTCTTCGGCGCTTATTTCCGATACAAAAAAAGTAGTAGTCTCCCTTGTTTTATCGAAGTATCTACTCAGTACTTATTACTTATTTACTTATCACTAATAAAAAAATTATACTCTTGGCCTAACTGTTTGCCTAGTAAATTCCTTTAGACTTTAGTAGTATTATGAGTAAAATTAAGCACAGGCCATGACTATGATTCGCTCTGCTATGTTATCTGAAATATCTGCTATGCAGTTTGAGCAGTAATACTAGTACTAGTAATAATAGCCTAATGATGAATAATGCAGAGCGCAGCACAGCAGAGAGTCTAGAGAGTAGGACCAAAATCACATCACACGGTCTAACAAAAGGCACTCGAGAAATCATTCGTGGAGAATAACTGCAGATTGATCAAAAAGGTAAAAGATTAATAAATACATTTTTAATAGTTCAAGAAAAACAAATTGTTAAATTTTACGAGATTGATAGGCTTTTCTCCATGCCAACCGTCTACGTGGTCGTGGTGGTTGGCCATATTGATGCCAATTGTTGATTGCCATAGGCATTACCTCCCCTTATTGGTTTTCAAAATTTCGAAATAATATTTAGGACTACAGAACAAAAACACTTTCTAACACTTAAAAAAAATGTACACTGAAATAACACTGGACTATATTTTTTTAAAAAAATAATTCAAATTATTATAATTACATTTGCCCAACTTGCTTTTTTGGAAACCTTAAATTTAATAAATGACGTCATGCAACTGTTCTAGTTATTGTAGGCAGTAGTCCTAGTATGTTCAATATAATATATATACTAGCCAATATACCCGGCGTCCCCGAGACTACCTCCCGGTCCCATTGGTATCCCTAACCCGTGTCCCGTGTGTATCCCGATGGGATCATGTTGATGGTGGGATCCCGATCCTTCGGGATCCCAATTCCGATGGTATCTTGATCTCGTCGATATTCCGATCCTGGTGGTGGTATCCCAATCCCATTCCCATTGGGATCCCGATCCCGATTGGGATCCTTTTTCCATATGGGATCCCGACCTAACTGAAATAACTAATATCCAAGTAGGATACCATATTCCAATTAGATTCCGACCTAATTGAGATAACGATAGGATCCCATTTCCAATTAGGATACATATTCCAATTGGTTCCCTCTTTAAAATTCAGGTGGGATCTCGATCATGTTAGGATCTCATTTCCCGATGGAATCCTCTTCTCCGATGGGATCCCATTTGCCGATTGGAACCCTATTTGATCCCGCCACTCGATGGGATCGTGCTACTGGTGCATTCCAGTTTACTAAATCCCATTTAGGGTCCTCTTCCTCGTTTGTATCATGTTCCCATTGGGATTTTGTTCCCGGTAGGATTATGAAGGGTCTGTTTAAAGAAAGTACCCACGGAGGTACAGAACTAAACGAACGTTTCAATGAGCCTTGAGATTCCATTATATATCCCCGTAGAATCGTGCTGGGTCGCCGAGTGGTCTTAACTGAGCAAATCTCAAGTTGATGGTCTGGCGTTCAGTCCCAGGTCAAGCAAAAACATCCCCAGCTACCCGGATGGATGGGACCCGTTAACCTTGGATGGTAATTCATATAAGAGAAGGAAACTCTGAATTTAAACCCGGAGATGGAGTCTCGTAGGCGGATAACGTTGGTGCAATGAAACAATCCGACAACTCCAGCGACGCTTCTTCTCCTTCTTCTTCTTCTTCTTTATTTTGAGGGCCCACGATCAATGAATTGATCATTCTGGCTCCTATGTTTCAGAGGGGTTCGCGATGTTACTGTACATGGGTTTCAAGGGGATACTTCACTGGTTGCAAGGGCTACTCAGCAGTGGTGTTATGAACTGGGGGTTGGAATACAGGAGGCAGTAGACACAAATGTGTCGAGTGTAGGCGCCTCAACTGTTGCTTTTGGAAGCTTGTTCCAGTCCCCTATTGTCTTCGGCAGGAATGAGGAGCTCCTTTACTTTGTTCTTGTCACGCCCCTGGTGCCAAGCTGTATCATCCACATGATGTTGCCTTGGGTTTTATCCAGCGGCGTGGAGAGAGGCGATTTGCTGTTGTTGACCTGCTTATAATCCTAGAAAAATAATCCCAGGCCTTGTGGAATTCGTCCTGCGAAGTCCACACCATCGTCACATTGTGAAGGACGGATGCCAGCAAAAAAGATCAATATAGAACTTTCTAGAACATTCTAGATTAAAAATTAATATAGTCCTCGAAACGTGTAAACAATAGTTTTCAAAAGAATTATTTTTCGAAAAAGAAAAAAAATATACAACTAAATGCATTACTATAACTATAAAAACTTTTCCCTATAAAATAAATTAAAATGACTTAAACAGAGTAGGGTTAAACCTGAAACTTGTACTAACCTGATTGCAGTCTCTCCCCTTATTACCCCTAAAATAAATTAAGATAAATTATGGAGTTAAAATTTGAAATCTGTCCCATTAAAATCTATTTTTAAATGACATAAATATATAGTTTTTTAAACTATCTAAATTTCTGGAAAATTCTAGATTGGATATTATAAGTTTTGAATCCACCGATATTTCTATACGGACAGTGCAGGGTGTTGCTACCGAGCTAGGCGCATATTTATTTATTTAGGCATTTTTATATAGCGCTTACCTTAAAGCTCTAAGCGCTTTACAATTATTAAAAACATGTAAACTAAGTAAAATAAAAATGAAAAACCAGAGACACTAGGATAGTAACTACTATACTACAGAAACAATTAAAATGGCTATAAAACGAGTAGGCTACACTTTGGCACGTGTTGGCCTACACTACAGGATCAACTCGAGACCGAAAATGAGGCAGGGCAAGTAGGGTGCATCACAGGTCATAGGCGGACCTAAACAGATGGCCATCAAATCCCATAGAATCTATAGTGTTGTCTAAGCTTTACGATATTAATTATATATCTTATATAAGGAAAAATTAAAAGGGGCCCCAGCCCCCAGATGAATGTATATCATGAGTTCAGTACACTTTGGCATTTGAGTATGGATAATCAAGTGTATGTGTAGTAAGTTTGGTCAAGATCCATCCATTCATATAAGAGTATTTATTGTTAATTTTATTTATAGGCCCTATAGCATAGCTCATATAAGAAAAAAAAAATGAATTCGGGGCCCTCGGCCGAATTAGGTCAAGGTCGATCAATCCATGTAAAAAACCTTTGATCCTGATCCCGGCGCAATCCTGTTTCCGGTGTGATCCCGCTCCCGGTGGGATCCAGTCTTCTTGTGGCTCCGGATCCAGGGGAATCTAGATCGCAGTGGGATTCCGATCCCGGTGGTATCCCACTTCCCAGTTGGATCCCAATCCCGGTGGGCTTCAGATCCCATTAGGATACCGTTCTCTGTGGGATCCCGTTCCGCATATGGACACTCTTTTCCGATGTTATCCCATTTCGCGATAAGATCCCAATACCGGTTTATTCCCGTTACCCGATGTTATCGCGTAACCGATGGGTTCTAGTTAACTGTCTGATCTCGTTCCCCATAAGGATCCTGTTCCTCTATGTCAGTGTTCCTCTATGGGGTGACCCTCAGCCACAAAATTATTTTCATTGCTACTTCATAACTGTAGAGCATGTGTGTTTCAGGTGGTCTTAGGCAACCCCTGGGAAAGGATCGCGACCCACATGTTGAGAACCGCTGCTCAATGGGATCATGCTCACTGCGATTTTGTTCGAATAAACTTTTAGAACCCATTATATATCCCCGTAGAACAATATAGAACCTTGTGGAACATTCTAGATTAAATTGAATCTATCCTCCATGAAACGTGTAAAAAATTACTTTTCTACGTAATAATTTCTCGAATGCGAAATATTATACAACTAAATTGTACTACTATAACTATAGTTCATTTAAATTGAAATAGGGGCCACAGTTGGGGGGGGGGGGGAGTTTAATAAATAACGGATTTGT
>CAXITT010000279.1:945964-994282 GCA_964033795.1 Lymnaea stagnalis
GGGGGGGGGGGGGGGGGGGCTATAAAACATTTAGATAAATTATGGAGTTAAAATTTGTCCCATTTAAATTGGTTTAAATAGATGATGCTATTTTAAATAATCGAACTTTCTAGAAAATTCTAGATCGGCCCTGCATGGATTGGATATTATTAGTTTTAAATCCACCGATATTTCAATACGGACAATGAAGGGTATTGATATTTGCTATCAAGATAAGCATAGATCCATGAATTCACATAGAACCTATAGTGTTGTCTAAGCCTATTGATATTTGTATAGCTTGTATGAGGAAAAATATAATGGGGCCCCAGAGGGATGGATATTATGAGTTTAGTACCCTTTCCTTTGGTATTTGAATATGGATAATCAAGTGTATGTGTACTAAGTTTGGTGAAGATCCACCAATCCATGTAAAAACGTATGTGGAACAAATACAAAAATTCACTTTTATTACATATATTTATATATATTGTTGTTCGTCCGTCGAAGTCAAGGACCATCGAATCATCCGGTTAGGGGCGGGCGGGGGGGGGGATGGGATTACGGTGAGCTCTTAGGTGGCTTGTTAGACCGATCCTTGCTCGGAATAATCTATGACACCGTGGGCATGGAATAGTTGCTTCAGACTATTTATATTATATATATATTTATGATATGTGTGTGTTTGTTTATACTTAGTTTTAATTAGTTTCTATAAATTTGGTAGGTAGAAGTAGAAGCTTAAAAACCATTTTTAAAACAGTCTCTTTTAATGCTCTTATATTTATATACAATCTAGCAACACACTATATACGTGTGTATCATTACACTATACACGTGTGTATCATTACACTATATACGTGTGTATCATTTGACACAATGGATGATGGGTTTGAAAAGCATCCACTCTTTTACCAAGCCACTGGTTTACCTTTTACAATCAATTTACCATATTAGGTTTTCTATTTTAGTAGCATGCAAATTTCAAAGATAATTGACATTTTGACTTTTGCTGACCTCATTTAAGGACCTGGTGATGGTGAAATCTTTGTTACCTTCGTTTATCACAAACTATTAGTAAATAAAAATAATTCCCCTGTTTTAAACAAATGTGTTTTCTTAATGGCGAGTTCATTTAAATCTGTGTTATGAACTTGACATTGATCAGAGTAGTGCTTACTAGTTTACATTGCAACTTTCATTAAGAAACTTGCTGTTAAGAATAAGGAAATGAGATTCTGAAACTTGTGATGCTGTCTTTATTTATTCTTTTTTTTTTTTTCCTCCTTTTTTATTTTTTTAAAGTGTATAGAAAATAATTCATTATCATATTTTTAAAAATAAAACAGCAGTTAATTTTTAATAAGAAATTCTCTTATATTGTTTTTAAGAATAAGGAAATTAGATTCTGAAACTTGTGATGCTGTCTTTATTTATTCTTTTTTTTTTTTTCCTCCTTTTTTATTTTGTTAAAGTGTATAGAAAATAATTCATTATCATATTTTTAAAAATAAAACAGCAGTGAATCTTTAATAAGAAATTCTCTTATGCTGAAAACCACACCCCTCGCACTTGAATTTTTACAAAACTTCTTGTTCATTCACACACCCTCATTAAAAACGCTGTGTCCAAGACTGTACATACCATTTGACATAGCAGCCATGGGCCATGGCATTATCACTTAGATAAGTAAAATACGAATGTCTTTAAAAATAACTGTTCATAAGACAAAATGCATAGGCTATTTATTAATTTATTGTCTAAAACATTTTTTTTATATTGAACTTATCCCTTAAAAAAAAAATAGAAGTGTGATCCTTTTAAGCAATAAAATGTGATGATGACTAAATGAAACAACCATTTTTAAATCTCATCTTTAAATGATAAACATCATAATCTGATATATATTAATGACATTAATTTTATTTTATTAAATATTTTATTTCTGTGAAACTAAATTTTAACCAAGGTTAATTGAAAGGGTAAAAAATCATTAATAAAAAAATAATAATACAAAATTAGAAATTTGAAGTGCTGCAAATTTAATTGAATAGGTGAGGTAAAGTTCAACTTTGATTTATTTTAACTAAACTGTACACATTCATAGCTCATCTGTTATTGTTTTAAATTTTGAATTAAAACATTTTAAGAATCCACTTAATAATAAATAGTTTTTAAAAAAAGGCAATATTTAGCTCTGAAATGTTTTTTGGGATAAGTAATAATGTTAAAAGAAAATATACCTTGCAGAAACCATTAAAAAAAAAAAAGATAGACAAATCTTCAAGATATTGTAAAACAATATAAAGAAGTTATAAAATAAATAGAAAATGATCCATATATAAAAATTAATGTAAATTAAATTTTTAATTAAAACATTTTAAAAATACAATTAAAAATAAATAGTTTTTAAAAAAAGGCAATATTTAGCTCTGAAATGTTTTTTGGGAAAAGTAATAAAGTTAAAAGAAAATATACCTTGCAGAAACCATTAAAAAAAAAAAAAGGTCGACAAGTCTTCAAGATATTGTTCAACAATCTTAAGAAGTTATAAAATAAATAGAAAATGGTCCATATATAAAAATTAATGTAAGCTTTCTTTAATATTTAAATTAAATCTAAAAATATTGGAAATCATTAAAATACACTACACAAGTGACTGTTCTAAATGTATTACAAAATATTTAAATATGGAATATTTGCAAATCAGTATAAAGAAATAAAGACAATTGAATGCCAAATCATTATTCCTAAGCATAAAATATGGACACAAAATATTCACCCCCCCAAGAAAAGCAGGAACAGAAGTAAGTAATGTTGTGATATATTTTAAAAAAATCAAGATTTTTACCAGCACACTTCCATATTTAATATTATGGCACCGAAAAAAAATGTTATTTTTACCAGCACACTTCCATATTTAATATTATGGCACCGAAAAAAAATGTTATAAGAATGAAATTGATTTACATAAGTTGATATTACAAAGCATCACATATAATAAATTGATTCTGTTTCGGATTATTATGTTGAAAGACTTCATAGAGAACAAGCAATGAGACATGATCAGTTACAGTCATCATTTTGAGTAATTATCTCATTATTGCTTGCAATGATTCAAACCCAATCCAAACAAAATTTGATCACACATTATTTACACTTATAAAGGAAGGATAAAATAAACCTACTGCGAAATGGAGCAGCTTTAAAAAATATGTTTTTTTAGGGGAGAAAAGATGTGAAAATTGTTTAAACACAGTTTTCAATTAAATTTTCTTAACAAGGATTATTAAGACAATCTTTCCATACCTGATGATAGATCTAAATCTAAATGATAGATCTAAATCTAAATGATAGATCTAAATCTAAATGATAGATCTAAATCTAAATGATAATTCCAATGACCCGTAAAACTATCCAGAAAATACTATAATATAATCAAAATCACATTTGTCCATCCTGCCATATTTTCACACCTCTTGATAACTCCCAGATTCTCCTTCCACTAACTTTACAACAATTACTTTTATCAAGGGGCTGAAATAAACTCTTTTTTTACTCCAATAAACACTTCCATCCTTTCACTGAAAAATGTCAGTGAGTTAGGTATGTTTCCCTTAATTTACACATCATTTCAACCTTAGACAAGATATGATAAAATTATGGATAAATATAAAAGCTTGGAGTACACCTGTATCAGTGGAATGTAATCAGTTTTTCAGATGAACGGAAAAATCTTTGAATACTATGACAGTTATTAAAATATAATATTTTTTTAAACATTTTAAATAGTAAAAAAACAACAACTAGAGAGCAATGTTGATAATTAGTTTATGACTTTGTAATATTTTATATGAGTTTTACCACTCAATGTTCCAGTGAGCTTTTCATGAATATACTGACAAGTCACGTTATATAACATTGATTTAGCATTAGGGAGCCAAAACAATTACATATGTCCCAAGGAGAAGTCCACACTTGAATGCAAATAACTATCCTCATGAGATAAAGATTTGTTTATGCAATGAAAAGTAAGTTTCATATTCTAATAGGAACACAAATTTAAACTGAACACATCAGTGTGCTATAGCAGATGTAACACTTGAATAGGACAACCTGAGCTGGTAGACGGGTTTGGACGTATCTGTTTAAACAGTCTGAGGGCTTCTATAAAGGGATAGGGGAGGGAAAAGATGGGGACATACTGCTAAAATTATGAAAATTGATATGCTTTTAAATAGTCACCTTTAAATGCAATAGCTTCTGTGCAGAAGAATGAAGTTTTTCTTCAACAATGAGACACATGCTTATGAGATGTTACCAAAATCACCAGTAGCTGTACTTGGTCATTTCATTACTACAAATGGACAGTTATATGATGAGAACAAATGAAAATAGAGCCACTTTGAAAAAAGAGGCTTTGAGCAAGTGGAAGTCACTTCATACAAGTTTGCATGTGAATGAAAATGAATGCAAATACTGCAAATAAGAGGCTTTAAAAGCAAAAGTAGTTTGATTGCAAAGCAATCACTTATTTAAACAATTTAAGGCACATTATTGCAGCCAGATTCCAGCTTTGAAAATCACCCAACAAATCAATAGCTGAAAGATGATGGAAGTGGATTCAGGTGGTCAAATGTTTATGCTAGTAATAGTAAAGGAAAATCTCAGAACAGTGTTGCCACTTCTCCTGCAAAGGGCACACAGCAATTCTATACTCCCTTTAGAAAGATGAAAGAATCGTGACATTTCATAAGTCTGATGATACTGGAGTCTAAATGTGTTTCTTTGTTGTTTTTTTTAAATATTATCAGTAGAAAGTGAAGGTCAAACCATTTAACTAGACTCTTCAGATAAACTAGAAAACTTAAGAAGAAATAAAAGGTGAAGCTCATACGAATAATAGGAATACAGTTAAGATTATTAACTGGTGACAATGAAGCTTAGGATGCCACATCACGAGCTCCCATAACTGATTTGTCTGATCATGGGTACATCATTTTTATATACTGGTAAAAATTGTTTTTAAAAAAAAGGTATCTTCGCACTAAGGAGTCACAAGACCTGCAGGCAGTTGGGGAACTGAGCTGTGGACACAGTAATTATTATTAAGAAATATAATATTAATAAGTAATTTATTTATGCAAGATTTTTAACTTAGCAGGTTCTAGTTAGAGATGGGGAAAAAAAACAACAAAATACATTGTTAGTTAATTGTATAACCTTGGCACAAAGATCAAGACCCATATGTATTGCAATTTTCACACATTGTGAGGTAAATAAATTATTTCAAAATTAAATACAAATTTTTATTTCTTTAAAGAATGAGTTTTAAAAAGAACTAACCTACCAGACTAAAATTAATAATAGTAACTACAAAATCTTAACAAGCAAATTGCCAAAGGCAGTAAAACGTTACCCCCTGCTCAACAATCTGAATGGGAACATACTAAAATTAGATTGGATTTTTATTATCAGACCTGAGGGTTTCATGTGCAAATGGGACATAGTTAAAATAATTTTTTTAACAGGACATTGTCACTTGAGACAGTAGTTCATTTTTGAGAGCGGGCAACAGAAATTTTCATGGGCAGAAAATTTTTCTAACAACATGTCTACACTTGGTTGATTTGGTAGTGGACACATTAAAAGAAATTTACACAAAAATCTTTAAAAAACAAGTTTGATTGTGGAACATGTCATTAACTTTGAATGTGGATTTCGGTTAAACTTTGGAAAACATAAATAAATTTGAATGCTAAATTTTATTGCATACTGCTTCGATTAATTTAATAGACTCCAAGTATTAAAAACTCTAATTCTGAAAGTAAACAAATGAATGGGAAAGAGATGTTTCAATGCTGGTGAATAGAATTTATAAATAAAGCAAGGATGCAATGGGCTGGCAGATACACTTTTTAAAAAAAATGTACAGAGAAAAATCCTGAAACACCACCACATAACAAAAAATTGATTAAAATTTATCTGTGATACCAGCAATCCAAGTTGATAAATTACTGGGAGTAGAACCTTATGCAGGGATGTAACAGTCAGCTCTGTTACACAACAACAAAAGAAAATGCACAGAAAGAGACTGCTGCTGCTAACTTATTTAGGAAGCAAAACTTTCCATGCTTTACAGCGGGCAACATTTTTTTTTAATGTATAAATAAATCAGATTATAGATTAAACTTTCATAATTTAGACAGTGATTTGAATAGTGCAAATATTATAAAAATTCACTGTACTGTGAAAACATGTCATGTATCTTTAAACCCTTAAAAAAATAATCCCTTGATAATAACAATGATTAGATTGGATCATTTTGAAAGAAGACTTTCAATCTGATATAAAACACTTGAAAATAATGGGATTTAAATGTGAGCAATTTGTGTCTTCAACTTAATTACCCTACTAAATTAAATTTTCATGAAAAGATTAAGAAATGCCATGATCAACATCTGTAACACCTTTGACAAGTTGCCCTGACTCTAAATTTAAATAGAAAAGTAAGTCAATGTTTGTCTTTATTTCACCAAGAGAAGAACCAAAAAAATGTGTTTGCCTATTTTTACTGACTTATATCCATGCTAAAATGAGATGACTTGTAAGAATTTAAGGCATCACGTAAAGCACATGAGATGGGAGTAGTTCTTAAGACACAGAAGCAGCAAAGTAATTGAGCAATTAAAAAAAACAACAACTTGTTTTGGGACGACACTGCCATAACTTTAACGTCTCATCAGGAACTCGGCTGAAGACTAGGTTCAACTGATAGTATGAACTCCAGGTCCTTATCATCACTTGGAGGTTGGTAGGAAGCGTCTTGTCAATAGCTGTAGAGTCACTAAGTTCATGATTTTAATTTACCTGGCAAGGTCCCTAGCACTAGGATAAATTCTGAAAAGGGAAATCAAACTGATTTAGTTATTCACAAGAGAACAGTATCAGAATGAGGAGAAGTAATGTTTGAATGACATATTTTACCTTTTTTCTGAGACCAAATATTTTACAATAATTTATTTCAACAGAGAGGCAAGATGCTAATGGAAATAGTGTAAAAGAGTGGAAACATTTTTTTGACTTGCTGATCACTTGAAAACTATGTGCTACGTTGGCAGACCACGGCTTTGCTAAAACTGTAAGTCCAAATAAATGTTATTATGCTATAAGGGGAGGGGAAAAAGTGTTACGTCTTCAAGAAGATTTTAAAATTTCTGTTAGAAAATATACCCTGTGGTTTATAAATAGCTATTGCGTATTTCAAAAAGGTTCTAATGAATTATTTTACAATCAAAGCATCTTAAGTTTGTAAGTCACAGAACATTTGTTTGAGAGCTTCTGGTATAGAACCTGGGTACTTATTGGTCTGGATATTTTTTGGTCTGGATACATATTGGTCTGGGAACTTATGGTCTGGGTATATGTTGGTCTGGGTACATGTTGGTCTGGGTTAGAGACTGCCAAAACCGAAACCAATCGAAAAATTACAAATGACTTTCGGGAGAAACCAAAAGCTTAACAAGACTTTCGGCCAAAACCAAAAGATTTAGATATTTTGAAACTTGTTTGAGCAAAGGTTCTGCACACTGGAAAATGATGGAAGAAAGTATCAATATTTATATTCTTTTTTTATAAAAATGAGATGATCATTTTAAAAGATAAACATCTAATGAGTACTTTGGCTTTTACCATTTGCATTAATAAGTATCTTAAAGTTGTTAAAAATGTGTTTTAAATTAGTATGGTAAGTGAAAATTTTGACTTGGTGGAGAGTGGGGGGCGGGGGACAAATTCATTCAAAATAGACCCTTAGGTGCAATTTGCTTTTATAATATAATTACAACACTACCTAGACATATTTGGTATCAATTGAAAGCTTAAACTAAAATGTCCCCACATAAGCCTTGAAGGAAATCTTTGTTCTGCTATACATTTTGTTTAAACATGCATTCTTATTGAAGGACATTCAAATTTTTCATTTATCCACAATTACCATTTAGCGGCTAATTTTAGATTTGACCCGGATTAATCAAAATGTCAATGAATGTTGAACTGTGTTTAGCATGATAATACAGTAGGCCCACTACATAATTATTATATGAGACACTGAAACATGCACATGTTTATGTAAGCTTATGATTTAAATTAAAGGCTATTTTATGCCTAATTATACAGATTGAAATAAATGCTTATATTTTTTAATCTTATTAAAGGTTCCATTATTCTCTTTCTTTACATTTGTGTCCAAACATGACTAGCTTTGTGGATTATTTTAACATTTTATTTTGTTAATGACAACGTTTATCAGCATGACAATGATGAATGTCGATAAATAAATGAATTGAATAAGCCTAAGGTTCCCTATTTTTAATTTTTTTTAAATTTAAAAAAAAAAAAAATTATAATTGGAAATTTTACTAACGTATTCCTTAGGAATTTTTTTTCCCACAATACTATTCACCTAAATATTACCATTCATATAGTTTTTTTTTCTTTTTCAACACAACTACTACCATTACCTAACCCTAATTGCAATTTTATTTTTGGAAATATTGAACTAGCAACTGTGAGCAATCAGAGGATTAGTCATATATCATAGGAAGACAGGAAGACTTCGAGCAATAATGAATATCGGATTGCTGGCAGACAGAAATACAGTCTGACTTCTGTCAGAATGCAAGGAGCCTCACTCACTTTGGGCCAAAACTGAAACTATGCGGAAAGTGATCAAATGGCAACTTTTGGTGACAAAACCGAAACTCGTCAGCCGCTAGGGTACTTTCGGCTGGGTACTATAGTCTGGGTACTATAGTCTGGGGTAATTTGGTCTGAGTACTTGTTGATGTGGGTACTTTGGTCTGGGTACTATGGGCTGGGTACTAGGGTCTGGGGTAATTTGGTCTGAGTACTTGTTGATATGGGTACTTTGGTCTGGGTACTATGGTCTGGGTACTATGGCCTGGGTACTTTGGGCTGAGTACTATGGTCTGGGGTAATTTGGTCTGAGTACTTGTTGATATGGGTACTTTGGTCCAGGTACTAATGGTCTGAGTACTATGGTCTGGGTATTTTGGTCTGGGTACTATGGTCTGGGTACTCATTTGTTATCAAACTCACCACAGACAATAGAGATCAACATTTACGGCCGTACGGGTCGTTGCAGAAATCAAAGGGCAGAGCAAGAAACCTGGTGAAGAGGTCCTCCCCAAAGCAGGAGTAGGCCAGCATGACTATGATGAGGGTGAAGGCTGTGAGGAATTGGATGACCAGCAGAAGATTGAGCTGCCGTTGCATATGTCTCGTCTGTGTCTCCAGCTGCTCAACCTGGACAGAGGGGGGGAAAAATATGATAAAGACCAAATAATAAATGATTCAAACAGAAATCAATAATTTATTATTCAGTGACATGATGGTAGGTTCTAATGGCCTGGGCGTGTCAGACCAGTGAGCCAGCTCTTCTTGCAGAAGAGGCAGTAAACTAGCAAACAAACATAAAATGCTGATGCCAAACTTGTCTTGGCACTAACAGCAATCTGTTTTAATTTATCCAATACTCATATGCAAAATATCTAACCAATTCTCAAAACATCAAACTGAATGTTTCAAAAAGAAGAAATGTAATAAAAAATTCAAGAAAATCAATGTCACGACCACGAAAAATTTAACAGAACTAAACAATGAGATAAATATAATTCCTGAAATAGTCAACATGCTTGACAGGTGGGTCTCATCTACCTGTTTGTCCATGTCATCGGCAACATTTTTATCATCTTGTTGGCTCACCGATAAGCTAACGGAATTATAGCGCTGCGCTGGATTGACTGATGGTGCTGATCTGACAGGTGCTGGCCTCTCCTACGATAATCAAATAGTGAGACCAAACACCGGGATAAAGTAGGAACTGGACAAGAAACTGGGACAATGTATGGGACTGGACCAAACACCGTCATAACGTAGGAACTTGACAATAAACTGGGACAATGTAGGGGACTGGACCAAACACCGGGATAACGTAGGAGCTAGACAATAAACTGGGACAATGTAGGGGCTGGATCAAACACCGTCATAACGTAGGAACTTGACAATAAACTGGGACAATGTAGGGGACTGGACCAAACACCGGGATAACGTAGGAACTAGACAATAAACTGGGACAATGTAGGGGCTGGATCAAACACCGTCATAACGTAGGAACTAGACAATAAACTGGGACAATGTAGGGGACTGGACCAAACACCGGGATAACGTAGGAGCTAGACAATAAACTGGGACAATGTAGAGGCTGGATCAAACACCGTCATAACGTAGGAACTAGACAATAAACTGGGACAATGTAGGGGACTGGACCAAACACTGTTACAAAGTAGGGAACAAACACTGGGACAATATAGGAACTAGAATTCATTAGGACTAATTCAATTTAAAAACTGGAAAAGCAATAATATGAAACAGAACTCTTGAGAGGAAGTAGTGATTATACAAGCTAGACTAAAGGAGAAAGTAGTGATAATATGGGAAGAAGTAGCCATGTTAAAAACAATGACTGTGTAAGCAATGATAAAATAATCTAGACTAGAGACCGACCGAAAGTGATTTTCTGATTTCGGCCCAAGCCAAAAATAGGCCGAAAGTTTAAAATGAATTTCGGCCGAAACCGAAGCTGAAGCCGAAACCTAAAATGAAATATTAAGATATTTTGAAATTCGTTCCCGCATACATTCTGCATACATTGAAAATGATGTGGGAAAGTATAAATATTTACATTCTTTTTATAAAAAAATGAGATAATCGTGAATATTTATAAATAAACATCTCAAACTCGCGGCCCGCGAGCCATTTGTGACCCGCAAGACGATATTTTGCTGCCCGCTACATGACAGAAAATTTTAGTGTAAATGCGCCAACCAGTTTCCCCCATTCTCATATCTATAACGGGACTCTCCGTGACGGTTTAGTCGATTAGTCTAATTCTGATTTTTAAAAAAAATGTTTCTATATATTTTTGTATGCAACAGTGAGTAAGTGGATGAAAGTGAATCCTAGTTCTTGAGAACCCTTAATGATTTTATTGTTATTTATAAAGGTTGAGCAGATTGTAACAGTTGTAATCCCATTTTTGTGGATTATGTGATGCGGCCCACTCTCATTCAGACACTACCTTCTGCGCCCCCCACCGCCCCGATGATTTGAGTTTGAGACCCTTGATCTAATGAATACTTTGGATTTTACCATTTTAATATAAAAGTAATTTAAATTGCTTTACAATTTTTTAAAATTAGTATAGTAGGAGAAAATTTGGCAAAAATTGGGGGGAGGGGGGGGGGAAATTAATGCAAATATTATTTTTTTAAACCAGGTTTCTAAAATTTGTGGTTCTAAAAGATCGCTTAATTTGTCTGTAAAGATCGTTTAGTTGGTTGTTATTGATTGGTTAGATTGTTCTTAAAGATCGGTGAGTTTGTTCATAAAGATCGCTTAGATTGTTCTAAAATATCGCTTAGTTTAATCTTAAAGATCGCTTAATTTGTTCTTAAAGATCGCTTAATTTGTTGTTAAAGATCACTTAGTTTGTTGTTAAAGATCGTTTAGTTTGCTGTAAAAGATAGTTTAGTTTGTTGTTAAAGATCATTTAGTTTGTTCTTAAAGATTGCTTAGTTTGTTGTTAAAGATCGTCCAGTTTTTATTAATGGTCGCTTTATTTTTTCTTAAAGATAAGTTAGTTTGTTCATAAAGATCGCCTGGTTTGTTGTTAAAGATCATTTAGTTTGTTCTTAAAGATCACTTAGTTTGTTGTTTAAGATCGTCCAGTTTTTGTTAATGATTGCTTTATTTGTTCTTAAGGGTCGTTTAGTTTGTTCATAAAGATCGCTTAGTTTATTCTTAAAAATCGCTTAGTTTGTTGTTAAAGATCAGTTAGTTTGTTCATAAAGATCGCTTAGTTTGTTCTTAAAGATAATTGATTAAGATCGATTAGTTTGTTCCTAAAGATCTTTTAGTTTGTTCCTAAAGAACATTTAGTTTTCTGTAAAAGATCGCTTAGTTTATTCTTATAAATCATTTAGTTAACTATTAAAGATCATTTGTTTTGTTCTTAAAGATCATTTAGTTAGGTCTTAAAAATCTTATAGTTTGTTCTTAAAGATCGCTTAGATTGTTCTAAAAGATCGCATAGTTTGTTTTAAAGGTTGCTTAGTTTGTTCTTAAAGGTTGCTTAGTTTGTTGTTAAATATCGTTTAGTTTGTTCCCAAAGATCGCTTAATTTGTTCTTAAATGTCACTTAGTTTGTTGTTAAATATCGCTTTCGCTGAGTATTAAAGGACCGAAAACCTGAGTCACTTTCCGCCAGATGGCCGAAAGTCTAAGTCAATTTCGTCCGAAACCGAAATTAAGCCGATAGTTAACTTTCAGTTTCGGCCGACACCGAAACTTGTCCGAAAGTGATAAAATGGCTACTTTCGGCGCTGAAACCGAAACCAAAATTTGGTCGGTCTCTAATCTAGACTAATATCAAGTTGTTACAATAATTTGGAGTCTGCAAGCTACAGGTTTAACCATAAGCAAACATCAGCTAAAGATGTGGTTAGGGCCAAAATAAACAGACTCAAGGGAAAAAATTAGAAAATCAAGGACTTTGAAGGAAGGTGTGATATATAACATTGGAGGGAGAAGAGATACATATAAAAATATGGGGGGGGGGCGCGACCTGACTTAGGGGTGTTACGCACTGGCTTCTAATGTGAGAAATTAATCTCCTATTTTAAATTTATGGCTATTCAAAACAGTGCATAACAAAAGGATGATACTATAGAGAAATACATTTACAAAAATACGACACCTAAAACAGTACCAATTACAATTAATAAGATTTAATTTAGTACTAATACAATTATAAAATAAAAGAAACATAATTACAAATCATCAACATACAGTATGATATATCTTGTACCGGTACACAGTTAACACAGTTAGTACAATGTGCCAATGAATAATGATGAATGTTGAATAAACACATATAAATACACAAAGAATAATACACATCTCGTGAAGTTAAAACTATTGAATAAACACATATAAATACACAAAGAATAATACACATCTCGTGAAGTTAAAGCTATCTATCTGAATCTCTGTCTCTCTGTATCTGTCAATCCCTTATATACATGTAGCGTAAGACGCTTCCAGAAAATAATTATGACGTGTTGTTTACATTTCTCGGGTTATCGAGAAGATTCGACAAGATACCAGGAGACATATTACCCAATGTGTAATTGACAGTGGTTGTGAACAAGATACATCAAAGAGAATTTAAACCACGCCCACAACAAACGCTACCGTCTGCTAGGGATCTAATTTAGGTGAAGCAAAGTTCACGCACGGGGAATGTGTGCTACATAACACCTCCCTTCTTAAAAGAAAAAAAATTTCCTTTTTCATAAATGGAATTCTTTTTCCATTAAAAATTACAGAAAGTACATTTCTTCCTTTCAAAATATCAGACAAAAAGCTTCTTAACAGCTTATAAACAATAACATAAGTTTTATGTTCAGTGAAAATTAATTTCTGGACAAAGTATCTGCAATGACATTATCTTTGCCTTTAATATATTTGATGTCCAAATTACATTCTTGTAAGAATAGGCTCCATCTTAACAATATTTGATTTTTGGAGACCATCTTATTCAAAAATGTTAAAGGATTGTGATCAGTAAAATACAGTACTGAAAGTAAAGAATAACTGACATAAAAATCAAATTGTTGGAGAGCAAGAATTAAACCTAAACATTCTTTTTCTACTGTGGAATAGTTTTTCTGATATGAGTTAAATTTCTTTGACAAATAAGAGACAGGATGATCTACACCGTGGTCATCTTCTTGAAAAAGAACTGCACCAATGCCAACTTCACTGGCATCTACAGCTAATTTAAATTGTTTGTTAACGTCTGGCGCAATTAGAACAGGAGCATTAGCTAATATATTTTTATTGTTTTCGAATGCTTCTTAAGGGAGAAGCAATAACTGAGAAATTTTTTGCAAAATTTTCTATAGTAACCTGCCATTCCCAAAAATCTCATTAACTGTTTTCTAGTAGTGGGTGGTGGACGTGATACAATAGCATTTATCTTAGCTGGAACAGGCTTTACATGACCTTGACCCACTATGTGACCTAAATATTCTACAGTTGCATGACAAAATTCACATTTATTTAAATTCACAGTTACATTTGCCTGCAAACAATTTTTAAACAGAGACCTTAATTGGTTTACATGAGTTGAAAAATCTTGACTGTAAATAATTACATCATCAATATAGCCGCTGCAATTTTCCTGGTCAGCAATAATGTTATAGACTAGACGTTGGAATGTAGCCGGGGCATTTTTCATTCCGAATGTCATTACTTTATATTGGTATAAACCATCTGGAGTACAAAAAGCAGAGATTTCTTTTGCTCTGTCAGATAGAGGAACCTGCCAATAACCTGATAGTAGGTCTATCTTGGTTACATATTTGGCATCGCCTATTCGATCTATAAGCTCATCTATTCTTGGAATCGGAAAGAAATCAGTCTTCGTAAATGAATTCACTTTCCTGAAGTCAGTGTAAAACCTGTAACTTTTGTCAGGCTTTGGGACTAAAATACAAGGTGAACTCCAGTTACTAGAGCTTGGTTCAACGATATCATTTTCAAGCATGTATTTTATTTCAGACCAGATTATTTCAAGTTTTTCCGGATTGACCCTATAGGGGTGTTGCTTGACCGGAACTGCATTGCCAGTGTCAATATCATCTACAGCAATGTTGGTTTTATTAGGGACATCAGGGAAGAGTAAAAAAAAAATCTGCATTAACAGACTTAACAACATCCTTCTCTGACAATGACAAATGTCCTAGTTTCTTATCCAAGTTGGCCAATATTTCTGAATTTTTAAGTTTGTAATTACCAACTTTATCTTGGACACTATCAAAGGTTTCAGTAACCTTTTCTTTAAGTACTGAAGTTACAGTTGAGATTGTGTTAACATTAGGTTCTGAGGATGGAGAATGATCATCACATTTTCTATCAACATAGTCTTTTAACATATTAATGTGACATAACTGTTTCTTTCTTTTACGATCTGGTGTTAACACAATGTAATTTAAATCATTGATTTTGGACTCAACAACATAAGGACCAAAATATCTAGCTTGTAGTGCCTGCCCTGGTATCGGCAAAAGCACAAGCACTTTGTCCCCTGAAGCAAACTGTAAGAATTTTGACTTTTTGTCATACCAAACTTTCATTTTACATTGAGAATTTTTTAAATGTAATTTAGCCAAATTAACGGCATTAAAATGTTTAGTTTTAAATTTTAGGACATGGTCAAGAAGTCCTTCCGTGGGTGTCGATGACATCCACGTGTCTTTTAAAAGTTTAAGGGGACCGCGACCGTGTGGCCAAACACCAGTTCGAAGGGGCTGTATCCAAGTGATTCTTGAACTGCTTCTCTTGCGGCGAACAGTAGCATGTTGATGCCTTCATCCCAGTCTTTCTCTTGTTCTAGGCAGTACGTTCTCATCATGTTCTTCAACGTCTGATGGAATCGCTCAAGTGCTCCCTGTGACTCAGGATGATATGCACTCGACAAGCAGTGTTCTATGCCCAATTGGTTCATCACTTGTTTGAATAGTCTAGCCTTGAAGTTGGTTCTTTGATCAGATTGTACCGACTTTGGAAGACCAAACAATGTAAAAAAAACTTCGTCAAGGCTTTGACGATGTTTGGAGTCTTCATATTGCGAAGAAGAATAGCTTCTGGGAACCTTGTTGCTGCACACATGATTGTCAGCAAGTATTGGTGACCTGATTTTGTCTTTGGCAGAGGTCCAACGCAGTCTTTAATCACGCGACTGCAAAGTTCTTCGAACGCTGGAATGGGTTGAAGAGGAGCTGCTGGTATCTTCTGATTTGGTTTCCCTACCACTTGACAAGTATGACATGATCTGCAGTATTCAACCACATCTTTCTTGATTTTTGGCCAAAAGAAGTGTGACATGATTTTGTGATATGTCTTCTTTACTCCCAAATTGCCTGAAAGTGGTGAATCATGGGCTAGGTTCAGGATTTCGTTCCGGAATGGTGTTGGAACTACTATCTGATGAACTATTCTCTATTCTTCGTCAGCATTTGCGTCTGGAGGTAGCCATTTTCTCATAAGTTTGTCATCTTGAATCTAGTAACATACAGGGAATTGTTCAGCTTCTTCTTGGGTCAAAGCGTTCTCTCGAAGTTTGAATATTTCTGGATCACTTTTCTGCTCTTCAATAAGTTGCATTCGAGTTGGAGTCTTGTGATTAATTGCCTCTTTGTTTAGACTGGCAAAAATTTTTTTCCCCAGGTCAATTTCAGGATGGATTTTATTGCATTTTTGTGACATCTCTTCTTTGGAGATCTTAGAAGTCATGGCCCTTGTCACAGCACATGCTGGATACAATTCTTGATCTTCTTCCTGAATTTCAGTGAAACAAGATTCATGAGTAACGATGGGTTCGGCTATTACCTTACCACCAGCTAAGTCATTGCCTAGCAGCAACGAGATGCCGTCCACTGGTAATGTTGGTTGGACACCCACAACCACAGGTCCGGAGACTAAGTCTGATTTGAGGTTGATGAGATGTAAAGGTACATCTATGCATCCCAGCTCTACACCTCGTAACAGGATGTTGCTCCCAGTGGCAGTAGATTCAGACAAAGGAACTATACCCTCAACTAGCAAGGACTGTGAAGCATCTGTATCTCGTAAGATTTTGATTGGTCGTAGACTGGAAAAATCACCTGTCAGTGATATGAATCCTTCCGATATGAAAGGCATGAAGTCTTGTATGACATCAGTAGTTTCTGATGTAGAATTTTGGACCTTGGTAGGTAAACTCTTGTTGGAGTCTTGAGAACATTCGGCTAGGGTAGAGGAAGTAAAACTCTGGGTAGAGTCGTCAAAGCTTGCACACAAGTCCTCAGTAAGACGCCCTCTGGAGGTTGACCTCTTCTTGGAGCAAAAGGATCTTGGCGACAAGCTCATAAAACTCGAAGTCGCAGTAGGAACTTGGCTAGAGTCTGTGAAACTAGCCTTATTGCTCATAATGGAACTCTTTGATGAGTCATGACAAACCTCTTTGAAGTTTTTATGGACATCTGGAGAGCAAAATCTTTAGAATTTTGAAAATGTGTTTCCAGATTATGATGAGACGTACAAGCGGAGACTTTGCGTTGTGTACCAGGATGTGTGGTCTTCTCAGTTTTCTTCTTGAGTTTCCAGCACTCATCCCTTGTATGTCCTTCTTTTTTACAGTAATAATAATAATAATAATAATAAAGTTCATTTAAAAAAACACGCTTCATCCCCAAAGGCTCGAAGCGCTGTACAAAGTCAACAAAAAACATATCTATAATTTACCACATTTAAAACAAACACAACACTACAAAAACTAATTACAAGCATACAATATCAAAGTCTTTCTAGCCATTTCAACCCGGAGCAACACAGCAACACATGGAAAATAAGGTAGACAATCATCCCAGAAGGTATTTGCGAAATAGATGTGTCTTTAGATCTGTTTTAAAGGAATCCAGTGTCTGGTTGTTTCTAAGATCGACAGGAAGGGCGTTCCAAATTGTTGGACCAGCAAATGCGAAAGTGCGCACATGTAAGCACATGTGTCTTTTGCACTTGTTTCTTTTGTACCATGCTTGTATGATTTTTGTGGAGGTTTACTGTAAGTGGATGCAGCTGTCTTATTGTGCCTGTCTTTTTTGGTATCAGATGGGTTCTTTGAAAGTTGATGTGAGATGGTGAAGTCGTCAGCTAAAACTGCTGCATTATGTGCGTCACCTTCGCCACGGTCTGCAATATGTATTTGCACCTCTGTACAAACACAATTCTTGAACTCCTCCATCAGAATGAGGTTCTTAAACTTTTTGAAGTCTGCATCGGTGTTGGTTGCGTGCAGCCACTTGTCCAAGAGTCGTTCGTTTTTCCCGGAGGAACTCAACATGAGTCTGACCATCACATTTCCACAGCTCCTTAAACTTTTTACGGTAGGCTTCGGGGACACATTCATAAGCCTTAAGTATTAAGGATTTTACTAGGTTATAGTCCCCGCGCTGTTTAAAGACACAAAGACTTCGGCTGCCCTTCCGGTCAAAGTTTCAGGAATTTTACAATTTTGGGCAGTTATTTCAAACTGTGCAAAATATTGGTCCACCTCTTTTTCCGTATATTTCGGGATTACTTTTGCAAATTTTATTGCATTGCAACCCTGACCGGCTGGAGCTGTGAGTCTATTTTCCATTGCTCCCAAATTGGCCGTTATTTCCATTTCTTTTAATTTAATTTGGAGCTCTGGCTCCATTTGTTAAGCTCTTATTCTTTTTCATCTCTCTCTCTTTGAACATTTAGCTCCAATTGTCTAAGCTCTCGTTCTTTTTCATTTCTCTCTCTGAGCATTTAGCTCCATTTGTTTGAGCTCCCTATCTTTATCTAGCTCCAGCTGTTTAAGCTCTCGTTCTTTATCTAGCTCCGGATGTTTGAGCTTCAGTTGGAGTTCCATACTAGGATCATGCGGTTGTGTCACTGAGGTCAGTTCGTCCTCAGATAACACATCCTCATCCACTAAGTGGACAATGATCAGATCTCGTACGGTCTTTTTTACTGCCGAATGAGCTACATTTATTCCTAAATCTTTAGCAATGGAAAATAGCTCCTTCCTAGAACCTTTGTCTAATGCCTCTACTGATGGGTTTTCAACATCAAAATCCATTTTGTCACAGGCAAAATATAACAATAAGTTTTATAAAAATTTAAGCTTAGTGAACACACTAATTTAATTGAATTTAAAGAAAATTGTAACTAGCTCTGTTGTTGGTATCGTAAAATGGTATCATGTACTCAAATTTAGTTTGATTAAATTAAAGTAAACAGTGGGCCAAAATCCACAGAGGAATACTCGATGTATTATTGGTGTATTAAAATTTATGGATTCAAATATCAAAGGACACTCCCACATTTTGTTAAAATTGGCGACTTTTAAGAAATAAATGTGGATTATAGTATTCAGGGACTTGGGAGAAATAATAATATGGATTCAGTTATCCCCGGAAGAACCCACAATTGTTAAAATTGGGGACTTAAGAAAAATAATAATATCGATTCAGTTATCGAGGACGAGCTACCCCAATTGTTACGCACTGGCTTCTATTGTGAGAAATTAATCTCCTATTTTAAATTTATGGCTCGTTCAAAACAGTGCATAACAAAAGGATGATACCATAGAGAAATACATTAACAAAAATACGACACCTAAAACAGTACCAATTACAATTAATAAGATTTAATTTAGTACTAATACAATTATAAAATAAAATAAATATAATTACAAATCATCAACTTACAGTATGGTATATCTTGTACCGGTACACAGTTAACACAGTTAGTACAATGTGCCAATGAATAATGATGAATGATCAATGTTGAATAAACACATATAAACGCACAAAGAATAATACACGTCTCGTGAAGTTAAAACTGTCTATCTGAATCTCTGTCTCTGTCAATCCCTTATATACATGTAGCGTAAGACGCTTCCAGAAGAGAATTATGACGTGTTGTTTACATTCCTCGGGTTATCGAGAAGATTCGACAAGATACCAGGAGACATACTACCCAATGTGTAATTGGCAGTGGTTGTAAACAAGATACATCAAAGAGAATTTAAACCACGCCCACAACAAACGCTACCGTCTGCTAGGGATCTAATTTAGGTCAAGCAAAGTTTTCGCACGGGGAATGTGTGCTACATAACGGGGGAAACAAGTCACACAAGAGGAAAAGTTGGCTTCATACCAATAGGCACTGGCAGACACTGACGGCACTGGCAGACACTGAGGACAAGTTTCAGATCAGAAAAGGTTCACTGGGCAGAGAGAAATGGCACACTAAAGAGACCAAAATCTACAAAGATGTGTTACAGCAGGAGGATCACCACCAGTCCAACAAATACAGTCTCTAATTATGAAGGTACCAACCTTGGACGCCAGCGTGTCTTGACCACCAGATGGCCGTACTGCTCCTGCTGGTGGACCCACCGGTGCTCCTGTCTGGGAACACTTCAACCTGAGGATTCAAAAATTAGGCAAGTCTTTACTAAAGATCCCGATTCCTAATCCCAATAAACATACAGTGTGCTATTCAAGAGTTATGTTAATTTTTAGTGCTATTCAAGAGTTATGTTAATTTTTAGTGCTTTTCAAGAGTTTTGTTAATTTTTAGTGCTTTTCAAGAGTTTTGTTAATTTTTAGTGCTATTCAAGAGTTATGTTAATTTTTAGTGCTATTCAAGAGTTTTGTTAATTTTTAGTGCTATTCAAGAGTTTTGTTAATTTTTAGTGCTATTCAAGAGTTATGTTAATATTTGGTGCTATTCAAGAGTTATGTTAATTGTTGGTGCTATTCAAGAGTTATGTTAATTGTTGGTGCTATTCTAGAGTTATTCTATTTGGTAGTGCTATTCAAGAGTTATTCTATTTAGGTAGTGCTACTCAAGAGTTATGCTATTTGGTAGTGCTATTCAAGAGTTATGTTAAATTTTAGTGCTATTCCAGAGTTATGTTATTTGGTAGTGCTATTCAAGAGTTATGCTATTTGGTAGTGCTATTCAAGAGTTATGTTAATTGTTGGTGCTATTCAAGAGTTATTCTATTTGGTAGTGCTATTCAAGAGTTATGTTAATTGTTGGTGCTATTCAAGAGTTATTCTATTTAGGTAGTGCTACTCAAGAGTTATGCTATTTGGTAGTGCTATTCAAGAGTTATTCTATTTGGTAGTGCTAGTGAAGAGTTATTTGGTCCCTGCACAACAGATAGGGGGACAGAAGAAAGGCTCTCTGCAAATATTCCCTTTAAGGCCATACATAGCCTTGATTACAATATCCATCTCCCACCCCGAGACCCTACTCCATATAAGTACTAATTTTTCTTCATGAATGACCACAGCATTGGTTGGATTGACCACAGCGTTGGTTTGAATGACCACAGCATTGGTTGGATTGACCACAGCGTTGGTTTGAATGACCACAGCATTGGTTGGATTAAACTACCCACCCCCACCCCCTCAAATAAAAAAATAAAAATAAATAATAATACTTTATGACCTACTTTTGCATGAGTCACCATCGCCATAATTCCACCGAAAAATTCCCGGCCCCATCAGTAATAACTAACAACCTACTTGTGTTGCATGACAGCGTCTTTAGGGGCATCCTTGAACATGGTTATAGGATCAGTTGCATTACCAGGGGTCGTCTCCATGGCCATGATGAGAAATTTCTCTTTGGTTATATCCGCCCTCACATCTGCAACAGAAAAAGCGGAGAAAACTATTGTTAAAAAAAGAAAAAAAAAGAAGAGAATGCACTCTCAACTGGTCCACACAGTAACATTAGAGTTTTACATATTTTATGGGATCTGAGAAGGCCTTTGAAATCTATTTTTAGATCAAACAAAACAGTTGTATAATACCCACCTTTGGTCCAAACACCCCTCTTCATTTCACCCATGTACAGATTACAGCCTGCGGTAGTTATCAGACTATAGGTTTAATGGAAATTGATTCTCATTTTTTTATTATTATCTCAAGTTACATGGTTAATTTTGTAAATGACATCCTCATTTGTTAATTTATTGTTACTTCAAGAAATTTTATTTTATGCTGAGCTGACCTCGAGTTGAGCCACGTTAAATTTCAACAGTAACCTTATTTTTACCAGTGACAGACTGTGATAATGTGATTTACATCATCATCAGTGGCGCAAAAACCCATGTAGGGCCCTTGCCTGCTCCACCACATCTTTCCATTCGGAGCGATTCATGGCTTTCCGCCTCCATGCGCGAACCCCCAACTGGTGTATATCCATCTTCACATCATCGATCCATCTCAGCCTTGGGCGACCGGTGAGTTGTCTGCCCCTAGGCTTCTGCCTGTATATAACTTTTCCCGCTCTACATTCCAGCATCCTTTCAACATGTCCTGCCCAGCGTAGTCTGCCTTGTTTTATCATTGTGACTATGGGTGGGTCTTTGTACAAATGGTAAAGTTCTTGGTTTGTACGGTTTCTCTAGATATCATTTTCTATCACTGGGCCGTATATTTCCCGTAGGATTTTCCTCTCCCATGTTTTGAGCCGGTTCTCTGTTTTTCTGGTAAGGGTCCAAGTCTCACTAGCATATGTTACTACAGGTCTTATGATGGTGGTGTATATTGTCTTCTTTGTTCCCCTTGAGAGGTTTTTGCTTCCCAGTAGCTTTTGTAGGCTGAAATAGGAACGGTTGCCTGCTGTTATCCTTTCTTTCACCTCTGACGTTATCTCATTGTGCTCGTGTACAGTTTCCCCTAGATATTTGAATTTAGCCACTCTCTCAAATTGTGGTTGTTTATATTGATGTTATCATCAGAATGGGAGTTTCTTGACATTATCATATATTTTGTCTTCGGTTCATTTATATCAAGACTAGCTTTGATTGAGGATTTTTCAAATTCCTTGAATGCTTTAATTAAGTCATTACGGTTTCTACCCAGTAGTGCTATATCATCTGCATATGCCAGGTACTGCAATGGTTGGCTATTTAAGGTTCCTGATGGTCGTTGTTCTGTAATACCTCTCTGGAAGTAGTTTGTTATGGTTCCACTGATGCTCACGTGTAGGCTTCTAATAACTTTTTCTAGCATAATAATAACAGGATACATGATAGTGAGTCTCCTTGTCTGAGGCCCCGATTAATTAGGAACTCCCTTAAGTTCAACAGTAACCTTATTTTTACCAGTGACAGACAATGATAATGTGATTTACACATTCACCCCAATATTAATTGATAACTATAAGCGGATACATCTCTGCAAAACAAAGGGACTGCAGATTGCAATATTAACGTCAGTCATATGCTTTTGGAAGTTAGCATTTTTTTTCAAATGCCATATTAACTAGATGCGAGTAGTTATTGCATACATTCTATAAACTGTATGTTTATTTATTTACTATTAAGATACTCTATTGCATGATTTTGACACAATATTGCACAATTTTTTTTTGGAGTTCTATGGTAACTAGGTCTTATTTTGTGACAGACGTACCCTGATTATTTTTAACTCTGAGATGTTAATCCTGACAAGTATCTGATTTTTATACTGATGAGTGTAAGAGACTCTAGATGGGTAGATGTGTGATTGAATGAAGTACAAGTAAGCTTGGCCAAGACTACTTTTAAAAAATGATTGATTTTCAACTTGATAATTGCTGCCCTGTCCCACTAAATGCCTTGTGGGGCATCAAAAGGTCAGGTTAGACAAAATTAAATAAAAAAACTACAGAGTGAGGGGGCACTAGTAGACTTGGTTGAACAACACGTCTGTTCAGGGTGAAATTCTAATGTCTACCTTTTTCAACAACTTTATAATGGTAATTTTTTAAAATCTGTTCACTCTGTTGTGGCAGAAAATAAATAAGCTACTTGCATCAGTGGAGCTTTATGTTATGCCACATTTGCTTGACCTTATGGCAAAGATTCAGAGACAACCTGTTTGACAGGTAATGTAAGTTGTGGTTTTGTATTGAAAAACGCACCAGGTACAAGGTAGACATACACTTCCTCTTTTTTCTCTGGTGCAATGATTCCTGCACTGGGTCGTACTCGAAACTTTTCTGGAGATGTTGTCTTTACCTGATAAGGGGAAAAAGAAAATTATGACTAACACTTAAATTTTTATCTTTCCCGCCTTAAAATTTCACTTGCTAGTGTATATTCAAGTTGTATAATCAGTAAATTCATATAAATAACCCTACAACAGAACCAACAAATTGAACTCACTATTTGTACAACAGATCCAAAAAAATTGAACTCACTATTTGTACAACAGATCCAACAAATTGAACTCACTATTTGTACAACAGATCCACAAATTGAACTCACTATTTGTACAAAAGATCCAACAAATTGAACTCACTATTTGTACATCAGATCCAACAAATTGAACTCACTATTTGTACAACAGATCCAACAAATTAAACTCACTATTTGTATGATGGGTTCAACAAACCCAAATCACTATCCCAACTGAATTCAATATTTTGTTTCAATATCCTTTACAAATTTACATCCAACTTAATGACAAGTACTGACTATGCTATTTATAAGTTGTCTTAATGAGTATGACTCTGCTTCTCCTGGTACTTGAATTAACTACAAAAGAAATATGTTTGATATAAGTCTCTTGGATATCAGTCTTTGAAAAACATACCCAGATGTCTAATCTGTCCTTGCCCATATCTCCCCCCTCCCGCAATTACCTTAAATGCTACGGGAACAGGCAGTGTATTTGTCATGGTGATAACATCAAAGGAATCCCCAGTGTCCCCTGGTTGAAAGACCAGCTCATCCGCAGGACTGAGGATACAACAAACCGTTCATCTTGTCATTTTTCCAATCATGCAGTGCTCAGTACAATTTTTTTAATTAAAATAGTTAGTTTTTTTTAAAAAGAAATTAATTATTCTCTGCATCTGATACATCACAAATCATCTAGATAAGTACATGAAAATATTATTATTATTTTTTTAACAATTAGAGACTGTGTAAAGTAATCATGTTAACACAAATGTGTGACACAGAGAATCATAGCGAGTACAAAATTGTTTATGTAATGTTACTGATCTCTTTCCCCTTATTATAAGTTTCATAGAAATTTTATATTACTTCAGTATTTAAACAAAAAAATAATTAAATAATGATCCATTTGTGTAATGTTAAATTCCTGAAATAAATTGCTTCCTTTAATAACTAAAGTTTTTTTAAAAACTTAAATTGAGTAAGTTAATATAACTGAAGGAAATAGCTCAATGTGTACAAGAAGACATTTGCAGAGTTTACTAAAGTATGTTAGTTGAAAAATAAATTGGCAAAGCCCCCATAAATAAAAGCCAATATTTGATGTTAAACCAGTGGTTCTTAACCCTTTAAGAGGTATCGATCCCCACCAGTTTCATATACGCATTCACCAAACCCTTCTTAATAGGAAAAATAAAATATGATTTTTTTTGTCTGATTTTTTTTTTGGATCTCCACCGAACCCCTGAGACTGACGGGGTTCGATCGAACCCAGTTTAAGAACCACTGTGTTAATCTGGTCAAAATGAATTTGTTTTAGCAATATTGAAATTTGAAATGAAAAGAAGGTCACATTGTTCTATGCCCTTTGAGCTCCCAGTGGCTTAATTAATACTGATAAAGAGGCATTGCCACAAGCCCTTCTGGATATCATATTCAGATGAGTTTCGTGACAGGTGCTGACTCAATTAGACCGCCCGTGGATCAATGCTGTTTAAAGTGCACCAACCTCACTGTCAACAGCCGTCCAACATAGGTACTAGATGAAGCTAAGAATGGGGACCTCCCAAGAACTAATGAGCGCTGCAATAGGAACACAGGAAAAAAAACACAACAAAATTTTAAACACGAAAAGTGAACAAAAAGAGATCAACATAATTAATTAGGAAATGCAGTGGCCTTCTTTCCATGCCAGAATTGTACTTTCATTGCTGGTTAAAAGCTTTGGACAGTTGGTACAGAATGAAGTTAAATTACATAAGTAATTTGTTAGTTTACGACTCAATAAGACTGGTTGTAAATATATTTTTATGCATTTTTACATTTACTTTTATTTTTGTTTTGTTAATATCTGCTCCGAAATTTTAACTACTTTTTTTTTGCATAAAAACTAATGAAATAAACATTTTGACAAAAAATGTTTTTTTTAATATTCTACTCTAAATGTGACCTTAGTATTGTAATGTTTATTGAGATCTGAGATCAAATAGGTGTGACACATTAAAAAATGTGCCAGGAAAAAAAAATATAGATTATTATATAGATAATACAGATGTGAGCCATTATTGATTAGTAAGTTACGTTAGAGCAAAATAATGTTACTTCAGTTTTTTTTTTAATCAGTTCTTATCTCAAGACTGCTTTTGACCAGACATTTCTTTAAGTGGATTTTTATTTTTACTAAAAATACTGCATCAGTTAGTCACTCAGAAATATCTACAAATTTGTAACAGCGTAAAAGAAAAAAAATTAAAAAATTAGGAAAACAGCAAAACTGTCAATAAAATTTTTAAATAGAAATTGCCGAATGCAAAGAACGCATTTTTTTTCTCTTAAAACTAAAGCTTGCTACTTAAAACATGTAGAATATTTTACTGTATAGACATATACAGTGGAAATAGATTTCATAACAATGTTTTATGTGAAATTAGAACTGTTAACATTGTCCATCTATTATTTCTTTACTTCCCAAATTTCTAAAGATTCTGCAAACATGTGATGCTAAAAAAATTTTGATACAAGGATGTTGCTAGCCCCACACTTTCAATTAGTTGGAAAAAAAAAGTTCTAAAAATGACATATGATAATTATTTTGACTTTTCATTTATTGTTTACAGGCTTTTATGCTTATGTACCTGCTTGTTTTTTTTGGTGGAGGGACATTTTGTACAGGTTTTTGCTATTCCACAGGTTGGCATATACGTATAACATGAACTATTTTTAACATTCCCACAATTTTCCACTGTATATATATTAAAAACTACAATTAACAAAAAGGCTAGCAGTAGGGCATATGTGCATGAATAGAAATGTCCATTGATTTGTTGAATTTATACTCAACAGATTAACATGGGATAAAGTTGAAATGAATTTCATATCAAAACTCTGATTATTAGTTATTTGAATATCAAGATTAAAATGATTTCACTAGCAACATTCGGAAGTGCTGAAACCTTATATAGATGATGCCTGGAGTAGCAAAACCTTGCAGGGGAAACTGAAAAGGGAAATAAATAGACGTTACAGGGGGGGATTACTAGACATTACCAAGAACTTTATATCTGGCCACATGATCATAGGAAAGGGATTTTCACTCAAATAACTCGTGATGATAGCACATGGGTTGCTTTGAAGGAGAAAAAAAAAAGTGTGTGTGGATTAAGGATGTCCCGATAGTAAGGATAGCCATGGAAACTAAATAATCTGTAAAACATTTTAGTTTCCTTTGATATCCTGTAAAAAAATCAAATATTGGAAAGAGCCTTGTGACCTTCCCATGAATATGCACTTTGAAAAAAAAAAAGTATGTGGGGGGGGGGGGAGGGGACCAGGGGGGGGAGGTGACCAGGGGGGGGAGGTGACCAGGGGGGGGGAGGTGACCAGGGGGGGTAAGAGGTACCAACTTCCTTTTGCTATGAATTTTCCTTACTATAACTTATGTAAAATCTGCACTCTTTGTTCATCAACTTTCATCAGCTCCCATTATTTATTTATGGTATGTGCATATATTCATATAATATTAAGTCATTCTTGAATATATAATGAGAAAGGGATTGGATTATTATGAATATTCTAATCACTGGCATTAAGTAAGCCTGCAGCAAGACTTTGGGCAAATACACACACATACTTCATTATCAAATGTCAACTTTGAATAACAGAATTTCTCTTCTTTTGAAACAGTGAGCTTTAAACATTAAGGCAGAACTTTGGCTTAGGTTAAAGTTTTATGTCGCATGGTAATGTTTTTAACTACAAGCTTTTCCTCTGCAAGCACACAATCATGTACCACAACATTTCACCAGTACCTGCTGCACACACAACAAAAGTGTACATTTTCCCATAAGCACCAACATTCAAGAGTTTTATTATTCTTTAATCTCTTCTCCCCTGATCTCGTTCAAACAGCCACGACATTCAAACCAGGGGTCTTACCCTCGATTCACCAGCGTTGTTGTTGTGATTGCTTGTCCGATGGCGTAGAACGTTGGATGAGTTTGAGTTGTGGTCGAAGAGGTCTGGGGAAGCGTGTGCCTGGGTTAACACCTTCGCTTCCTCCTGAGCTTCCTGAAAATGTACCTGATGACAGACAACAAAGAATTTTTTTTTTTAAACTTGCCTCATCACGCACTCTACATTTTTTAAAAACAAAGTACTGAGCACTCAGATCATAAAATTTATTCTATCATGTATAATTTACACATTTGTTGACAGAAAAGTATTTATAAAGGACCCTGCACTGAAAGTATCTTTAATGAGTAATAATAGAGGTCTGAGTTTGGTTAGTCCAACCTTTAAATCAGTGATTCTCAACCTTCCTAATGCTGCTACCCTTTAATACAGTTCATCATGTTGTGGCGATCCCCAGCCACAAAATTATTTTCGTTGCTACTTCATAACTGTAGATCATTTCCCAGTAACCTTTGATTTTGTCTTCAGGAAGCCAGGGCGCCTTCTGCGCACAGTCACATCCAGTGACCTCCTAAAGATAGATCTAGTGGCCTTAAGATGTGACGTCGCCGCCCTCAGGTGCAGTGAAGAAGACCCTGCGACCGACTGCAAAAGTGGCCTGGAGTCATTTTAGACAAAAACGCACCACTGTCCACACGGCGCCTTGCGTACCACCCTTCCACCCCATGGCTTACACCCGAAATAAAGGACGTGAAGCAGAAGCAGCGACGTACAGAAAGCAAATGGCGGAAGTCTGGCTTGACCGCGCACCGACAAACCTTTGTTGATCACTAGGAACGAACTAAGAAGTTGGTCCTTGCAGCTAGGACTGTATATCAGTCACCAGATTGTAGATTGCAGCTAAAGTAGGGACTTATTCGTACTGTGGGTCAGCTGACAGTTAAACAGAAGGACACATCTTTGCCAAATAACATTGCCATAGGCAAGCTGTCAGAGGCTCTGAATCCTGGTTGACTCCCCAAGAAAGTCATGTTTGCTCGACCCTCTTCCGGCAGTGCTGTTGTGCGAATGTTTGGATGAAATAGTCCCTATCATAACTAGTATCATAAATCAGTCTTTGAAAACTGTTATTGTTCCATCCCCTTTTAAAGAGGCGTTTGTAACTCCACTGCTAAAGAAGGCAAATCTCGACCCAAATGTGTTGGAAAATTATTGCCCCGTTTCTAATCTACCATTTCTATCCAAAATTTTAGAGAAAGCCGTTCTCTCGCAGCTCCTGGATCCCCTCTCTCAGTGTGACTTGTTTGAGCCTTTCAAGTCAGCATACAGGGTGCATCACTCTACAGAGACAGCACTGTTGTGTGTCGTAAATGACCTGCTGTCGTCTTGTGGTGAGGGCCAGGTATCCCTTTTGTCATTACTTAATCGATCGCAATGTTCAATACGCTTGACCACGGCATACTTCTCCAACGTCGGCAAAAAACGTTTGGGTTCACCGATACCATCCTGAGATGGTTCCGCTTGTAACAGAAAAATGGGGTCCAATCTGCTATCGCAAACGGCCTGACCTCAAAGCAATCTATTATCAAATTCGGAGTACCCCAGGGACAGTTGTTCCAGTCCCTAGGCCCGATGCTTTTTACTATGTACATTCAGCCCCTGGGTGCAGTGATCAAGCAGTTTGACATGCTATAACACATGTTCGTGGACGATACCTAACTTCAGCAATCCGTGATCCAATCTCAGTTTCCTCAGCTTCTTAGTATGACACAGAAGACTGTGGAGTCAGTTAAGCACTGGATGACTATGAACAAGCTCAAATGAATGATAAAAAGACCAAGCTGATCCCCATTGCTACTGCTCAAAAGCTAAAATCTGTAAATAACACCCCATCCCTTACTCTCTCAGATGTGCAGATTTAGTTTGCTCAAACAGTGGGAAACCTGGGTGTCTACTTAGACAGAACACTAACTATGCGCAGGATTAGTCATATCAGACCTTTCTTAAAGTTTGATGCATCAAAGAGGCTGATGTCTACATTCGTGCTATCATGCATGGACTACTGCAATGCTCTTATTGTGGTTGTGGGTCTTCCAGCTACACTCCTGGATAAAATTCAAAAAGCACAGAATAATGCGGCTCGTATTGTTCTTCACAAACTCGACCATGCTAAAACACTTCTGAGAGAGTTGCATTGGCTGCCGGTCCGTGCTCGCATTGAGTACAAAATTGCAACTCTGTGCTACCGCTGCTTGCATGACCTGGCGTCATCCTATCTCAAAGCGCTCATGACGCCTTATGAACCCACGAGACAACTCTGTTCATCCCGTAATGGCTCTTAGAAACAGCCAGACACTGGAATCCTTCAAAACCGATTTGAAAACACATCTATTTCGCAAACAGCTGCTGGGGTGATGTTGTCTACCATCTTTTCCAGCTAGCTATTATCTCCTAGATCAGCATTTATCAACCTGTGGGTCGCGACCCCTTTGGGGGTCCAATGACCTTTTTCCAAGGGTCGCCTAAGATCATCCTAAAATGCATATGCTCTCCAGTTATGAAGTAGCAACAAAAATAATTTTGTGGTTGGGGGGTCGCCACTACATGAGGAACTGTATTAAAGGGTCACAGCATTAGGAAGGTTGAGAAACACTGTCCTAGATGTATATTGGCTTGTGTTGTTTATGGTTGCAAGGGATGAAAGACTTTGAATGGGTATGCTCCTTTGTAGTTTTTGTAGTGTTGCGTTTTGTGTTTCAATGTGGTAAAATATAGATTGTTTCATTTCTCTTTTGAATGTGGTTGCTTTTGTATTGCACTTCGAGCCTTTGGGAATGAAGCATTAATTTTATTCCAATAAACTTTATTATTATTATTATATGTTTTCAGATGGTCTTAGGCCACCAATGGGAAAGGGTAGTTCGAACCCCAAGGGGGGCGTGACCCACAGGTTGAGAACCGCCGCTTTAAATAAGCCACAGCTTTGCACCAGCCTGAGATTGGCAAGCATACTTTACCATGTTAGGAGAGCCAATTAAATATATTCCTGAAACTATACTTGTTCTTACTTCACTGGAGAAGCTTTACAGAAATTATCTAAGCTAATATCTTATTTGAAATGTATCATGACAAAAAGTACATTCTCACACCTAACAAGAACATCCAAACAATTATCGGACAAGTATTTTGTTAATTCTCACCTTTTTATCATTTTTCTTCTCATCTTCGGGATAGAGTGGCTCGCTGCACATCCCAGGCTTGAACACAAACTCAAAACTGTCCTGTAAAAGGTGTGGAATGCAAAGACTGGATGAATAGGAGTAGATGAACAACTACCGCAAATCTTAGTTTTCCAAAACTTGATATCTATTTCTTTCACTCAAGTGATATGACCTCATGTTGAGAAAAAGAAATCCTGTGCCAAATTCTGGAATCAATGTTTAGGTCCCGCCCCTTGGGATCCCTTCTGTGCCATAAACTTTGCTCCGAGGTAAAGAACAAAACCTTAAACCGTCACAACACAGCTCATCTTCACTCATCCGGCTATGACAGCTTTGGGGGCCACAGTACGGATGGATAGAATTGTTTAACTGTAACTCACGCTCGCATAACCAACCCTGCCAACCTTCCCCAAGGGGAAGATGCCGTGTCAAATCTTCAGGCCAGTTTTCACCAAGTCTTCTCTCAGAGGTTTTGCAAAGAAGTGTCTTGTTCTTCTAACCCAGCTGCCCCAAACTTTTTTTGATACCTGGGTCCAGTTTTGTGGAAGACAATTATTCCATGTACTGGGATCCAAATGTTTTGAGTTTGTTTCCAGTGAAAAATAATGTGAGTTCCATGTCACTAGGCTGCCTGGTTCCACATAGGGCTGATCTAGCATGTGATTTCCCCATCTCACTCAAATGCGATTAAATCTTGTTTATTACACAATGAAGGGTTTGGGTTTTGAGTGAGTAAGTTCAAGCTGGGCTTTAACAAGAACTTCAATACTGCTGTATAGCTGACCAGCTGCCATCAGTCATTCTACCACAGACCCACATAGGTGTGTTGAAAAGAGCATTGAAATCATGGAGGAAGGTAGGTCATGAAGAAATAATCTGGGTTTTTTCTTTTTCTTTCCTTTCAAAAAATTTCTAAATGTCAAAGTTTTCTTTTGAAAATTCTGTACTGTCAAAATTAACATTAAATCTTTTGATGTTATGTGAATGTTCAAGGACTTCATATGCTACATCAGGGGTGTCACTCACTGAAAGCTGTGAACCCTAAATCAGGGGTGCCACTCACTGAAAGCTGTGAACCCTACATCAGGGGTGCCACTCACTGAAAGCTGTGAACCCTACATCAGGGGTGCCACTCACTGAAAGCTGTGAACCCTACATCAGGGGTGCCACTCACTGAAAGCTGTGAAACCTGAAATCTCTTTCTAAAAATGTCTTGAAACCTGAAACTTCATTTACAAATTTTTCAATCCCTGAAACTTAATGAAACTCAAAATTCCTGATTATCCCAATGCTGCGTTTTTGTTATATATATAAAAACCAGCATGAAATTTTCAAATAAAACATTGAGATACATCACAAATGAACAAAATTAAACAATTAAGGTGTATACATGTAAATATTTATTAAATTTCCTAGCAATAGCAATTTTTCAATTTACTTAGACTTGAATAGTCAACGTTTGCAATGTGTTCTCTGGGCATTTTTGAACAAACGTATAGCTACCACAGTGGAAAGCATATTTTCTTATATGGAGTTCATGTTCACTTCTTTAATGATAAAAATGGATAGTTTGAGTCAACACACTTTAGTGATTAGTGTCTATAAAATCTCCCAAGTGTGAGAGTTTCATAGTTTGACACATAAATTTCATAAATTGAGAAGTTACACAAGTGGACACCTAAGATAGGTCATAAAGCTGGTATCATCAGATGATTGACTCAGAAATTCTCCCCTTGAATACTTCATATCAATATTTCCAGCTTAGTATTCATTGATGACTTATTCAATCATGATTGCCCATTGCTGTAGACTGTAGGCTAACTGCAATACCCATCAGTTCTTTAAAGTTAAAGGAACTGTTGGGCATTACATTATTTTATTTAGCCTAGATCCTGAATATTGAAACAAAATAAAATATAATATCATATTAGATTTATAATTTATAGTAAGGCATACATAATAATAATATAGACCATATTATACCAGTACTAAACTACGGCACTACAGCAATACAGAGCATTATGAATAATTAGTAATAGTGGAATTACTGTAAATTGTAAAGACTAAAGTATACCCAGAGTCAGAACACAGGCGTGCATAACTAATAAATAAAGACTCACTAAATACAGTTATGTCAGGCTCACTACAGAATGGATAAAAATAACTTAATCATATAAGCCTATTTAAAATTAGAAGGCTTACTCTGTAATTAAATGTAAAGTTAACTTAAGAAGTCTTTAAAAAAAAGTTAAACGCCGCCTAGCTCTTCTAATAAAAAAAATACATTTCGCCTGCATACATTTCGCCTGTTATATAAAACAGCGCTTGGACGAGTAGTTTTCTATTTATGATAATGGCTACCCAACAATTAAAAACTAAATTTAAAAGATGTTTACTAAATTTTACACTTTGCTTTCCCAAACATTTCAAATATCTCTTGATCGGCGACGTGAACAGAAAATAATTATTTCTGGTCTATCGAAGTAGTACGGTACTGGAAACGAGCAGTGTAAAGCTCAAAGCACATGCGGGAGGGGAAACCACTAGCTCTCTGACAACAGAAAGGCTAAAAATAGACGAGATCGGCGATTAACATCCATTTTCAAGGAATTTTCCCGGTTTTTCGCGAATTCTGTTAAATTTGAAAAAAAAAACCCAGACAGAATCCGTATTTGAATAAATTGAACTGGCGAATCTGGAAAGAGAGAATATAAAAACTTGCGAAACCGGAACTGAAAAATATTTAGACTCACGAATCCGGAATTCCGGGATAACCCGGAAAAGTGGCACCCCTGTGCTACATGTCTAAACTATGAAACTGCTTGAGAAATTATGACTTTGTTTTTATACATGCCGAAAATGTGGATTAGACTTTATATAAACTTGAATATGTGTAACTATTTTGATAGAGTGAGCTTACAGTCCCTCCCATGTATGGCGGCAAGTCCTCTGCCTTAATGTAGTTTTGTACATCTGCCTTTGTCACAAATTTAATCTTGGCTGCTGCCTCAGCATTTAGCCAAGCTTTTATCACTCTCCAGGCGGCTGAATAGAGATTTAAACAGACTTTCATGAGGAGAACACACAGTGGTGAGTTTTTATTGAAATATTTATGAGTCAATCATAGCATAACATAATTGTTTAATAAAAGAAATTGAAAAAAAGAATTAATTTCACGGATATTATTTAACAGAGAGGAAAAAAAATGTTAGTGTCTTCTTTTAATTGAACAAACACATTAAAAGGAGTGAAACATGTCTATAAAAAAATTAATAAACCTACAGAGTATGCAATATTAACCAGACTGTTTAAGATATGATGTAGTGTTCAACCATAGAAAGATTTAATCCCAACACCTCACAATTTACTCACCATTAAATATCCATGGCATGTCATAGATGAGCATATATGCTGTGTAAAAATAAATAAGGGAATACAATAAATATATTTCATTAAAAATGTGAATTAACAAATCAAAGGTTAATGTTTTAAAAAAATGATTAAAATGTTAAAGAACTCTTTTTACTTATAAAAAGTTTCATGCATAATAAAAATGAATAAAAGGTATAATAGGACAAAATGAATAAAAGGTATAATAGGACAAAATGAATAAAAGGTATGATAGGACAAAATGAATAAAAGGTATGATAGGACAAAATGAATAAAAGGTATGATAGGACAAAATGAATAAAAGGTATGATAGGACAAAATGAATAAAAGGTATGATAGGACAAAATGAATAAAAGGTATGATAAGACAAAATGAATAAAAGGTATGATATGACAAAATGAATAAAAGGTATGATAGGACAAAATGAATAAAAGGTATGATATGACAAAATAGTATTCCCAAATGATAAAAATCTAGCTTACCTAAAAATGTTGGGTAGTAAAACTTGAAACAGGAGATTATGTATTTGACAAAGTCTATGTCCTGCCATGAGAAAAATATGGCATGAATTATCTAGCTAGTCACATAATGTCCATAAATATTTTTTTTACCCCTAATCTGTGGTCAAACTTATCATTCCAGACAAATAATGAATGAACTTCATTGTCATTTTAATTTCGTATTAGTAAAGTATAAAATACCATCATGCATTTGTTGTTAAGCATAGGTTGTAACTGGTGGCATCACAGGCACTAGTGACACCCCAAAATTGCTGCGTTATTTATTCTTTAAAATCATTTATTTAAATTTTTTAAAAAAAATAAATTTGGGCTATGAAGTGACACATGAGAATTATACTTGGATCAAATACAAAAGATGCTAAAGGATTTGGGCATCAGAAAGATATGATGCAATTTAGTTTCTTCCCAAACACAAAGTTTATTTTCTTTCTTTACTCACCAAATTGGCAAGACCACAGGATGACATATCCAAAAGTACTACAATACGTGACAGAGGGTCTTCATTGAATGCCTTTTCCATAGCAAAAATAAGAGCCAGCTTTTCAGTTGCCAGTCGCTCAGCTGAGGCATCTTTTCTATGCAATTTCACTCGCAACCACACTATGTAATGAAGCATGAAATCCATGATCAACATTCATAAAAGAATACAGTTGGTAATAAGCTGTGCAAAAATTATTGGGTTTCCTTATGTACAATGGGTTAGCTCTGAAAACTTTAACCCATAGGAAATTCTCTTTTAAAAGTTTAAAAGCCAGAAAGTATATTTCGCAACTTGGAGAATTTTTTGGAAAAAAAGTAAAATCTTACAATGAAATTTTAATGAACTCAAACATGTATTTTAAAAAATGAATTAAATATAAAAAGACTCACTTATTCGCTGTCCATTAATATCTTTTTTATGAAAGTACATGCCCCCAAGCTCAAAAAGCTCTTTGTCGAAGGACTCTTCACATAAATCTGATAAGGTAAATGCATGTTAGGAATGAAAGTCGTTTTATAAATTTAATTTTAATAATATCATATTTTTTACAAAAAGATCTTTTTTAGCAATGAAATTTAAGTTCAAACAAAAGTTAACTGCAAAATTTATCATTCAAAATAATAATCAAACTACATTTATTATCAAATGCAGAAAGTGCATTGGCAAATTAAATTTTTACCATGGGCTTTAACCTCCTTTCGAAATTTGAAAGATGAATGAACAAGGTCAACTCCTTCATCAAGCCGATCATTTCCTCTAATAAATGTGCGAACATAAACTGAGTCTCTCCGAAGTCTGTCCAAATCACGAGAATCATACAAACCACTGGCAATGTTATCTATTAAAAAATTACATCTTTTAATTTAATATAAATATTTTGTTAGTAACAAGTAATACAGTAATATGTTACTAGTTGAAACAGGCCTAATTCTATGCTTAAATTTTAAATTTCCATTATTAATATCCATGTCTGAATTATTTCCTTGAAAGCTAGATTGGGTGCACAGTTCACAGCATTATGATATAGTTTAGATGAGCCTAGAGTCTAAGCCTAAGTTATTATACTGTATGGACAATAAATTATAGTTGTTTTTTTTGGCTATTTCAGATTTAGCAGCCCACGACGACTTTGTTTTGCATTCACTTGTTTTTGTTTTATTTTGAATAAGTCTAAGGCTTTTTGCAGAAAAATCTGTTGGTTTTTTGTTCATTTATTCAGGTTTTCCTTTACCTTGTGCTAATTATTTCCTTTAAACTAAATAAACTAATTTATCGCATCCTGTTTTCTTTAATTTCACTCTCACTCACCATTAAAAATAGGCAACTAAGCCCAGTGATATCAAGTGTGAATAATTTTAATAAAAAGTAAAAAATTCGACTCCGACACTAAATATTAACTAGCGGCTGATTCTTAGTTTTCACCCCGTGACGTCATTTGCATGTTTTTTACAGTTGCAGTGAATAAGGGTTCAGGTTAGGCATAGGCATCAATTTAGGGTTCAGGTTAGGCATAGGGATCGATTTAGGGATACATTAGTGACAAAATTAACTGGTTGTGTCAACCAAGATGGCGGCCAACGAGGGACGTTTTCTAATAATTTACCTAACTAACTTACGTACTCAAAACTAAAACTAAATAAAATTAAATTGTACTGAAGCCACGTCCATAAAAACTAAAATAAAATTAACATAGTTTCAACCATAACACTGAGTAGTTATTAACTTACCGGCATATTTCTTCTCAAAGTTTTCTCTAACGTACTGAATTTGCTCGTTAACCTGAAAAAAACAAGGCGCACCTTATATCAAATATGTGTTTTAAATTAATTAAAACCCAAAACATATTTTAAGACAAATTTAGAGACTTACCCCCATGATCACGATTTGTTGTTGAAACGGCGGCATTTACTTCCGGGGCATACTTTGATCCATAACACAGGGGACATTACTCTGATATTAAACAAGAAAATAGTATATACGCGTTGCTGTATTATGTTCATGCATTCAATAATTTAAATACTAATAATACCGTTATGTAATATTATATTGAAAACTAGAGGACGTATTTCCGTATGTCAATTCACAAACAAATAAAAAGGGGGTGGGGGTCATTTGGATTTTAAAGGTTTTTGTGAGTAGGCGAGTAAGACCTTCTGGTCTTATGATAAAAAAAACAAACAAACAACAGAATGTATGTTAATGGCCTTAGAACGTATTTATTGTGTTACATTTTCAAATTATTTGTATTTACCTATTTATAATTTTTTTGTTTGTTTATAAAGTTTGGCCGATCATTCTATTTACACAGCGTTGAGGAAGCTGTTCTTAGGAAACAGTTTCGTCTCAGCTGCTTAATAAATTAGTTGCGAGGTAGAAACCCACTGTAGAAATCCCTATTAGAGGACGTCTGGGATGGGAAGATATTAGGATGTAAATATACCATTCCACCCCCTGGAAAAAACGGTCATTGGTACTGTGCAAGCAGCGTCCGGCCGACTGGATGTCCTTGGGTCACGGGCGCCCCCATTGGTGAACCCGATCGAGCGGACGCGGGTGGGGGCTGGTCTCGCAAAGGGAGATCTCCAACGTGCCGCTTCGCGGCCCAATACTCGGGCTTTGGGGAGGGCATAAAGAAATTTGGGCTTGACGGCCCGCTGAAGCAATTTCCTAATGTAATATTTCAGTATGTCTGCATCTAAGTATGAAACTGTAACAACGCTGGCTGCGGTTTAAGTCCAAACACCAGAAGACATAAATATGGAGAAGTCTTCATTGACAAGATTCTAGAGTTGGCCAGGCAAGTCATACCGTGAATACTCGGAAATCAAACTAAAATTTTGAAGCGTTAGTTTAAAAACAAAATGGCACAAGCATGAAGGAAGGCCACCGAAAAGAAAACGGCCGCAGCTTGAGCGACACACAGTCGGTTGGCGGAATAAGTCTGGGAAGAGATCCTTAAAGCTAAAAATGTCTAAGTGGGTTTGTGCTTGTGAAAAGCTCAACCTTTCGGACGGAAGAAAAGTCTGGTGATTGCTTAACGATCTCTCTGGCATGGGTAAACCTTAAAAACACACACTCAAAATAAAAACAGCCGTCAGCACAGTTGCTAGCTGTTGCGAGGTAAGCAAGACAGCCATCTCACTGAAGAAAGCCGGGCCATCAACACTTCCAAAAGGTGAGAACTCGGAACATGTGCCGAAAGAATGGTCCCACATAATGAGGTTTTCACAGCCCCCTTTACAATCACCGAATTGCAAAATGGCTCTAGCAAGACAGGAAAAGCACCAGGGCCTGACAGAGTCTGCAATGAGATGCTGACGCATCTGGGCAGTACAGCGAGACAGGACAGACCCTTCTAGACCTTATCAATAAAACTTAGACGTCAGGCATCCTGCCGATAGCGTGAAAACGGGTGGGGGGTTGGGGGGGGGTTATGATTGTTCCAATGCCCAAAGATGGCAAACAGGGCAGATTATCGTCAAACTATCGGTCAATTTCTCTCATTTTGGGAAATGTACCGAAAGGGATAGTAAACGCTAGGATACATTTGTTCTTTGAACATATCAAAGGCATTCCGACAAACCAAGGTAAAATCCAGTATTACAGTTTATCCACACTATCACCAATGAGCTACAGAGAAAAAAAGTGGATGCTGTGGCGGTATTTAACAACCTCCAACAAACATACGACAGGTCTCAATGGTAGGTTTAACAACCTCCAACAAACATACGACAGGTCTCAATGGTAGGTTTGACAACCTCCAACAAACATACGACAGGTCTCAATGGTAGGTTTGACAACCTCCAACAAACATACGACAGGTCTCAATGGTAGGTTTGATATACACATTTCTGCAGTTTTGTGTCGCTGCTAACATGCAAAAGTGGAGACATGAGTTTCTATCAGATCGCACCAGGGACGTGCTGGCCCACGACGACGCGACGAGCATTCATCATGGGCCTTTTTTTGGGCAGTTATTACAATCTCCGGTTTGTGTGTGTGTGTGGGGGGCGGCCTCCGGGCCTTTCTTACTACACCGTTCGTCACGGGTTTCCATGTGTCAGCACGTCCCTGGACGGCACTATATCCACGAGAGTCGGGAACAAGGTATCGAACAGAGCACCTAAGGAAGGACTCCCACAGGGATCCACCTTGAGCTGCACTCTGTCCCTGACAGGCGTATGTGCATGATCTACAGCAAAAATTGGTAACGAAAAATGTCATGTTCGCAGATTATCTAGTTATCTAGAGCTCTGGCAAACACATCAACCGCTGAGCAAGCAGCAGAAGGATCTCAAGCGAATAGAAACCAATGCTGAAAAGTGTAAAATGGTGGTGTATGATAAGAAGTCTTATGTACTTCTTCTTCTTCTATATCTTAAGGGCCCACGATCAATTTATTGATCATTTTGGCTCCTATGCATGTAGATGGGATTTGCAATGTTTCTATTACTGGTGTTGATGAGGAAATCATGCACTAGGGGTTTGAAGGCTTGAGGCAATAGACACAAATGTGTCTAGTGTTGTCGCTTCAACCGTTCCTTTTGAAAGATTGTTCCAGTCCCTGATTGTCTTGGGCAGGAATGAGCAGCTCATATACTGGCTTCTTGCTGGTATGAGCCTGAATTGCCTGTCATGGCCTCGTCGCTGTCTATGGGGGAGAGGGACGAGTTTCTGTTTAATACTGGAACAGTGGACCAGCCCATTATTTATCTTGTACATCATGGAGAGCCTGGATTGACGTCGTCGTTTCTCCAATGGTGACCAGCCTAGTGTTTCTAGCATGCTGCCAACACTTGAGGTATTCCTGTAGCGGTTTAATGAGAAGAATGCCCCTAAAGAGGAAATACTTCTACACATCTGCGGGAAGGAGCTCAAATGGGACAGGGCACACATTTATAAAGGGAGTGAGGCTGGACCAATAAATGTCCAAATGCATAACCCTCTTCAGGAACACAAATATGGAATTCATGGTTGTGTACAAGTCCTACTGAACAGAAATATGAAGGAGGCTTTTTAATGAATGTGTAGATACTTCACTTAACTTGTATGCTGTGTGGATCACTCAATTAACGTGTATGGTGTGTGGATCATTCACTTAACTTGTGTGGTGTGTGAATCACTCGCTTAACGTGTGGGGTGTGTGGATCACTCACTTAACTTGTGTGGTGTGTGGATTATTCACTTAGCTTGTGTGCTGTGTGGATCACTCACTTAACTTGTGGGGTGAGTGGATCATTTACTTAACTTGTGTGGTGTGTGGATCCTTCACTTAACTTGTATGCTGTGTGGATCCTTCACTTAACTTGTGTGGTGTGTGGATCCTTCACTTAACTTGTGCGGTGTGTGGATCCTTCACTTAACGTGTGGGGTGTGTGGATCATTCACTTAACTTGTGTGGTGTGTGGATCCTTCACTTAAATTGTATGCTGTGTGGATCCTTCACTTAACTTCTGCGGTGTGTGGATCATTCACTTAACTTGTGTGCTGTGTGGATCACTCACTTAACTTGTGTGGTGTGTGGATCATCCACTTAACTTGTGTGGTGTGTGGATCCTTCACTTAACTTGTATGCTGTGTGGATCACTAACTTAACGTGTGTGGATCACTCACTGAACTTGTGTGGTGTATGGATTATCCACTTAACTTGTGTGGTGTGTGGATCATCAACTTAACTTGTGTGGTGTATGGATTATCCACTTAACTTGTGTGCTGTGTGGATCACTAGCTTAACGTGTGTGGTGTGTGGATCACTCACTTAACTTGTGTGGTGTGTGGATCCTTAACTTAACTTGTGTGGTGTGTGGATCATACACTTAACTTGTGTGGTCAACACTCTGTTCCTGAGAAAGCATCAAGTGTAAAGAGTTTTGGTGCTCTTGATGGAGTGTTTTCCTTTTTATCTGCTTCCACTCATAGAAGAGCTGTTTTAATGAAACACGATGTATTGTCAGGGAGAAACTATCAATGTCACGCTTGAGTGCTTAGCACGCTGCAGTAAAACCAGTTAAAGACACGTTCGGTGATAGTGAGTTGGTCTTTGAAGCTCAATGTTATACCTTTTGAAAGTTAGGACACACGAGTACAAGCACAACCTCTTTAGCCTGCTGTGTTTGATTTCTCTTTTCTCTGCTACTTTTATTTTTGGGCTGATATACTTGTGGAAGCTAATCTTACTCAGCAATAGCTGCAGACTAAGGGCTTAAATAACTCTTGACAAAGTCTTGACCAAGGTAGAAGCGCTCAGACTTTTTTTGCACGAGAATCACGGTCAAAGAGTCGACCATGTAACTGAATAAACTTGTAAAACAAGACCAGTATGGAATTTCTGTAAGAGAACATTAAAGTTCACAAAGTATTTGGCAAGCGAGTAATCAAGAGACACCAGACTCAGTAAGCAAGAAGAAACCCAAGTGACGGTCAGATCAAGTGTCATCAAGGAAGTAGCAGATATTTTTAGGCTGGTCAAGCTACGAGTCTTCTATTGGCGTCTGACCAAGAGTCACTGACGGGCATTCCAAAACTGACCATTTTCTATGATGGATTATCGGAAAGTTAACTTTTAATTGAAATACCAAGGCTGTGAAAGCAAGTAAAAGCATCAGATACTAAACTCGATGAAGCCAAAGACTGGTAAACATTTGAAGAACTTGTCTGGATGGGACTTCTTATAATCTCTCTCAATCCTCGCATTAATCCTAAAATTATTAATTTTGACGATATATGTGTATGTGGCTTCATGGGAGAGGAGCGTTTCAAAAACAGCAACTTATATAGAGATATTTGCGAACATTCATGGAACAATCTGGGGCTTTCTGGTCTTGCGATTCTGTCGATAGTAATAAGGGGTGCAGGACAATGATTCTGGGGAAGTGATTGACAAGTTGGCATCTTTGAAGGCAATGAAAGTAATAAATTGTAGCTGTAAAGTTTAATGTTTTAATTAAACGTAATTTATGTGAAATTTTCAAACTCTGTTACCTGAAGTTTGACCTTTATGTTGCCTTCTGTTGCTTAGGGACAATAACACTGCCGGTGAATCTGTCTCTTTTGGTTGAGTATTAGTCCGTGCAGGTCCGAGGGATGTGGGAGTCTCAAAAAAAAAAGTGTGTGTGTGTGGGGGGGGGGGGGGCGACTCCATGACTTTTAATCGCTCCGGTTGTCACAAGCTCATGTGATGCCTTTGGGTAGATGTAAATTTAAGTAAATGATGCTTCAAAACTCTAATAATTATTTTGGCTCCGATATCATTGTTTTTTTTTTGTTTTTTTTTTGTATGGCGAAAAAAAGAAAAAGAATTTTCTGGGTGTTAACTATAATTCTGAAAACTTGAAGAAATACGCCCTTTGTGCTAAAGGCTATAACTATATGTTATCTATACAAATGTTGAAAACATTTTTTTAGTAACAAGCAAGCAATTCTTATAAATCACAGTGATCTGATTTTAAAAAAAAATAATTCAATTATGGACTAACGGGAGGCTTCCTGGTCAATATCCTACTAAGGGCTCTTCCGGTCGTCCCAAATGTGGTCTGATTTGGTCATTGTGGTGCATTCGCTTGCACTGCTACCTACAATCACTCTGCTACATTATATCCTTTTTACAAAAAAAAATTCTTTGCACCGAAGATAGCGTGCTTATATGGCTTCGCCTTGCTGGTGTAATGTCATTATTAAAACACGCGATGCAACGAAATATTTCAGTCTACTTAAAAAAAAACAATATGAAATTGTGTCAATGAAAAAACCTGGTCCAATATAATCAAATCGCATTCCGCATCGTTGGCTCGAGAAATAAATTGATTTACAGCCCGGGGTCTATCCCAAACCTCGATCCATTCTTTCCCCATAAATCATTTGTTTTCGCTTGTGATGTTTAGAAATCACTTCCTGGTGTCAGTGGCGTCTGTCCCCCGCACCCCAACCCTGATTGGTTGAAGCCAAGCCCTCCCATCCTGGACCATGGACTTGGTCAACTCTATTGTGTTGGTCATGCCAGTCATGTGATTGGTGTTAAATTTTGGAGTGCATTATGAATATTATTAATTTTAAAAAAATAAATAAATTAACTGTTAAAAATTTGTTACCGGTAGACAGAGGCGTAGCGAGGGGGTGGCAAGGGGGGACAGATGTTCCCGGGCGCCAGCTAGTTAGGGGCGCCAAAATGTGCTTTGATATTATTTTATTGATGAAAATAATGGGTTTGAGAGTAAAAAAAAAAAAAAGAAAAAGGGGCTCTTTACAATGGATCTTGTCCCCGGGCGCGAATCTTGTCCCCGGGCGCCAAACACCCTCGCTACGCCTCTGGCGGTAGAGCATTCTTGACTATTCAAATGCAATAATGAAATTGATTTTAAAATAAGATTACACATTGGCGAATGGCTAAATAAGTCTTTGCATTTTCTGGGAAATGATCAAATCCTGTGAGTCTTGATTATTTATAGCCCGCCTTAAAATAATAATATTGTTTTGATCTTAATTCTTTCAATCCATATATTGTTTGAGAGGATGGTTGGCTGTGTGGATAAACTTTTCTCTTTACATCTCAATTTTATACCACTCATACGCATACAGTATACATTTCAGAGTATATTTGTATGTCCCTGTCACATAGCTTTACATCAAAAACTCGTACTACTCATACGCCTACAGTATTAGAATCAAGGGGTATATTATTGTAAATGGGGCTGATGATTACATAAAATTAGTTTTGAATGTAGTTCCTAATGCTGTTGTGTGAGTAACTTTTGATATAACATGATGTGTTGTCTGTCTCCTTCTTCTAGTTCCAAGTACCGCCACTGGTTTTCTCCATTCTCCCCCTCCCCCCCTCCCGGCACCAGTTCATGCCTTGCTGTTTTTATCCCCACCCCCCGCCGCTTTTTTTTTTTTACACGGTGATCGTAATACCAATCTATGTTAGTACGTCGTGCCCAGATATTACTATTTACTCTCTTCCCCGATGTGTTAGTTCTTTTCTTACTCCAAATTGGTTTTTCCCACCACGTTCATGATATTGTATGTTTGATGGAAGTATGGAAGAAGTATGGCAGTTGACAGCAACGATCGGCTGGGATTGGAATAATATGAGTTCTTATGTGTAAACTTTTTGATCGCAATAGTAAACATTTTCCCGACTCCTATGTCATAAAGAACATTTCGGAACAGGGATGTCTCCTTTTAAAATTCATTCTGTTTGGTTTTTTTTTGGTTGTTTTTTTTTACATTTTACTTCAGATCCCTTCCTTTCTGTTCTTCTTTATTTTGTTTTTGTCTGGGTTTTGCACCCACCCTTATTATTTTCTATTTTTTAGGTAGGATACGTGCATATATAAATTATGTCAATTTAAATTATACTTATTTAAATGTTTTGTTGTTATGCCGATGAAGGCTTTTGCCGAAACGTTTACATGTGTATTATGTAAAATTATTATTAAAGCTAAGAACGTATATTGTTTTATGGACACAAATTGTGCGTGTCTATTTTAATCTATTTGAAAGCTTTATCGCAGCCCAACACTCTTTTAATGAGGTCATATGCCAAGGTGTGATTGGTAGTCTCTTTAGTAGCACACTTAAGTATATATATATATATATATATCCCTCGCCCAGCCAAGACAATAAGAATGAACGATAAAAAACAAAAAACAAAAACAAAACATGAATGAATACTGACATGACATTACGCAACAAGTGCCAATGCCCAATGCCACCTTGTCACCGCATTCCAGCGTGTCATGATCTTGAGACCCCCCCCCCCCAATCAAACCTAACCTAAAGATCTGCCATAAAAAAAGGACCTGTACCACATAATTTATGGTCTGACCTAGATTTGCTTTTTTTATTTTAATCTATTTGAAAGCTTTATCGCAGCCCAACACTCTTTTAATGAGGTCATATGCCAAGGTGTGATTGGTAGTCTCTTTAGTAGCACACTTAAGTATATATATATATATCCCTCGCCCAGCCAAGACAATAAGAATGAACGATAAAAAGCAAAAAACAAAAACAAAACATGAATGAATACTGACATGACATTACGCAACAAGTGCCAATGCCCAATGCCACCTTGTCACCGCATTCCAGCGTGCCATGATCTTGAGACCCCCCCCCCCAATCAAACCTAACCTAAAGATCTGCCATAAAAAAAGGACCTGTACCACATAATTTATGGTCTGACCTAGATTTGCTTTTTTTGCCCTGGACATGGCGTCCCATAAGATTTGCCCAGGCGGGAACCGATTCCCCCGTGGGCCAGGCCAAGATACAAAGTTGTTGGGGGAAGCTAAGTCAAACGGGCTCAGATTTATCTAACTTGATCTATACTGAAGCCTGTCTTTCAAAAGGGATTGTGGTTCCCCCCTCACCCCCCCCCCCCCCCCCCCCCTTTTTTTTTTTTAGAGAAATAGACACAACAGATCAGGAATGAACTGTACTTTAAAAAAAAAATGAATTTGTCAAAGTCGAGGGACGAGAGGTAAAGTCAATAACATGAAATGGAAGCGAAACAATACAACTTATTACATTTGTTGTTGATGTTTAACAAGGTCCGGGCGGTTGGATTGTCGACAACAGAAAGCAATCATCAGACGCTGATGGTTTTATTGGTGTGGAACTTCGGCAATTTGACCGGGGACAAATACGCGTCGTCTGATAAGTGTTTAGGTTGGTGGGTACAGATGGAAGTACATCAAACACTGGTGTGTTGGATGGGGTAAATACAGTAGGACTAATCTAGAGAAGCCGTCACCGCTAGGATGGACGATGTGTGGAACAATGACGTAGTCGATAGGTGGGCTTTAGAGACATGACAATGCCCAGTGAGTGGGCTGTGGAGACATGGCAATGCCCAGTGAGTGGGCTGTAGAGACATGACAATGCCCAGTGAGTGGGCTGTAGAGACATGACAATGCCCAATGAGTGGGCTGTATACAGACATGAAATTCCTATTAACTTGGGTAGTACCAAAGTCGTCATGTGGGCCACGAAACCCCTGCTGCCCAAAGTTGTCATGTGGGAAAAAAATCAAATTATCAATTTTGAATTCAAGGGAAAAGGTGGGGGGATAACATTTTTAAAAAATTGGAAGGGTGCTTCCAGAAGTAACACGACAGCACTGGGTGCTTCCAGAAGTCACACGACAGCTCTGAGTGCTTCCAGAAGTCACACGACAGCTCTGGGTGCTTCCAGAAGTCACATGACAGCACTGGGTGCTTCCAGAAGTCACACGAAAGCACTTGGTGCTTCCAGGAGTCACATGACAGCACTGGGTGCTTCCAGAAGTCACACGACAGCACTGGGTGCTTCCAGAAGTCACACGACAGCACTGTTTGCTTCCAGAAGTCACACGACAGCACTGGGTGCTTCCAGAAGTCACACGACAGCTATGGGTGCTTCCAGAAGTCACCCATAAAAAAACTGACATGATAATTGGAAATTCGTTAGAAATTTTTTTTTTTCGACGGAAAATATGATGACGGAAGTTTGTTTGAAATTTAAAAAAAGGGGAAAAAGTAAAAAAAAAACTGCAGTCCTTAAAAAAGAGTATGCACGATTATGAACGGACATATACAATACAGCGATTAGTGCTACACATTACGTTAATACAATAAGGTCCAATAGAGCAATTAGTACTACACACTAAGTTTGGATAATAAGGTCTAATAGAACGATTAGTTCTACACACTACGTTAATATAATAAGTTCCAATATAACGATTAGTACTACACACCACGTTAATACAATAAGGTCCAATATAACGATTAGTACAACAAACTACGATAATACAATAAAGTCAGATGTAACGATTGGTTCTACACACCACGTAAATACAATAAGGTCCAATATAACGATTGGTTCTACACACCACGTAAATACAATAAGGTCCAATAGAACGATTGGTTCTACACATTACGTAAATACAATAAGGGTCAATAGAACGATTGGTTCTACACACCAGGTTAATACAAAAAGGTCCAATATTACGATTAGTACTACCCTCGAAGTTGATAAAATAAGGTCCAATATATCGATTAGTACTACACACGAAGTTAATACAATAAGGTCCAATATATCGATTGGTACTAAACACTACTTTAATACAATAAGGTCCAATATAACTATTAGAACTACACACGACATTAAGAAAATAAGTTCCAATAAAACGATTAATACTACATACTACATTAATACTATAAGGTCCAATATAACGATTGGTTCTACACACTTCGATAATACAATAAGGTCCAAAATAACGATTAGAACTACACACGACATGAAGAAAATAAGGTCCAATACAACGATTAGTAATACAATAGGCTCCAAGATAACAATTAGCAATACAATAAGGTCTAATATAACGATTAGTACTACACACTAAGTTAATACAACAAGATTCAATATAACGATTAGTAATACAATAAGGTCCACTATAACGATTAGTGATATAATAAGGTCCAAAATAACGATTAGCACTACACACTACGTTAATACAATAAGGTCTAATATATTTAAACCATGTCTTTTTAAAGAGACTACGAATGTTTCCATCGCATACAACTTCATGCATTCTATAACATAATACATTTGAAAAGGACATATCAATGTTCTGAAATTTTCTTTATGACATTTGAGTTGAGGAAATGTTTACTATTTCGGCCAAAAGTTTTACACATAAGAACTCGTATATGACATATGACAATGCCAGCAGTCATAACTGCCAACTGCCATGTGTCTTCCATATTTCCATCCAACAAACATTATACAACATCATGACCGTGGTGAGAAACCATTTGGAAGAAGAAAAGAACTAACACATCGGGGGAAGAGGGTAAACAGTAATATCTGGGCACGACGTACTAACATAGATTGGTATTAGGATCACCCCATGTAAAAAAAAAAAGTGGGTGT
>CAXITT010000280.1:1595-65235 GCA_964033795.1 Lymnaea stagnalis
ACTTTAGTATTAAGTCAAGAATCTATTCAACCCAGTCATGCTGCCAGCTTTTTTGAGTGGCAATGTATCAAGTAATTATTCATTTCATAACTACAATGAACTTAATGTTAATAAGTTAGAATAGACTAAATTAAATTAAATTAGTTGTTAGGACTACAAGTAGTTGGTCTTTTTCCGCTATATTTTGAGGCTGCTAATTTTTGTCTTGTACTAGTTACTTGTGATAATTTAATAATTACTATTACCAGTGGTTTGGTAATTGGTATTATTTCTCTTCAAAATTTTCTAATGCAAATCAAACTAAACAAAAATTGCATTTAAGATAAACTAAAATGGTGAAATATCATTTAACACATTCCCAATGCTTCTAATATGGATAAACGAGAAGCGAAAACTTTTCGCCCGATACAATTTTCTAAATTGTATTCCAAGTTGTTACACTCCTTAAAAATTTATAAGTAATTTTATTTGAAAAAATGTATTTTTTCAGCATGGAACGCATTATCGTATTTTACATTGGTTTGTATGGGAAAAATTGTTTCGTTTAACGAGTGTTTCACTTAACGAGTAAGATTCTGGAAGAATTATGCTCGTTATGAGACTTTTCACTGTATTTTTTTATTGTCAAAAATTAAAATTAATTTTATGGATTACACAGACTCAAATAATCAATAAATAACTACCAAACAATAATGTTCATAAGCCAGTTTAGATGTTTTTTCCTTCTATTAAATTATGCTTGGGAATGTACAAAAAAAAGATTACGTCCCCAAAAATTAGTCACTTTTGCATGCTTTATAGTATATACTTTATATAATTGCAACCACCAAGGCCAAGGTGCTAATTCCAACTACCTCGTGGATGAGGGCGAGTATGAGAAAGGTTATTAAAAAGGAGACTGGAGATACCAGCAATCACAGTCTGTCTCCGGGTGTATTACACCCAGTTGCGATGGAAAGGGTTTGAATAGATATATATTTACATTGACATTCTTTTAAGGCTGCGAATATGCGTACCCGGGTACCAGAAGTGAGAGATTGGGATACTATTGTAAACTTACTTCTTCAGTTTAACTAAAATAAACTACCACAAATGACATCCGAATAGCTTGAGTCTAATGGTACCCGGGTGCAAATGGCAACGCTGCATGTCTGGGTCCATTTTGACTCAGCAGTGCTATTAGTTATTAGGACGTCATTTTTAGTGGAAGTTTATTGTAGTTAAACTGAAGAATTAAGTTTACAAACATATAGTCCATTCAATACCTCCTTTTGTCTTACAAACCCAACAATAAAATTTTTAATAATTTTTTAATCCAAACCTCTCACTTCTGATACCAGTACCAGGTTACGAATAGTCACTTTGTTCTTTAAAAAAAACTAAATTTAGTAAATTAAATAGCTTGATTTTAATTTAATTAACCTTAATTAAATTATACCTATACTATAATATATAATTTGACTTCACACAGTACCCCCACCTCACAAACACAACAGTTCAGAACAACCAACTAATGTTTGGGCTAATTGAAAGGACGAGGTCTTTTGGCGGGTGTTTATTATAGTTGCAGTGAATTAGGGTTTAGGTTAGGTTGAGGGATCAATTTAGGGATACATTCGTGAAATGCGATAAAATAGTAGCATTCGTCCTTTAAATTTACCAATGTTTGCTTTGTATCTTGACAAAGTTATCTTTATAGTCAACAAAATAATTTAGGAAAAGTTATTCAAACCACAAAAGAATTCTTTATCCTAAGGAAAGCTAATAAAATTATGTTGATTTAAAAAAAACTTTTGTTATAAAAGAGTACTCAATTAGAGGCAACTCAAAAAAATTATTTTGTCCACCAAGGTGACAGCAGTTAGTTCCCATATTTTCATAAATAATAAGGAACAGTAACCAAGTTAATACGATGTCACACCAAGGTTACAAGAGTTAACTTTCTTGAAGCGAATAATTAAAAATTACCGAAAAATTAATGGGAAGTTATCGCTGCCGTCTTTAAAAGATCTGTTTGTTTTAATGGTTGCTTCCCTTTGACCGTAATTTCACAAAATTTAGCGAGAACGTATCTTAATTTCCCATATTTATGTTACCGGTGTTCAGTAGATAAACACTAAATTCTTAAGCTAATATAATTGGATTTGTGCACCTGTTTCTTTTCTGAAATAATTTTACATTTTTTAAATATTTAAAATACATTTTAATAGAAGTAGTCAAACTGACTTGTATACTTTTAAAGAGAATTCTTCTGGGATATCCTGTTCATTATTATAATAAATTCAATTTTTTTGTTGTTGTAAATTTGATTGTAAAGCATGTTTTATTTTTGTGTAAATAATTTATTAAGAAAATATTAAAAAATACTTTCTATTTTTAATATTTATAAACTGATATGAAATTTATGGTAACAGAGATTTATACCCTATGATTGTTAAATTAAAATTATTTTTAAAATTTCAAATTAGTTTATACCTTACTAGTAAGGTCAGTTACTTTATACTTGTTAGCATTGATACAATTTAATAACCTTTAATTTGGGACACATTACCCAAACCTTGCCTTGCAGGCTATCATTCAAAGAGCTCATATAGAAAGTTCAAATTCAAACATTCTGATAATGGTAAAATTGATAATTCTAGAGTTATACTTATGTCATGCTCCACTTGGTTCTTTTATCCCCTGACACTGGGATTTCTTTTCACCTTATGGATCATCTTGGTGAATCGAAAGCACATTGTGAACATAAACTTTTAATTGCTACAAACTGTTTTTGGTGTTAAATAATGTCATGTTTAGTGAGACTTTTTTATTTGTTCTTTGAAAATTGTTTTAAATAGTCATAAATACTATAGCAATCTTTTGAAGATAGAATATTTCTTAAAGTATTTAATAGCTTCAATCGGACATCCCTCCCCCATCCTACTTTTGTTTTTTAAATTCGCCACCCCTAATTACTTGCTATAGGTGAAAACCTTCTTATCATAATCATCAAAAAAATTCAAATTTACTACTCATGTGCTTTTGTTAAATCAATCATTCAGTCAAAGCCACCTCTTGTCCATTCACTAAAAACTATTAATATAGTTCTTAGTACATTCTTTATTAGTGTTGTAATAAATATGATTTGATTGTTAAGCTTTCCAGCCTTAGACACATGTCTGTAGTATTTGTTTGTTAGTAACTTTTACAGTGATGTGTCACTAGTTATTTGATTAATAATCAATTGTCTCGTCATGTGTAACTAATGATTTGTTTGTTAGTCACTTACCTAATTATGTGACTCTAGTGATTTGTGCTATTCAATTGTCTAGTGATGTTGGAAATGAATGCATTAATTGAATCTTTGTCTAGTGAGGTTTTTAAATAAAAGCACAAGTTGAATAATTGTCCAGTGATGTTCGAAATGAATGCACAAGTTGAAACATTGCCTAGTGATGTTATTTAAATTTAAGTTAATATTTAAATTTATTTAGCTTTAGATTTTGACAGCATCAATAACTTAAAATACATTAATATGTACTGACAGGGTAATGCTCAGGTTAAACGATCAAATTCCTGTCAAATTTCTTCAATATGCGTCAAATTTTAGTATGAAGGCACTATTTTGTGTGTGGTTTCTTTGTTGAGATTTTGTTCAAAATTTGATCAAATTCTAAGTAAGAAAGTTTAGTCTCTTAACAGATCATAAACCATTAATGGCACTAAACAAAAAGAGAATAGCCAATAACAAGATCAACAGATAGTCTTTAATACTCTATCAATTGAAATAAAATCAATAAAAGGCAAAAACAACATTGTTGCTGATTTTTGGTCAAGACAAATTGAGTATAAAGAAAATGACAAAAACATAAAACATATTGAACTTATGTGGATTGTCATACCATACTATAGTTATTCTATATTTATTTTTTTAGTATCAGTAATGTGTGTAACAGACCATGTTACTTATTCATATGACATGGATTTTTTCACAGGACACTAACATTTGCTCTCACGGCACAAAGGCAAAGTGATTTGAAGGAAAAGAATAGAAACACGAGAAAAAAGGAACTAATTTTTGTAGTGTATGGAGAATTCATTTTTTCTTGAGTGAACGACCTAATTTTAATGGAGAAGGTTGACATGTTGTATTTTTCAGATGGATTTAATGAATTAATTATTAGATACATTTTTGTACGTGTATGGATATATATTTTTCATATTACACTATAAATATTTGAACAATTCTGATGTCAAGGAACTATGTGATGTATTTATCAAATATCTTAATAAAGTACTGTGTAATTTTCATTGGACCTTATTACTTCTTGGCGGAGAAAGAGATGGTCGTTTGTAAAGGTGAATGAGATAGTTACATTGGCAAATCATCAATAGCACTGAAGAAATAAAATACAGTAGCTCACATTATAAACGTTACATATGATAACTGGGAAGTATAAATGTTTATGCTTTAAAATGAGTGTTTGTGTGATAACTTTATAATGTATATATTTTATATATTTTTATGAGTAATAAATAAAATGCATCTTTTTTTCTCCAGAAATTATTAAACACACTAGAGCCACATTTACAATACCCTAACTTGAGAGACGATGAAATGACAAGATTTCTATTGTCAAAGATGATTGTGACATCCTATTTTCAAATATGCAAATGCTGCAACTAATGGATCACGAATAACTATTGAAGTAAGTCGTGACGAATAAAAAATTATTTTATTATACCAATTTGTTTCTGAGTTCTTGTGAAATCTGTGATTGAACTTGTATTTGTATCTTTTAAATCAGGTGTTTTATCTGGAAGTTATTTTTAAAAGGAGATTACCACTCCCTAAAATATTATCTTTTACAGTTTAAATTAGAGTACCAGTATATATATATAATTGTACTCAATATAATTTTAAAAATCTAATGCAGTGTACTACAAATGAGCGTTCTGTTCATTTTAATACATAAATCAGGAATGATTTCCCTAAACTTGGTAAAGGGATGTCATCAAAAATATACCGGGTTATAAAAATTGTCAAGAGCTGGAGAAGATATCTAGAGAATGGAAGAAATGGAAAGAAATAGTTAATGGCTTATTTCCCACTGGCAGTTGATCAGACTGAGAAGAGGAGTACTGCTAATTCTCTTTTTAACTACCAGTATCTCATAACTTGTTAAATAGCACCTAAAATTCCCATTAAATCAATTTAAAAATTATCTTGATTATTTTTTTTATGAATGAACTTTTATTTATGAATGTTCAGGAGAGCTTTACTATACTTGTACAATGTAATAGTGTTTTTGAGAAATGTAAGCTTTTTACTATGATTCTATCTCATTTGAAGGTCCTTATTTAAATACTTATTATATCTAAAGTCAAGTTTTTCTACATTCTACCAAAAAAAAAAAAAATGTCTATAGCATGACTCAAACAATAATATAATAAGATTTTACGTTTTCTGTGGAAATTATTAAAAAGTGGACCTAAGGGGTCACTCCAGAAGAACAATATAATAACTAACCTATACTGCGCCTATAGTAAGTTAAACAATTTAAAAAGTTGAACTTTTTAATTTAATCAAGGGGGCACCCATTTGCTATAATAGCACTGAAAACAAAAAAGGAGGGTGGGGGTAGGAGAATTAAATTTCTAATTGTTATTTGTAATCAGGGTTACGGAGCCCAGGAGCAATATTTTCTTTGCCTGGAGCTCGAGCTGGTAAAATTTCTCATTGATCCAATTGGAAGTACTAAGTAGTCATTAGTGTTACAGTTACAGGGTTATAGTATATATGCTGTACAAGTAATAAGCCTATTTATAAATACCTTTCAATTACATCATGCCCTTCCCCGATTTATTGTCTAATATTTCTATTACATCTTTTTCTAAATTAAGTACATTATTATTACTTGGAGGCTGCTGTTGTTTGATAACTTAGCTTAGTCAATGTAAACACGACCTGGTGATCTAGCTTGATGAAATTCTTCTTAGTGTTTTTTCATGTGAAATGGAGGTTGCATAATCATACAGATTTTAAGAAATTTCCATGCCATCACAATTTGATCAAATAGTGATTTGAAAGTTCTGACAAGGCTTCTTACAAAAATTGAATCAAATGTATGAACGAAAATTTGATGAGAATTTGATCGTGTGAACTGAGCATTAGGGTAATTCATTCAGCTCATCAGTCTATTTGAACCAACTGGTCAAAGTAATACATTTTATCATTTAGTCTTCATGCCAAGACAGGTTAGGGTAATTAAAAAGTCTATATCATTAGTTTTTGTGGAGCAGCACATTCATACAGCAACAAGGTGACATTTATTTGAATTACAAATGAAAAATAGCATAGGTTTAAAACCATTACTGTTAAAGTTTGAGTGATTGAAACAATGAACAGGTTGATTGAAAAGTCTAAAAATTTTAGTTGTGTGTTAGTAGAAATTTATTTTATTAATAACTTGGTAAATTTGTTTACTTGGGTTGAGACATTAAGGTGTCAGCCAAGATGGTGTGTTGTACACTCAGATGAGAGTCAAGATGGTGTGGTGTACATTCAGATGTCAGCCAAAATGATGTAGTGTATGTTCAGGTCTCAGCCAAGATGGTGTGGTGTACATTACGGTGTCAGCTATGATGGCATGGTGTACATTCAGTTGTCAGCCAAGATGATATGGTGCACAATCAGCTGTCAGCCAAGATGGTGTGATGTACATTATGGTGTCAGCCAAGATGGCGTGGTGTACATTCAGCTGTCAGCGACGATGTGATATGGTGCACAATCAGGTGTCAGCTGAGATGATATGGTGCACAATCAGCTTTCAGCCAAGAATCTGTGATATAGATTTACTGAAACGTCTTGGTTTTCACTGCCAAGTCACTTGTGTAGAATGCATTAACCTGGGAGTGAAAAAACAAAATATTAAAATAATATTATTTACTGTCCCTTTACAATAATATTTTTATTCATTTACTTCAACTGCTTCATGTACTTCATCTACTTCATTTTAGCTGCAAGACTCACAGAAGATGAAAATATGTGTTGGTTATTGTTACATGTAACAAAGACTGCAATGTCTACATCAAAGTTATGCATCGAAAAAAAAAACACTGTAACAAAAGAAGCATTAGTAAAATTTAAGAAAAAAAGTACTCCTATATCATACATGTCAAACTTAAGGCCAGTGGGCCACATTAGGCCCAGCGTACAATTATATCAGGCCTGAGAGGTCTTGACCGGCGTACAATTATATCAGGCATGAGAGAGAATTTTAGGCTCAAATATTTTTAATGGCCCTGCGATATAAAGTGCAAATCATATTCCCTAATAATCTGCATTGTCCAAGGATAGGCTACCTGAGAGCGTTCTCGCTTTTTCTATCAAAATAAGCGACAGTAAAAGTTGTGTAGTGAGTGGATGTTTGTCGTTACAGTAACCTAGCAACATTCAGTTGCTCATTTTGGATAGGCGCATAAGAAATGAAAGTGGTGTAGAGCCTGGATATTACATCACACTTTCCTGCTATGGCTAACGTGTTATCAATCTGTACCTACTTTGTGGAGATAATGTGGCTGTGATCAAGGAATATAATCTGAGACTAAACATCAAGACAAGTTAAAATTCCTGAATGCAGAGTAGAAGCAACAGAAGGTAGAAGAATTGAAGATGAATGTTTTTCACCAAAGCAAAATCACATACTGAAGCTGCTGTGAAAGCAAGTTTTATTGTGGTGAAGGAGCTTGCAAAATCAGGCCAACCATTTACAGGAGGAGCTTGTGAAGTGCTGCATGATGAAAGTGTGTGACATCTTGTGTTCAGACAAAAAGCAGATGTTTGCAAATGTAAGCCTTAGCAGAAATACCGTTGCTGATCGGGCTTGTGAGATGGCCACTGATGTGAAAACACTAGCTGATCGAAAAAGACAATCACTTTGTTGCATTCTCACTTGCTGTCGATGAAAGTAATGACACGACTGACACTGCACAGCTGACTGACACTGCACAGCTGACTGACACTGCACAGCTCGCTATCTTCATCTGTGGAGTGGTCTCCAGTTTCAATGTTACAGAAGAAATATTGCACATGGAATCCATGCATGAGAAATGACAGGAAAAGAAATGTTTGACAATGTATGTCAAAGTTTAACCGACATGAACCTGCCTTGGGACAAACTAGCTGGACTTACAACAGATGGAGCACTGGCGATGAACAGCGAAAAAAGGGGACTAGTTAGTTGGAAGGATGTGGTTAAAAATGCAGGATAAATTTACTGGTGGATTGATAGCATATCACTGCATCATACACCAAGGCTCACTGTGTGGTAAAGTCCTCAACATGGAAGGTGTAATGAGCACTGTTACACAAACCGTCAACTTTATCAGAGCCAAAGGTTTAAATCACAGGTAATTTCAATATTTTTTTTGCTGGAAATAGACTCAAGAGTTCGGCGACATGCCTTATCATACAGAGGTGCGGTGGCTAAGTCTGATAAAAGTTCTTAGTAGATTTTTCCAGCTGATTGATGAAATCTCTCAATTCATGGACAGCATTGGGAAAGACTCCACAGTTTTTCGGGTTAAAAATAAAAAGCGACTTCAACCTGCAGCTCTAGGCACGGGACCACTTGATCACTGATATGCCCGATGCAGTGAAGGTATTTCAAATGAAGCTGTGCTTCAGGGAGACACACATGCAAATTGTCTCCCTGTTCTTGTTGCCCAGAAATGTTGAACCAAGTCAACCTAAGTCATAGATGTGGAAACTGCACCTGCAAATTTGTAGATGAAGCTGATAGAGCTGCAGTGTAATGGGAAGTGTGTAATGGGAAGTTTAGAAGGCTTCCAATTGTTGCATTGTATAATAAGTTAATAACTTGTTTGTTTACACTGAAATAGTACATTTTTTAAAGATAGAAAAGTCTTTGGTTGATTTTTTAATAAAAAATGTGTCTGTGTTCATGCCATGTCATCCATCCATCCTTGTGGCGCTATGGCCCATGTAGGGCTTTGGCCTGCCTCACTAATACTTTTCTTTTCGATGCTTGGATTACCAGCTGCTGTAGATCTTTTTCCACATCATCCATCCATCTAAGCCTAGGTCTGCCTATGAGCCGTTTTCCTCTGGGGTTTGGTGATGTACCCGCTTCCTTCTTCTGTCATTTGGCATTTTCTTTAAGTGTCCTGTCCAGCGTAGCCTGCCCTTTTTTTATTTCTGCTACTAGCATGGGATCCTGATATAGACTGTACAATTTCGGGTTGGTACGTATTCTCCATCCATATTCATCCTTTTTCATATATTTCCCGGAGAAATTTTCTCTCCCATGTGTTTAATAGGTTTTCTGCTGTTTTTGTTTGGATATTAAGCAATGGTAGCATCATCAGTAAATTTAATTATTGGAATGGTGTTGCTTGGGCTCTGGGTATTATTGGTATATATTGTATACAGGACAGGGGAGAGAACGCAACCTTGTAGTACCCCGGTACATATTTCTCTACTTAATGATATTTGGTCATTCAACTTGAAATATTTGTTAATAAGTTCAGTATCCTTGCTTGAAAAGCTAACATATAAAGCTTTTTAATCATAAGGTGTGGTTGGATAGTGTTAAATGCTGATGAGAAGTCAAAGATTGATTGATTGAATACTTATATAGCGCTAAGTATCCATGCTATTTTAGCATGCTCACTGCGCTCTCAGTGATGGCATCCGGGGCGTCGCAGGGGTTGTCGGAATGATTCATTGTTTGTCGCCTGTAGGGGACGCCATCTCCGGGTTTGAATTTAGAGTTTCCTTCTTAGATGAGTTGCCGACCAAGGTTAACGTGTCCCATCTACGCTGGGTGCTGGATGGGTTTATGCTTGACTGGGCTTTGGCTGGAATTGAACTCCCGACCACCAACTTGAGATTTGCTCAGTTTAGACAACTCAGCCACCCAGCACTTCCAAGAAAAGCACCCTAGCATATTTTTTAGAGCTGTCTAGGTGATGGTAAAGTCTTTCCAATACAGTAAAACCTCCGTTTTGCAACCCTCTCTTAAACGACTTCCTCCAACACATGACCGAAAAAAAATTCACCAATGCTTTGTAATATATAAAGACCTCTCTTAAACGACTCCCTCAAAAACGCGACTTGCAACCTTCAAATAATTCAATTTTACCACCTACCACCTGAAAAAGTCAGATTCCAAAGCAATGCTATATTAGTGCGTTTGGAGAAAACAGTTTCGTTTACGACTTTTAACACCAGGCGATGCACTAATGCAGCTAGGAAGTAGTGAAGGGGAAATAACGCTTGCACCGTAAATTTGTCTTTTGAAATACTCCAAGGAGATGGACAGTTATGGCCTGAGCAGGGGCCTTTCAGACCTTGCTGCCACCATGTCTGGTGTTCAAAGAGACATACTTAAAGAACATGCATGGGTGGGGGGGATCATGAAAACAAACAGAAATAACATATTTCTGTCAATAAAAAAAACTATTCAATGACAGAATAAAAATAATTACAACAATATTAATGCCCTTATCTTATACATAAATAGTTATAACTCTAAGCATGTACTCAGCACTTACACACGTTTTTAAACAACTACCAAACCAGCATTGGAATTAATGAGGAATAGGAAGATAATGACTGTATATGTTGTGAGACAATTTGAGTTTATATTGGTTGTGAGACAGAGTTTAGAGACAATATGAGTTTATATTGGTTGTGAGACAGAGTTTAATCTATAATTCTGAATGTAAGATGGTGCCTATACTTAATGGTATGTGTATTTTTTTACTTGTTTACTTAATTTTCTAAGTGTCGTTTTTTGAAAATGTCCTACCTCTTTTTTAAGACCCCCCACCAAATAACGCACTCGTTTCAATGGCAATTTAAAGGTCGCAAAACTGAAGTTTTACTGTAATAGTAAGATGGTATCCTCTGTATTTCTGTAGGTAATGTCTTCATGTATGTAATAATACCAATAATCATAATGTTCATATGAATTAATCTTTAGAATGCTGTTAAACTTAGTATTATAGTTATAGTTTTATTGTTGTTGTTTTTTTTGTTTGTTTGATTGTAGGCACAATTTTTAAAAAACCTACTTCAATTGGTCATTCTTGTCATGGTAAAGTTTTAAGTCCAGTTTTGACATCTTCATATGAAGTTTTCAATTTCTAGCTTGGTCATCTGCAGGTGAAATTTCAAAGTCCAGCTCTCACATCTTCATGTGAAGTTTACAATGTCCATCTTGGTAATCTGCATGTGAATTCTTCAATGTTTAGTTCTGACATCTTCATGTAAAATTGTTAAAGTCCAGTTTGGTCATCTCCATGGCTTTCATTAATATATTTAACCAACCAAATTTGAGGAGACTCATCTAGATGAATACAATTTTAATCATAATTTACACCTAATATTCTAAACTTAATATTTTAACCATATTTCTTGTCTAAATTTAATATTCTACTATACTTCCAATCTATATTTAATATTCTAATCACACCTCTAGTATAAACTTATTTTTCAGGTTCATTAAGTAAACATTCTGTTTTAAACATGACACGACAGATACTTAAGATGAGCTCAGTAAGGGTGAATTCTTTCCCTCAAAGTTAACACTGAAAGTTATGCACTGATTTGTTCAACAGTTTGTTAGAATTTAACAGAGTGCTCCTCTGGCTTTAACAAAATCAAACAATCGCTCTTAATTAAAGTTAATATTCTCACTAAGGGAGTGAAGTTGTGTGGTATATGATGCCTGATTATTTCACTTGAGACACACATCAGATGTGTTTAAATTGCCCTGGTTTAAAAATTTTGTCTTAGAAAGAACATTTGCTGGATATGTGCTAAAAATGAATAGATACAATGTAATCAAAACACATTATTTGGATAAAGAAAAGAATCTTATCTTACCTTATCTTATCTTATCTTATAGTGTTGAAATGTAGCAAAAAAGCTGCAATGGCAAAACATCATGGGTAACTTTTATGGTCTTGAGCAGAGCTATCCAAATGGGACCCTGATGGTAAACTCCTTCACTTTGAGTGTCACTCATTGAAGAAGGTGTTCTCTAATCTGTATCACAAATTAATTCTGACTTTGTCATACAAACACACTGATACATTTTTACACTGGCTATTTATTTTAATACATTTGAGATTAAAAATAAATATTGTGAATTTTCATTAACTATAAAACTAAAAACTGTAAATGTTAACAAAATTGTATTATTTTTAAAATATCTGCCTTATGATAATTATAGTTTATAACATCCTACAGTTGTAAATAAATTGTAAATTTAATGTAATGCTTATTGGTAAGCCCTTGACCATGTGTTGTTAACCATAAAGAGCACGATGTTTTTATCTTAGTCAGATCTCACTGTGTGGCTCATCTAGGTCTAGATGCTTTAGCCTTATAAAATCTTTGTCGGCCCCCGGACCCCCCCCCCCGAAAAAAAGTAACGAATTATATTATCATTTAATTAAAGCTTATATTATACTCATGCACCAGACTTGTTTCCCCAGGAACTCAAAAAATAGTACAATTACATCTCAAAATAGTACATTATTGTCTCAGAATAGTACAATACTGAAATACTGAACAAATTAGTACACTTGTAGCAATAAAAGGGGCACATTCTTTAACTGAGTACACATTTTATAAATATTTAAATACCTTGTGTATTGATGACACTTGCTGAACTTTTAAGCTGTTGGAGTTCTTTTGCACTGAAAGTTTCATCCAAGTCCAATCAGCTTCCTGATTTTCTCTCCTCTGTTGTTTTTGGGCTATTATTTTGTTCCTTGGTCTGTGCATGTTTTCAGGAACAATATGAAGAAACAAACGTCAACCAGGACCTCCTCAACTGGGGGTAGACAGGAAGCCCCACTTTTTAGCTGCAAGATGCACCAGATGGAGGCAGCGTCATGCCAGATAAATGTCTTGCTCTCCTTTAATAAAACTGTATACTCCATTGTATTGGCCAGTCATCACATTGGCATTGTCACAGCCAAATGCAATGCAGTTTACCCATTGTATTGGCCAGTCATCACAATGACATTGTCACAGCCAAATGCAATGCAGTTTACCCATGAAATGCCCTGTGAATTCAATTCATCGGCCATGATCTTAAATATATATTCTGTTCTGTGGCCGAGGATGCTTTGTACACCGGCAAAGCTAGGAGATAAGAATTTACAAGGCCACCCTATCCTTCAATGGTGACCTCTGGAGAGTACTGATTATTGTCTGAGTCTTTACTACCATCAGTAGCAATACTGGATGGCAATCTCGGCATCCTAATGGCTAATTTCTTCATAGTCATTGCAGACATTTCTAAAATCATAGCTGTTGCTATATCTCTGCCACATTTTATATCTGATATGAATAAAATAAAATAATAAAGATATTAATGAAAATGTCTGGTATGACACTAAAATAATTATTCCTATGGTACAAATCACCTTTAAAGCTGCACTCAGAAATTTGCTCTTTTTATTTTATTAAAACATAGATTCTACACAAGCTACTTGATTTTGGAAAAGTGATTTTGAATTTAATATTTGACAAAAAGATGTCAAGGATGTACTTTTTACTCAGTGCTTCTTTAACTCTTTCCATGCCAGGGGGTTTTCCACGTTCATGCCAGACCAGTATTCGGGCGTTGGAAATTTTTCAGGGTGCTCCTATCTATTTATTAATTTTGAATACATTTCTTTTAGCAAGATAGCTGTATTTCATATCAAATTAAAGGAAACTAGACAGAGAATAATAATATGTAAAATATAAAACAATAAGTTAAATTTTTTAGGTAAAATTGTGCGATCAAATTTTTTATATTTTTAAAATTGCACACAAAATCTGAATTTATCAGACTACCATATTGTCTGTGTAGATGATATCCTATTCTGCTTCAATCCCCAAAAAGTATATCCATTTTTTATCATAATGCATTTTACATTTTGAAAATATTCCATTTTGTTACGGAGTTATACCCATTTTTGTAACGTTAGGAGTATTCTTATCTGAATCCTCACTGTTGCCATAGTAACAAAGTGGTTTTGAAAAAAATTCATAACTTTTGAACTACTTGAGCTAGAAAGTTGATCTGGGTGTTTTTTTTAATCCATTCTCTAGGCTCTATCCATTCCTGGTATTCTTATAGTTTAAAAAATGTTTTGAAATTTTTATGAAATTGCCGACAGTACCACTATTACTAGTGTTACTATTACTATCAGTACTATCACCATTCTATAACTATTTCCCTTTACCGACCTATCAGAATGCTGAAAATCATCATTGGAATCAGATTCAAATGATTCATGGTTATTGTCTGTTGTTTCAGCATCAATAATTAGCAATAAAAGTTCTTTTATTTGAAAAATTGACTACCTACGTGGTCTAGCAACAGCTGACATGCTTGGAGTGGGCGTAGGCATGGCTTTGTTTACAAAAGTTTCAACACAAATGAACTATTATTAGAAAAAACACATGCAAACATGCCCTACTTCTTAAAAAAAAAGGAAGTAGTAAGAGTTATCCTTCGTTTAAGAACAAAAAAAGTCGGATTAAGAGCCACAAGAAGCGAAATAAACTACATAAATGATATCGACAGTATACTGTGGGTTGGCACGAACGCGACCAGTCAAATCGACAGTATACTGTCGATTGGCACGGAAAGAGTTAAAGGACTTACAGGCTTTGATTTCAAAATGTTTTTTGCAATCGTTTTGACACTCAATAACTAAAGCAAGTCCTTGAGGGGATATATTGTTTAAGATTAAGGGATAGGGCTGTTTTGTGGGTTCTAAAAATATATTTCAATATTTCAAATGCACTAAGTCAGTGCCAAATCCAACTTCCCGGTGCAGATTAGTTGGATAATGTATTTTATTTTAAAAACCTTCTCTATTTTTCTCCGTTTTCACAATTGTTGCGGTTCTGGCGAACAAAATAATTATGTAATAAAACTACATCTCACACGCCTGTTGTAGCAGAAAAAGTAAAAGTAAAAGGCAGGGGATGGTCGAGTGAAGTTATTGCGAGGGGAACTCGACTAAATATTACTGTTGGCGCATCTAAGAACTAGGTAGTTCATTGTGACGCACAAAGCAACAATATGACAATCATTACCGTCTTTTTGTTCATGTACAATAACCATTTAACAAAATTGAACAACATAAAAAAAAAAGTAGCTTACAGTTCATGAATCTTTTGTCATTTACGACGCCATTGTGGGAAAACAAGGAGTACTCTTCTGTCTTCAAAGATACGTTATAAAAGTTGCCCAATTGGATATATTTAGATTTAAATAATCTTTTAAAAATTGTATAGATCTATCTACTTTGGCTGATATTTCTTTCTAGCCCACTGGATCCATGCACAGTGCACAGCAATGTAAAGGTGTTACTCCCAAGGGACCTCAATATCAGGGGGCGCATTCGCCCAGGGCGCTGCCTTTCCTTTGCACGGTTGTGCATCCATTACGTACGTAACGCGGCTAGAATTTTGAGGGTGGGGGTTATGTAGGAAATATTTGTTAAAACTTTTAAAAAAATTGTCAATTTCCTTTCTTAAAATTTGATTATTTGTGACAGTTTCGATTTCTTTCTCAATAAATAGCTGGCGATTTACAAAGACTAAGAGGCAAAAAGCGGGAAAGTAATGAAATATAAAATTATGTCAGTAGCGAAATAAACACCATTGCAAACAGATGACTAACAAAGCAACTTGGTTCCATCAAGATACATAAAATCACTCACCACAAACCAGATTCAACTTAGGTGGCATCTACTAAATAATTAAGTGCCATCTATCAAACTATAGCTGACCAACCATAGACCATTTAAATAGCTTATTTGCCTCCTATGACTCACAATTAATTGTCGAGGAAAAAGTCAATCCACTTGCATAGGAAGGGGGCTGTGGAGGGGGTGGTCGACACAGGTGCCACTTTTAAAAAAAATTATATTGAGGGCGGCATTTTCAGCGAGCTGAAGATTTTTTTTTTTTTTTTTTTTTTTTTAAACTCAGTGGTAGGGGGTGACACAACTTTCTAGTTAACATATCGCAACATAACCACTGGTCCGCTCGAAACGTTTCCCAGATCTGCCCATTATGAGGACCAGCTGGTGATTTACTAAGACTAAGAGGCAAAAAGCGGGAAAGTAATGAAATATATGTCAGTAGCGAAATAAACACCATTGCAAACAGATGACTAACAAAGCAACTTGGTTCCATCAAGATACATAAAAATCACTAACACTGCCTCTCATTTTACTCACCACAAACCAGAGTCAACTTAGGTGGCATCTACTAAATAATTAAGTGCCATCTATCAAACTAGAGCTGACCAACCATAGACCATTTAAATAGCTTATTTGCCTACTATGACTCACAATTGTCGAGAAAAAGTCAATCCGCTTGCATAGGAAGGGGGCTGTGGAGGGGGTGGTCGACACAGGTGCCACTTTTAAAAAAATATATATTTAGGGCGGCATTTTCGGCGAGCTGAAGAGTTTTTTATTTTTTTATTTTTTTTAAACTCAGTGGTAGTGGGTGGCACAACTTTCTAGTTAACATATCGCAACATAACCACTGGTCCGCTCGAAACGTTTCCCAGATCTGCTCATTATGAGGACACGTTACACATCACCCAACGCTTGGACATTGGTCGCTCTCTCAGTCTCTGTTGTTGGTGGAATTCTATTACGTAGCCGAGTCTCTCGCTTCGCACCTTTTTTTGCCCATGCGCCGTTTCCCTGGTCTGGTCTGCTGATTACCAAAGTCATTCTCTGATACACTAAAGTAATACGTCGGCATAGCTAGAGCGACGTGGCCTCCACGGCCTTGCCATGTTTCTGTTTAGTAAGGCTGTGGGCAGCAACGCAGTCGCCGCGGCTTACCCGTGTATAGGTTTACTTTAAGCAGATTTCTGATCGTTAATGCTGCATAAACTTTATGGTTTGTGTCCACTGCGGTGGCCGCGCAAATGAACGCAGGACAAGTAAACCCACAACTCACCATAACACATCCAAACACAGGACTAGTGAACCAACGGACAAGTTAACAAGCAGAAAAGTGAATACCGGTATATAGAACATAGACAGCTAAACCCAACAACTTGGTTTGAAAAGGCCTTGCTGAGATAATCGTCATTCTTGACTTGTTCTTGTAAATTTATTTTCACTGCAAATTCGCAATGATTGGTTCCGAAAGATTTCAGCTACTTTTATAAATATTTAAATGTTTTTAATGTGCTGAAAATTATTTTACAAAATTGTGTAAATAACCATTTTTATTATATTTCTTGGGCAGATTTTTGTGCCAAGGAAAAAGTTTAAAATTGGTGGTTCTGTTCTGACTAAGCCAAGCTCTCTAGAGGAATAGTTGAAATTAATTCATTATGAATGAAATTTTCATTATTTAGAATACCTAATTACTTCATAAAGTACTGTGTGATTAAATCTTTTTAACTTAAACAATACACATAAATAATCTTAAATAAAGGATTTAATTTTAATAATTAAATTAATATTATTACTTTTCTAAAATTCAAATGAAAACAATCAATGTATCTAAATCATCTTCATTACTAGATTTTTTTTAAAAATGATCTACGAAAATGGCTTAAACTAAAAAAGAAAATAAGAAAGAAAAAAAATCTACCCGTCCTTAGAGAAAATAACAAAGCAAAAATAAAAAAAAACCAACTAAAAAGAATAAAACTATGAATCTATGAAATAACAAGGAGAAAAAACAATTTAAAAAAAATAATTCTCATACTATTATTGTTATCACATCCGGCTCCGAAGCTATTTAATCTGTACGGAGCCACTCCGGGTGCGAATAGTCATTGGCGATTATAGGTAGCCGGGTACCTATAGATGCACCCAAAAATACAATAGACTTGCAAAACCTGCTAAGTTGCCTTAAATAAAATGAGTAAAACAGAGTAGGGTTAAACCTGAAAAAATAAACGCAACAAAACAGCGAACGTGTCGGCAGAAAGCCTTCGTCAGCGAACAAAACAACAGAAAAAACGGTATAAAAATAAAAATAAGAAATAGCACTTAGCTGGTAAGTAGTATCTGTGGGCAGCAATAAAATATAGATCTAGTTAAATGGGCATTTTTGCAGTAATCTGTGGGCAGCAATATTATTACCCCTAAGTTGCCTTAGTCTTAGCATTTACTTTCAAACCCTACTAAGTTACCAGCTAATGGCAGTAATTGTTTTAAACAAAATTTGTGAAAAAGAGCCAATCACAATTTAGCTTGCCGGCACATGACTTTCTTTCGACACTATTCAAGATAGCTGAACACGACACTGACACTAGTCTTAGTACAATCGGCGAAAACGCTAACATGTCCCCATTAAAACTTACAAAAAGAAAAGAACTCCAGATTTAAAGGATCGCTCTGCTGATGATGTTTATATTTTAAAAGTTTATTACTTTATGCATGATGGCGTCCCCACCTTAAATGCATTGTTATTGTTACACCAATGTAACCCAATAAAATTGTGTTGTTTTTCCCCCCAGGACTTACTTATGAATTGAAGACTATTGTGATATAGTAATTGAATGTGTTATTGTCTGTTACTGTTACTTTATGTTGTGATATAGCTAGTGTATGTGTTGTGGTCTATTACTAGTGTTACGTGATTGTTTGGATAAGGTACCATAATATAAGACTAAGGTTCATTAAAATCATGCAGTACAGTTTAAAGAAAATGTAAAAGAGCACCCCCCCCCCTCTATATCTTTTAAATTTGTTGTGGGCTGTCAAACTTCCTAAGTGATTTAGACCATTTTCAAATCCTCATAAGTATTTTAAACCTCTTTCAAAAGCTGCTAAGTATATTTTTAAACTCTTTCAAAAGCTGCTAAGTATATTTTTAAACTCTTTCAAAAGCTGCCAAGTATGTAAACCATTTTCAAAACCTGCTAAGTAATAACTTTATAATACATTGTAAATGCAAAAATGCCCATTTAACTATATTTTATGTTAATAAACATATCATTTGCAGCTAATCTTACAACTGGAACAAAAACCAGAATCCTAGGATTAGCACATCATTGTGTTTTAGAAAAATGTGTTTTTCTCAAAATCAATCTAAAGTGACTTAGCAAGGTTTGCAATTGGACTCCTCACATAATCTCCGACAACTTTGTACTTGAACACGGATGTGATACTTTAAAACTTCGTGTTTTGCTCTGATGTGGTGTCACAAGATGAGTAATTACATGGGATATCCTGTAAGACTATGTTTGTTAAGGATGATGGTCAGGGTAAATCCCAACGCCCGACGGACCCCTTCTCATGTGGTCGTTAAGTTACCTACCTGATACACGATAAGGCGAGAAGTGCTAAACACTGTTATTAATGCCATGTGTGGGGACGTTCCGTAGCTACACGTGTGTAGATTTCTTGGAACATGAGGGATAATCCCAGACTTTCACAAGGTAGGCTACTTTTTTTTTTGTGGTGGGGGGGGGGGCATACAACATTGACAGCCCTTCACCCTTTCATATAAACTTATAGTTTTAAGAACATCATTAGAGGACATTACATTTTCAAACAAAAATATTTTTTTGGGGTTTTGTGTGTTTGTTTTAAATCCATTAAAAAGTTGTTTTAAAAAATCGCAACATATTCATTGTTGCTTTTTTGTATCTTACAAAAAAAAAAAAAATGTAATTATACCTGATCGTGTGACGTCTATAAAGCGTTGAGAGATAGTTAACATCATTTAGTCATATATTTTAGACGACTTGCTGTCTAATGTTGAGTGAATCAATACATCAATAATTTGTATGAACATCTCCATCTCTCTTTCTCTCTCTCTCTTTTCTTTGTACGTCCAATAAATCGTGGTCAGTTATACGTCCAATAAGTCCTGGGCAACTGTACGTTAAATGAGTCCTGGCGAGTTGTATGTCCAATAAGTCCTGGTCAGTTGTACGCCCAATACGTCCTGGCGAGTTTTACATCCAATAAGTCCTGGTCAAATGTATGTCCAATAAGTCCTGGCCAACTGAATGTCCACTAAATCATAGACAGTTGTACTTCCAATAAGTCCTGGCCAGTTGTACGTCCAATAAGTCCTCATCAATTTTACTTCCAATAAGTCCTGGCCAGTTGTGCGTCCACAAGTCCTGGTCAACTGTACGTCCAATAAGTCCTGACCAGTTGTGATCCAATAAGTCCTGGCCAGTTGTGCGTCCACAAGTCCTAGCCAACTGTACGTCCAATAAGCCCTGGCCAGTTTTTCGTCCAATAAGTCCTGGCCAACTTTACGTCCAATAAGCCCTGGCCAGTTTTGCGTCCAATAAGTCCTGGCCAGTTTTTCGTCCAATAAGTCCTGGCCAACTTTACGTCCAATAAGTCGTAGCGAGTTTTACGTCCAATAAGTCCAGACCCGTTTTACGTCCAATAAGGCCTGGCCAGTTGTACGTCCAATAAGCCATGGCCGGCTGTACGCAATAAAAGTTCTTCGCAGCACAAAGGTCAATATGCTATCTTCTGTTCATAACTAAATGGCCCAAACCAAAGGAGCTTCCCCTTCCATCCGTTGAATCGTCTGCTTGGAATTCAAGTGGCATGTTAACGAGTTGCCCTGCGACTTTTCTGCGAATCCAGTCCACAGATAACGGAATCTTGAAAACATCCTTCCTCGTTTCTTCCCTCCAAAATATGATCGTCACTGTTTCAAAGGAGGCTTGTGAAATGGGAGATTGTGCTGTCGTGTGCGGCATCAATCTTAATGCGACGAACTCACCAATTTTATGTGACTAACTCACCAATTTTATGCGACACAAGTTGAGCGGTATCATTTACTTTCATTGTTTTTTTTCAAATTGTCTTTTGTTTACCTTGCATTTCCCAAAAGCCTTCTGGGGTGATCTTTATTTTGATTTTTTTTTAAATAAAAGATGTGTATGTTGACAATGACGCTTTAATTTAGCGAGGGGCTGTGTGCTGTTGTTGGCGAGTAAGTTTATTTTCGCATACGATGCTATAGAGCAGTGGTTCTTAGGTTCTTAACCTGGGTTCGATCGAACCCCAGGGGTGCGGTAAGTCAGTCTCAGGGTTTCGGCGGAGGTGCAAAAAAAAATATATATATTTTTTTTTTTCCTATTAAGAAGGGTTCGGTGAATGCGCATATGAAACTGGTGGGGATCAGTACCTCCAACAAGGTTAAGAACCACTGCTATAGAGAATTCGGAAAATATGTATTTCCGGTCCAAGCAAATCCGAATTTTTATTAATCTTCATGGTACATGCAATTGAAATTTTGAACATATACCACCATTTTTATCTCTTCTGCATCGTCTTCAATTCTACTAGTCCTAGGAGTGGCCTTGGGCTAGCATTAGCCTTGTACTGGCAGTAGATTTGTACTAGCAGTAGCCTAGAGCTAGCAGTAGACTTGTTCTAGTAGAAGCCTTGTGCTAGCAGTAGCATTACCTTCAATAAAAAATATTTATGAAAAATATACCATTAACTTATAATACGATGAAAGAGAAATAAAGAATTAAAAATTCTTTAATTCTTTATTTCTCTTTTTTCTTTTTTTGTTTTGAATACGATTACCATAACGACAGAAGTCGTACATTGACAATGAGCGGTTAGTAAATTACATACGGTACACAATTTAATTTTTCAACAAGTAAATTATGTGTGCTAAGAGTGACACTTCACAAATCCTAATGGGTAAGCATTCATAAGAAAATGCGGTACGAGATGCCCACTAACAATCAATCAAATAAAGCAACAGAAGGATATCATTTTAGTCATGGTATTTTAGCACAACAAACCACATTGGTATCGACAGGCCAAGTCCCAGATAACTTTAAAACTTGTTCATAGCCTCAAGACACGATTCTTGAGCCACATCAGTCGGACGTCATAGCCTCGAGACACGATTCTTGAACCACATCAGTCGGACGTCATAGCCTCGAGACACGATTCCTGAGCCAGTCAGTCCAACGTCATTCCCTCGATTAAACGATTCTTGAGCCAGTCAGTCGGACGTCATAGCCTCAAGACACGATTCTTGAGCCACATCAGTCGGACGTCATTTGCATGTATTTTAAAAAAAAATAAAAACATTGAATCTTTACAATTACTGGAAATCAGCGAAAATAAACCACATTGACCAGTGGCGTAGCTATGGCTGGTGTCACCCGGTGTGGTAAACTCATGGTGTCACCCCCCCCCCCTCTGCTCCCAACCCCGAATTCCATAATGGATTTCTTCGTGTTCCAAGTCCACAGTATAAGAAAAAGAAACAAATGAATTGAAGGTCAGGGGGTGAATTTATTTAAGAACTGTAACAATATTAAGTTATAGTTTATTTTTACATTAAATTTACTTTATTTAAAAGTGTCTTCTCCTGGTCTTCAAAGCTGAAAACCTGTCAATCATTTGATCGCAATCAACATCCTTCACCGTTTCACATTCAATTGATAGTAGAGCCATATCAGAAAGCCTCGACTGCCCCATGGTGGATCGTTAAAGAGTTCTTGATAAGCCTTGGTTTCTAAAAGATCCACTCACATGAAGCCACAGACACACCGATCGTAAGAAACAATTGAAGGCTAAGCGAGAGTATTTGAAGAGTTTCGATGAGTTACATTGTGGAGAATTTAATATATTTTTTTTGCGGAACACTTGAATTTTTAATTGCGTATCTAATTTATTTTTTTTCGCCTAACTTTTGAGCAGCACCAGTGTCCCACGGAGCATGGATTGAGAACTACTGCGGTTGTGTGTTAGCAAATGCATATAAAGTCGCTTTACTGCATAGAAGGTGTTGTGAAATCCACAATGAGCGATGACCTGGAGCCGGTTCGGTTCTGGCGAACTGGTTTGTTAATCATTCTACCGAATCAGTTGTTAATGTCAAAATAATGCAAAGACTAAGAAGATACACGTATTGACAGATACGTTAACAAATATGCTAATATACTGACAAATACATCGACAAATATAATGCCTTTTTTTATATATAATCTACAATTACCGAATCGGGTGTTGCCTGATTTGCAGAAAACCGCTTTCCATAATATGAAAGAATGTATCAACTCAAGAAATCAAGAAACCTAATTTTGACACACACACACCCCTCCCAGATAGGCCTTCCTTTTAAGTTACTTAAAGTAGTTTTCGGTAAAACCCACATTAGCCGCCAACGCCATAGACTCATACTTAAAATGGTAACGAAACCGCACGAACCTGGGCTGGGAAAACAGAATCGACGGGAAAATCCTTTTAGGGTTTTCCCGATTTTATCTTTTGAGAAGAGCGGTTGGGTGCTGTGTTCATGCAACTCATCGTAAGAAACTCTCAAAATTTCCGAACAGTTAAGTTTTTAACCAATGGAGAAATATTTTCGTTTTAATGTTTAAAATAATTTCTGTGGATATAATAACGCAAGACATGAAGACGACTGCATATATCGCCGTGTATGGATCTGGGGTCTTCTTACATTGGAGACAAGATGTTGATGTGATTGATGTCAATATTGTCAACGCAACCAACAACTTTAATGGCGTAAGTCTAAGTGTGGCAGTTGTAAGTGTTCAATATCGTGACAAATGTTCACTCCTCGTGTTAAATACGAGCCTACTTTCAGTGGCGTAGATACATTTATTGCCGCCCTTAGTAGGGTGTTCTCAAAAGATTCGTAGCAGTAAAATGAGTTGGAGTAAACGTCAAACAATATTTAGACCACTGGTAGATATCCACGCGGGGGAGAGGGGTGGGGCTGTGACTTATACCCAGTGGCGTAGGAAGTGGGGTGTGGAGGGGCCAGTTCGCCCCGGGGCGGCACATTTTCTTTCAAAGGAGGGGCGGCATTTTTGGCCAAATGTAAAGGTTTTTCTACGTTGAAGGGGGCAGCAAAATTGAGGCCCGCCCCAGGTGGCATCACTCCTAGCTATGCCACTGCTTGTACCTCTTTCTGTGTGTTATAGTATACGTAGCAAATTGTGCCTAAAGCAAAATAAATGATTGAGCGACAAGGCCGACGAAATCCAGGGCTATGCGGACCGACATGACCTAAATAATTTCTACTCCGCTCTAAAAAAAACAGTCTACGGCCCCACTTCATCGGGATTATCCCCACTCCTGAGTGCTGATGAGAACTCTCTAATCACCGAGAAGGAAAAAATTACTAAACACTGGGCAGAACACTTTGAAGACATCCTGAATCGACCTTCATCCATCAATGATGACGCCATAAGTCGTTTCATACAGATACAGGTGCCGTTTAATCAAGAACTGGAAGACCCCCCCCCCCCGGCGCCTACCTTAACTGAGACCCATCATGATATACGCCTTCTCTCAAGTGGCAGAGCACCAGCTGAGGACTCAACCCCGTCTGAAGTATACAAAGAAGTGGGGACAACTCTGTCTGAAGTATACAAAGAAGTGGGGACAACTCTGTCTGAAGTATACAAAGAAGTGGGGACAACTCTGTCTGAAGTATACAAAGAAGTGGGGACAGCTCTGTCTGAAGTATACAAAGAAGTGGGGACAGCTCTGTCTGAAGTATACAAAGAAGTGGGGACAGCTCTGTCTGAAGTATACAAAGAAGTGGGGACAACCCCGTCTGAAGTATACAAAGAAGTGGGGACAACTCTGTCTGAAGTATACAAAGAAGTGGGGACAGCTCTGTCTGAAGTATACAAAGAAGTGGGGACAGCTCTGTCTGAAAGGCTTCACCAGCTGTTCATACTTATGTGGCAGCAAGAGATCATTCCACATGACTTCAAAAATGCATCTATTGTTCACCTGTACAAGCGTAAAGGAACCGTCAATCATTGGACAATCACCGTGGCATATCACTGCTATCAATTGCAGGCAAGATATTAGCCAGAATCTTGCTAAATCGTCTTAACAGACATCTTGAGAAGGGTCTACTGCCAGAAAGTCAATGTGGCTTACAGAAGGACCGAGGAACCATCGATATGGTGTTTGCGGCCAGACAGCTACAGGAAGAATGTAGGGGAAAAATGTTGACCTCTTCCCTACCTTTGTAGATCTGACCAAAGATTTCGACACTGTCAGTAGAGAGGGTCTTTAGAAGATCATGGCCAAATATGGATGCCCCAGGAAGTTCGTGTCCATGGTACGACTATTCCATGATGGTATGCAGGCTAGAGTTCAGGATAATGGAGAGACGTCAAAACCATTCCCTGTAACAAACGGCGTGAAACAAGGCTGTGTACTTGCCCCAACACTTTTCAGCCTCATGTTTTCCGCAATGCTGACCGATGCCTTTAGAGCGGGAGATGCTGTAATAGGCCTCATATACAGAACTCACTGTAATCTATTCAACCCAAAGAGGCTACATGCCAGAACGAAGGTCCTGGCAGACACCATTAGGGACCTTCTGTATGCAGATGACTGTGCCCTAAACGCTGTATCTGAAGTGGATATGCAATGCTGCGTCACAAACATTTCTAATGCTTGCACAAACTTCGGGCTTACCATTAACACAAAAGAGACTGAGGTCCTATACCAACCAGCTCCTCGAAGACCTTATGTTGAGCCTAACATCCAAGTATATGGCGAAAGACTTAAGGTGGTGAAAGGCTTTTCTTATCTCGGCAGCACACTATTCCAACGTGCAACTATCGTTGACGAGGTTTACCTCCGTATTGCGAGAGCCAGTGCAACCTATGGAAAGTTGACTAAGAACGTATGGACAGGTCAGTGTCCCAGACACTGAGGTGTTCACACAGGCAGGTCTCCCCAGCATCTTTACCATCTTAATGAAGTCCCAACTTCGCTGGGCGGGACATGTTGTGAGAATGTCAGACGACCGTCTGCCCAAAAGAATTTTCTATGGTGAGCTCGAACAAGGAAAGCGGTCTGCTGGCGGGCGGAAGAAACATTTTAAAGACAACCAAAAAGCCTCACTGAAAGCGTTCAACATAAACCCAGACACGTGGGTGGAAAAACCAAAGGGTCGAACATCATGGCGTTCCACCTTACACAGGAGCTCCATGCAACATGAAGTTGGCTGAACAGCGGCTTTCTTGAGGGCAAGAGGCATGTTAGCAAGGCCCGGCCTGACTCTGCTCCAGGAAATGGCCCATCATTTCCCTGCACCTACTGCACAATAAATTTTCATGCCAGAATCATCCTCATTAGCCATCTGCGCACCCACAGACAGAACTAGCACAAATCTGATGATTAAAGTGGTCATTGTCGACTCCCGACTGACGAACAACAACAACAACAACAACACGATGGGTAGCAAAGTGGGTGGTGAGGAACAAACCTGACAGTCTTACTAATATACTCTAAAAAAAATCAGGTCTTGAGGACTATAGTCTGGCTTTATTTATAAACTTTGCCAAAGAAAAAGTAAGAAAAATGGAAACTCTAACTCTAAAAGAAAATGATGAAGAAAATGGACACTATCTGAACAGAAGCAAATAGTACACATTAACAATGTCCTTACTAACATTGAATTACACAGCTAAAAATAAACATGTTAAATAACTCCGGAATTACTGGTTGAGATACTTAACTGAGTTGAGAAGCACATGTTATACAAAAGGCAATTAAAATTATTTTACCTCTATGTTTAATTAAAAAAGTGATCACGAGGCGGTGTTTAACTTGTAGCACGTACACCGTCTTACACACAGAACCTGTGTGAGGGGTGAGGACTAATCAGGGCCGGCGCTAGGGGATGGCGAAGTGGGCGACCGCCCAAAGCCCCGCGTTTGCGATAGTATAATGTATAATATACCTAAGCCTACTACTAGTTCCTAATCCAGTCAACACAATATTCAGAGTTGTTAGATAGTCAAATGGTCTGAAGGTCAGTCTGGCTCCCATACTATCCCTTCGAGATGAATCTCGGGAAGACCTCTGGGCGCATGTTAAGAAGACGAAAGGGGGTTATCAGGGAATTTTTTACTGTATATAGACCCGTTAACCCGAAAAAAATTGAAATTTCGGAAACTAAGCGAGTGAACAAATATCCGTTATGACGCACCCCATTATGACCAGCAAAGCCCCAGTACAAATATAACGTGTCTTAATATCCTGTCAGCGGAATGTATAACGTCAACGGTCTAGAAATAACTTTTGGTACTGTCGTCCATGTAAGCCTAATGTAAGGTGTCTATGTTGAGGGTTTGGTTGGGAGAGGAGGGGGTGGGTGGGTTAATCTAGGAAGTTAATCTCGAGAACGGTTATATTTAGATTTTTGACTCACTACTTTATGCTATACAGCAGTGGTCATCAACCTTCATAATGCAGCAACCCTTTAATACAGTTCCTCATGTTGTGGTGACCCACCAATCATACAATTATTGTTGTCGCTACTTCATTAATAGGTGTTTTCCGATGGCTTTAGGCGACCGCTGTTTAAGGGTCGTTCGACCCTCATAGTATAGGTGTCGCGACCCACAGATTGACCCTCTGATCTACCCGAACCACTTAATAAGTCACGCTATTTTATGATCTAGATTTCTGAGGTGTTGAACGTTTCTATATGCCGGTGGGCAGCCTTCTTCATGGCCATGAACCGTGAGCGATGGTGATGCGCATCTTAATTCATGGTGATCGAGATGCGAGCGCTGTTGGCGATTGGCCAACATCTAAATCAGTGGTTCTCAACCTTTCTAATACCGTGACCCTTTAATACAGTTCCACATGTTGTGGCGACCCCAACCATAAAATTATTTTCGTTGCTACTTGATAAGTATGTGCTTTTCGATGGCCTTAAGAGTAGTTTGACCGCCCCCCCCACCCCACCAAGGGTTCGCGACCCACTGGCTGAGAACAGCTGATCTAAATGATACTTTATTTTTCACCTAACGTTATTGTATCCGCCTAAAACGTTATATTAAGTGATTTGTGAATAATTGCGTATATGAATGCACTGCATACTCCAAGTAAATTAACGAGACACAAATAATCTGCGTAAACAAGTTAACAAGGCTCTGAAAAACGGAAATAAAGTGGGTAGAAGCAAAACTTAACAAAAACAGAAAAATTACACTGCAGCTATGTATAAATTGTGAATTTAGTATACACCGTATGGATTCAATGTACAAAATATTTTTATTAATTTATTTTCCATATAAATTCCACCAGATGTGTTATTCGCATACAATGTACCAGTAACTGCAATGTCGAGTATTCCCTTATAGTTAACAGTACTGAAATGTTTAGCAATTGGGAAAATGGTTTGTTTATTGATGTTTTACAGGTGCTCTCTGAAACGCTCTTCAGTGCGACGACCTAACTCCCCTACATATGATATTCCGCACTTTTTACAAAGGATCGTGTAAATCACTTTGAAACTCTCGCAAATAAGACCATCTTTGATTCTGAAAATTTCCAGAGGGAAAGTGATTTTACCCACTTGATTCACGAAGGGACCTGCATTACTACAACGGCTACGGTTTCAACTTTTGATGTCTATACGTGCTTTAATAGCAGGGAGGTGGCTTCTAACAAGCATCTCCCTAAGGCTATAGTCTCTCCGGAAAGCGAAAAGAGGAGGTATATTGAAAATCTCATTAATTGTGAAAGGGTCTGCCATAAGAATAGACCTGTTTTTAGATAACGAGCCATAAAGGAATTTAGACCTATCCCCACTTTTAAACGAATCATGTCATGTCTTTACATACGATGGGTATAGCGGGGAAACTGTGACTGTCTGTTTTCTTAGAATTATAAATGGACTTAGATTTTATGTTCTTGTTTATGTTAATTATGATGTTCAATAAATTCACAGTACTCTCATGGATTGTCGAAGTAAATGTTATTGATTGAGGAAAATCTCCAATAAAGTCAATAGAACTTTCGAGTTGATAACCATTTTGGGAATTCCTATGTAAATAACCTGTTTAAAGTCGGAAATTCCCAAATCCCAGTGTCGGCCACCCACACTCGGGCAAAAGGTGCCTTTGTAAATACAGTAAAACCCAGAAGTAGACTATTAGATCTATGACCCATTAGTATAGAAAGACATTCAGATCTAACTGAAAGTTCGGCACGATTTATGGATGTTGATCTTCCCAATGCCAATCCCGTCTCACACTTTTTTCTTGAAAACTTTAAAAAAAAATTATACAGCTGTGTTCTCTCTTCTCTCTCAGTCTCTCTCTCTCTCTCTCTCTCGGTAATCCAAACTGTAATTAACTCTCCATAGCATACATTTGTGTTGAGTTTCACCTGAAAGAACTTTTTATTCAAAGATATATGACTCTTATTTTATGAAAATGTCACAATAAACTAAAAATTTAAGCGATTTTCAAATTTGCTGAAAATCGACCAAAAATTGATTAATTTTTTTTTCGTTTTGAAAAAGGTCAATTTTTAAGGACCTATATTTAAAAAAATAATCAACAGAAAATTCAAAGACTTGGTGTATAGGCCTATGCACCAAAGTTTATAATATTTTTTTCCAAGCAGCTAAAACCATTAATTCAAAAGTAAAAAGATAAATAAAATAAAAAGATTGCTTTTTAGTATTAGTTGTTTTACTTTCCGACATAAAAGGTGTAACAATATATGTCAAAAATTCGTTAAAAATGTGTCATTGACTTGCGTAAACAAATCATTTATCAAATGAATGATAAGTTAGTTATCGGTACGGAAAGGTTTGCCAAATAAAAAAAATACCGGTATCTAATCTTCTTTATTAATACTGTATAATTTTGTTGTTTTTGTTTTAAATTCTAAAACCCTTTTTAATACCAATTTATTTCTAATTGATCCATATTGACGATCGTTTACATTTCATCGATCCCATGAAAAGTGGTGTTGACCCACATGAGATCAATATATACTGACACGTCTTGCTGCAACGGCTTTTCTAACCCTAATCGAACTATTCATCCCTAGTCCAACTTATGGGTCATCCATAAATTACGTACACAACAAAAAAAAAAAAAAAGTCACATTTTCATACGTAGATGACCCATTACGCTAATGTCTTTCTTGTGGCCATTGTTGCAGACTTAAGTCTATTAACTTCCTTTTTACAGCTTGCTATAATTTACCCTCAAAATATATTATGTATTGTGGTCTATATATAAGGCGATACATATGTGTATTGTATACGTGGAGGTAAACTCGGTTGATAGTGATTGAGATACCTACTTGGTACTATTTCCTTTCAACTGGGGCGCAATGGTAACTCTTCCAGTAAAACAACATTGAGCTACATTGTTTTGATCGTCCTAATGCCATTATGGGCCTAATACTTCAAACGGAAACATTGAACTACATTGCTTTCATCGTCCTAATGTCATTATGGGCCTAATATTTCCACGGAAAAGAAGGAAATCCTGAAAAATCTTTAAATGATGCTGCCGGAGCAACAACAACAAAAAAAGTTTTGAAGTCAAAAAGTAATGTGTATCTTCGCTAAGGTGACCTTTTTTTTTTTTTTTTCAAATGTAAAAATATTACATTTTAACATTTTCAAAATTAACCCAGGGCATTAAAATCTTTGGCGCCATGGGTGTCCAAAAATAAAAAAATACTAAAAATAAATTGTGTAATTATTTTAGAAAAAACAACACCAAAAAATCTAAACGGAATCTAAATTTTCTCTGGTCTGGTTTACAAGTGGCGATGGTGTATATGTATAATACTCACTTTCTGCACTTCTGACGATTGAAGCTTAGATCAAAACCATTTAAAATATATTTATTAATTTTACATGGGCGCCCTCAGATGACTTGAGTCATGCGTCAAAGCGTTCGTAACTCTTCCACATCCTTTAGAAAGAAGCCAGACAATCTTTCTAGGTCGTGGGCTATATCATTTTGATCGGCAACCTTTCAGTCCCTGTTTGGCACCCGGGGAAAGATTCATGTTTACGCCCCTCTCAACACTGAAATTGAAATCCAATATTTTCAACAATAATATACCGGTAACATGAAAGACCATTTTGGCGCCCACACTAACCTGGCGCCCGGGGACATCTATCGCCCTCTTCTAATCCCTTTGATACGCATCTTCTGGTATAGCTATAAGTTTGCAGTGATGCAGATTGTATTGTGATAGTGAGATTGATTTCAAATTTTGATATTCAGTTCTTCGATAAATTCACATTGTGAATAAAATTTCTACATCAATCATCAATTACTAGGCTACCATACTTCATAAACATTAAAGTAACCTTAAACTTAATGATTTAACGTATTTAATATAAACAGCATACTCTGTATCGGCTATTTTGTTCTTTAATTTGTATACGTGATAAGATGGCACTTTCAATTACAAGTGTTAGTGAAGCGGTCAATTTAGCTTTTAGGGTGTTAATTCTACTGCCGCGTTTTCGTTCCAAATACCGGAAGTACCGTATGACAAAAATAAACAAATTAGGATTTTATTCACCTACTGCCCACTTGCCAACTCAAACTCTATTAACTCATCCTTAACTATCTTGAAAAAAATACACCCCAAGATAAAGCATATATGGCATTTTAGCCGCATTTTATATAGTACAATAGTATTTTTGACCAAACATATTGTCAGTAACGCCGACGACTGAGTAAGTAGTAAGACACACACAAGTTCACACAAGCCCGCCCGTGAAAGCCGTGAATTGTGAATTCTTGAAGTAACTTACACGGCTAACACGGTAACCAACTTACTCTTGCCCAGGTCACAGTTCAAAGTGGCTACGACTACTAGTCTACGGCACGGACTTTCGAACACTAGTACAAGTACCGTAATAGTTAAAGTTATTCTACAACAAATACCGGTACCCCACAGTCCACAGTCAATGGGACACCATAAGTAGACTATTCTATCTATGGTACAGTGAGTGACCCTTAGAATTTCACACACTTCTGACTTCATGATTATCTCCACCCTTCAAAGTTGTTTGAAAACGGCTGACACAGGCCTAAATCAGTGATTGACTGATTAAAGAATTAGTTTAGGCACTTTGGTATCGCCCGGAAATAACGGAAAAACGGGTGTCATAATTTTGTTGCCAAAATGGCGACCTCCACTTTTTAATTTACTGAGGTTATCGTTTGTTTGCCTTTTATATTCCATTTTTTCAATAATAATTTCTACATCCGACAATTACTTAAAGTTGACATCTTGCTTGTTCAATTGAGAATTCATGTGATTTTTTTTTTTTTCGAGGTTAAAGCTTTGAACAACGCAGATGAAAATAGGTGAACTTCACTGATCAATAACTTTTTTTCTTAAAAGCGCCGTTTTATATTTTAACAAAGTTTAATTTAATTTATAAGGTCATTTATAACATATCCAAAATTCACGAGTGTAGACCATATTCAGGCTTAAAAAACGAAATTCTAAGAAGTCATTTTTTAAGGCTCTGTAATTTGTCATCATGGACACCGTGAGTGACTGCATATTACCAATTATCGATAGCAGCTGTGGGTTACTTAATAATTCATTAAATTGGTTATCCAGAATATAAATGGGAAATATAACTAATAATAAATCATTTTATATAACTAAAAAATGTTTAATAACATAAATTATTATTATTGGCTTATGAAATATCAGTGGTTTTAGCGGTTGGTTGTCATGGACATGGGTGACATGGGATTGATAAGCACTTGTATTTGACTTAGACTTAGTAGGCCTAGTAAAAGAATTATTTGAGTAATTATACTATTTCAAATTCAAATGATTTAAGGAGTGGGATAAATAGCTTTTATTACAACTAATATATTTATATTGTATTAGATATATATAGATAGATATATATAGATATATATACTAATATATATGTGTGTGTATGTATATATATATATATATATTATATATATATATATATATATACACACATACACACACACACATATATATATATAATGCCTATAGGCCTAGTATCTGACTCATCTTTATTTTCGTTATTATTGTTGAATGAATATCTGTAAGTTAAAAATTTAACACCTGAACAGCAATCAAACTGAAAAACCATAGCAATAAATTCTTGTACAACACAATCACAAATGACAAATAATACTAGTCCAACTTCACAATTCATAGCTCACTAACCAAAAGAGATAAAAACATCACTTTTTTTAAATGAAATCACCTAACTTCTTACTTTTGTAAGTACCAGTATCCCAATGTTATCTGCACGAAATCAACATTTCTCACAGCACCGTCTGGTATGTGTACGCTCCCAGATGAAATGATGCTTTCTGTTGCATTAGCAGCAAAGGCGGTATGTCACATTTGGTTGCAATAGTAGAGATTGGGTGAACTTAAATAATGTCCCATGAATAGCCCTTCCTCTTCAATACTGAAATCAGAAACAATAGGCCTAGGCCATTAAAAAATTAATAATTTACATTTATCATGTCATATATTATAATGGGATACTGTGTATTTGGTACTTTTAAGTACAGGTACCATAATTCTGTAAGTGTAGTCTTAATTGTACTTTTAATGGGGCATTGTGAACTTGAGGGGTTTTTACAATTACTTTAATCAGTTAAAATTGATATTACTCTTATACTACTTATAATACATCTTTGATTTACAACCATCATTTTGTGCCTCTTATTTTCAATTAGGATTGTAGTTTGCTAACAATGTTTAAATTTTACATAACTTGACATTGTAATTTATTTTAAATTCTTAACTAATTTAATTTTTGACAGAGATACTAGCTGATTAGTTTAAGCTGTGAGCTACATAATTTGATGAGCTGATTATTCTGTAATGCACTTTTCTATTCATGGAATGTAAAAAAAAAATACATTGCCGATATATATTTGAAAAACAGGTCAGTAGCAACATGTTCACAGAATTATTTGTATAATATGAATCATGGAAATAACTCTCACATTCAACCTGAGTATGGCCATGACATTCCTCCAGATGAGGAGAGAATACCTATACAAATGATAGTTGGTTCCCATGAAAATGACCAAGGAGAAATGGAAGTTGAGTATGAGCAAGTTTATGTTGCTCGTCCTCGTTTTGGTAGATTTTATGAGCCTCAGGATGAAACTCCAGCCGCCCCACGAAATGTGGAACAAGCAAGGGGAAATATTTACTACAGAGAAGAAAAGAGATTACAAACTTTTTCTGGCCAATGGCGTGATGAATATCCAGTTGAACCTGAAGATCTAGCTCGAAATGGATTTGTTTACATGGGACCAGGGGATAAAGTAAAATGTGTGTTTTGTTTAAAAACATTGCGTGGCTGGGAACCAGGAGACACTGTCGAGAGAGAACATCAGCGACATTACCCAGATTGCCCATTTGTGCTAGGACAATGTCATAACCTAAATGTGCCCTTAACAGTGTCACGCAACGCAAGTTATGGGTAAGCTACTTTTACATAGTAAAGAATATATTTATGGTTATGAATATTTAGAGGAGAAAAATATCAAGAAGATAAAAAATTATTTTTTCAATGTGTGTGTATATATTTATATCTATGTATCTATATACCGGGTAATTAAAAAAATATTATATTTGTTGAAAAAGAAGGGGGTGGGGGATGCTCATTTACAATTGTGTAATTTTTTTTTATTGTTAATAATGACCGTTTTCTTTATCTAGGGTAAAACTAAAAGAAGAGGCCAAGCCACAAAAAAGCCAAGCTGATATGCAGGATTTCACCAGCCGGTTAGAAAGTTTCAGAATGGCACCACCTACTATCGGCTCAAAAACAAATGAGTTTGTAGATGCCGGTTTTTTTTACACTGGTAAGTATTAATCGTAAACTTCTTGTTACATTAATGAATTAATGTAAGTAGCCATTTTATATAGCATAGTCAAACATAGGTGTAAGGAATGCTAGTCCATATCCATATAACCATTATATATATATAGCATGGTGAAATCTAGGTGCAAGGAATGCTAGTCCATATTCATATAACCATTATACATATAGCATGGTCAAATCTAGGTGCAAGGAATGCTAGTCCATATCCATATAACCATTATATATATAGCATGGTCAAATCTAGGTGCAAGGAATGCTAGTCCATATCCATATAACCATTATATATATAGCATGGTGAAATCTAGGTGCAAGGAATGCTAGTCAATATCCATATAACCATTATACATATAGCATGGTGAAATCTAGGTGCAAGGAATGCTAGTCCATATCCATATGACCGTTTTATATAGGATGGTCAAATACAGGCGCAAGGAATGCTAGTCCATATCCATATAACCATTATACATATAGCATGGTGAAATCTAGGTGCACGGAATGCTAGTCCATATCCATATAAAAATTATATATATAGCATGGTGAAATCTAGGTGCAAGGAATGCTAGTCCATATCCATATGACCGTTTTATATAGGATGATCAAATATAGGTGCAAGGAATGCTAGTCCATATCCGTATGGACATTTTATATCGCATGTTCAAATATAGGGGCAAAGAATGCTAGTCCATATCCATATGACCATTTTATATAGGATGGTCAAATATAGGTGCAAGGAATGCTAGTCCATATCCATATGGCCATTTTATATAGCATGTTCAAATCTAGGTGCAAGGAATGCTAGTCCATATCCATTTGGCAATTTTATATAGCATGTTCAAATATATGTGCAAAGAATGCTAGTCCATATCCATATGACCATTTTATATAGGATGGTCAAATATAGGTGCAAGGAATGCTAGTCCATATCCATATGGCCATTTTATATAGCATGTTCAAATATAGGTGCAAGGAATGCTAGTCCATATCCATATGGCCATTTTATATAGCATGTTCAAATATAGGTGCAAGGAATGCTAGTCCATATCCATATGGCCATTTTATATAGCATGTTCAAATATAGGTGCAAGGAATGCTAGTCCATATCCATATGGCAATTTTATATAGCATATTTAAATATAGGTGCAAAGAATGCTAGTCCATATCCATATGACCATTTTATATAGGATGGTCAAATATAGGTGCAACGAATGCTAGTCCATATCCATATGGCCATTTTATATAGCATGGTCAAATCTAGGTGCAAGGAATGCTAGTCCATATCCATATGGCCATTTTATATAGCATGTTCAAATCTAGGTGCAAGGAATGCTAGTCCATATCCATTTGGCCATTTTATATAGCATGTTCAAATATATGTGCAAAGAATGCTAGTCCATATCCATATGACCATTTTATATAGGATGGTCAAATATAGGTGCAAGGAATGCTAGTCCATATCCATATGGCCATTTTATATAGCATGTTCAAATATAGGTGCAAGGAATGCTAGTCCATATCCATATGGCCATTTTATATGGCATGGTGAAATCTAGGTGCAAGGAATGCTAGTCCATATCCATATGGTCATTTTATATAGCATGTTCAAATATAGGTGCAAAGAATCTAGTCCATATCCATATAACCATTATATATATATATATATATATAGCATGGTGAAATCTAGGTGCAAGGAATGCTAGTCCATATCCATATGGCCATTTTATATAGCATGGTGAAATCTAGGTGCAAGGAATGCTAGCCCATATCCATATGGCCATTTTATATAGCATGGTCAAATCTAAATGCAAGGCGGGACATATTGTTTGTTATAGTTACAATTTTGTAAATAAAATTATGTACTTAAAGGTCCTAAGCTGATATACTGTTTATTCATACATTAAGATAATCGTCTTTCTTTATGCCAGCTGTTCTCAACCTGTGGGTAGCAACCCCTTTGGGGGTCAAAAGATCCACACAGGGTCGCCTAAGACCTTTGGAAAAAACATATTTATGAAGTAGCAACGAAAATAATTTTATGGTTGGGGGGTCACCACAACATGAGAAACTGTATGAAAGGGTCGCTGCATTAGGAAGGTTGAGAACCACTGCTTTACGCCATGCTTGGCACTTTGATAGATACCTGGTATAAAGTTGTAAACTGTTTTAAGCATGCTTATATTATGATTGTGATTAAACAATTAAAATTGTATACCGGTATATAATTAGTAACATACAATGATTATTTATATTCTATAGGTAATAACGATGTAGTCAAATGCTATGCCTGTGGGCAAGAAAAGGGAGGATGGACGTCCCAGGATGAACCCTTGCTTGTCCATGCAAGACTGAGTCCCAACTGTCCTTTCATTAAAAAGACCCTTGCTCCTAAATTGTCACAAGGTGCATCTGCGAACACTTTTCAGAATCAGGCTTCAGCCAGCAATCACTACAGTAATCCACATCCAGTGGCAGAGCAGTCACAGGGCAGTTATAAAACTCAGTCTACACTGGTTCAACAAGCTGCTGGCACTTACCAGAAGGCTCAGATTTATCCACCCCAACAGGTACTTTTTATGTAATTAGCAACAGCCAAAAAAAAAAAAATCCCGAACATCATCAGGACTTAAAAAAATAGATTTATCTAAGTTAAGAAAAGCATCTTTGACCTAGTATCTATATTTTCGGCATTATTGACTGAGGACCAAGGCTTTCATTTATACATGCAGTTGTTACAGAATGATTTGACCAGGCTTTCTTTCATTCAGTAGTTGTTAAAGAATGATTTGACCCTTCTTTCAGAACTATTTTAAAGAGATAGGATGACTCGTTATGATGTGAAATCCCCTTTAACATCTCAGCTACTCCTCTGTACTAAAACTCTCAACATTTTCTTGCCACAATTTTGGTTAAGAAAAGTGATTCAGTTTTCATTTTGCCTCATTCAGCTTTGACATTCTCTTCTTCATTATTAAATTTGTAGAAAAGCACAATGACCAAATTCCAACCTGTCTGAGCTAATTTTTACATAAATCAGTCTCTCCCTACCAAACACATCAAGCGTTGATCTACTTAATTATATTACAGCAGTTTAAGTCATCACAACAAGTGTCCAGTAACGGTCCACAGTTGTCAGTTCCAGTTCAAGTATCCACAGCACAAATAGGTGAGTTAAAATCAGTGACAATAGGCATACCAGTCATGCTGCTACACACACTATTGATATTATACACACCGGTAATACCATTGATATTATATACACCATTGATATTGTACATACCGGTAATACCATTGATATTATATACACCATTGATATTGTACATACCGGTAATACCATTGATATTATATACACTATTGATATTGTACATACCGGTAATACCATTGATATTATATACACCATTGATATTGTACATACCGGTAATACCATTGATATTATATATACCATTGATATTGTACATACCGGTAATACCATTGATATTATATATACCATTGATATTGTACACACCGGTAATACCATTGATATTATATACACCATTGATATTGTACATACCGGTAATACCATTGATATTATATACACCATTGATATTGTACACACCGGTAATACCATTGATATTATATATACCATTGATATTGTACATACCGGTAATACCATTGATATTATATACACCATTGATATTGTACACACCGGTAATACCATTGATATTATATACACCATTGATATTGTACATACCGGTAATACCATTGATATTATATATACCATTGATATTGTACACACCGGTAATACCATTGATATTATACACACCATTGATATTGTACATACCGGTAATACCATTGATATTATATACACCATTGATATTGTACATACCGGTAATACCATTGATATTATATACACCATTGATATTGTACACACCGGTAATACCATTGATATTATGTATACCATTCATATTATACATACCAGTAATATCGTTGATATTATAATTATATATGCCATTCATATTATACATACCAGTAATATCGTTGATATTATAATTATATATACCATTCATATTATACATACCAGTAATATCGTTGATATTATAATTATATATGCCATTCATATTATACATATCAGTAATACCAGTGATATGATGCAGACCAGCTTATTATACTTTCCAGTACCAGTGATATTATACACACCTTTAATATTATACATACTGGTACCGATATTAAAATATTATAATAATATTATCATACATTGCTTTATTGTATTAGAGTTTATTTTTTCAGTGTTATTTTCTCATTCTTAGGTCCATGTCCCTTAAATAGTCATGCTAACTGATCTTCCTTATATATCTAAAGCACCCTTAAAAAAAAATATTTCCCTTGGCTTAGTCATTTTCCATGTGTAGCTGGTACAAATAGCAGTTGGTATGAGAATGTTGCCTACAGCAGGTATAACGTTAAACTCTCCCAGAATGATAGTGTATTTGTTGAATAAAAAGCATTCTTAAATGTAAAGAACACACATAAAAAAAACTCACAAATATAACTTAAAAATACATTTTACCTTCACCAACTTTACGAAATGTCATATAGTGCAAAGATTTTTTTTTTTAAAAGCAAACTCTTTGTATCCCGTTCATTAACAGATGGCAGTTGACTATTCTAGTATTTGAATCTTCTAATCAGGGATAGGCAAATGACATTTTGCTATGACGACTGACAAATTTGTTTACCTAAATTGCCAAATTCAGTTTAAAAATATGTTAGCAAACAAAATTATAATGGCTTCTGAATTATATTTATATCTGTCTACCCTTGCTCTCATGATCCATCAGTAGAAATAGAAATACAATAAATATGAAAAACATTGGCACTTTACGTGTCTGCTCAATAACTACCATAAAAATTCAAGCCCCATATTGCATTTTCTGTTGAAGAGCAAATAAAAGTGAAATTTGTCTCTCTATAACCAACATGAAGAAGAAAAGAAAGATACTATGGGGTCTATATCCTAGTCGTGAGCAGCAGCCCAATCTTTTTACAAAACAGCCACTTTGTATCTGATGATAATTTGTTTACAAAACAGCCACTTTGCATCTGATGATAATTTGTTTACAAAACAGCCACTTTGCATCTGATGATAATTTGTTTACTAAATATCCACTGATGATATTTTGATCTATATTTGCTTATTATATTGTTTTTCCCAGAAAGTGACTTAAAGAGTCCAGCAGTGCAAGCCATAAGGCAATTTGATGAAGATGTTTCGGTAGAAGAAATAAGGACACTTTTGGAATCTATACGATTAGAAAAAGGTATTGTATTACCATCTATACGCTTTCTAAAGCCAACATTTTTGGAAAAATTACGGGAAATAGAAGGGGTGATTGCAATATGAGCGGGTCACAGGAGACTTTTTATGATTTTCTTCAGGTACCCTTTACATTCTTATTGTGGATAGCCGAGGTCCTAGTCTACCCTTTTATCTACAAGATTCGAATACAATACCAGGGGCTTTAAATACTTATAAAGTATCTACACTTACCTTAATGTACCATTTTAGAAACTCTGTTTTTAACAATTTTTAATTTCACTCACTTTGGCCATTGAATGCCACATTACTTAAAAACAAAGAGACCATAGATAGATGCGCCACTACTCAGTCTATTGTTAGCACCTGTGGAATCTCATCCTAGACATTCTTTGGGCACAGTATCCCTTACACTGGGATATTATTTTAATGGGGTCTGCTTATGAACTGGTCATACACTGTTCAGGGCTTTCCCCATCTAAAAATAAGGGAGGGGTTGGAGGTGGGCTTTAGAACAAGCTTCAACATTCATGATTTTGATTAAGGTTATTTTTATGAAGGGCATGATCAGGTTATTTTTATGAAGGGCATGATCAGGTTATTTTATGAAGGGCATGGTCAGGTTATTTTTTTATGAAGGGCATGGTCAGGTTATTTTTATGAAGGGCATGGTCGGGTTATTTTTATGAAGGGCATGGTCAGGCTATTTTTATGAAGGGCATGGTCAAGTTATATTTTTATGAAGGGCAAGGTCAGGCTATTTTTATGAAGGGCATGGTCAAGTTATATTTTTACGAAGGGCATGGTTAGGTTATATTTTTATGAAGGGCTTGGTCAGGTTATTTTTATGAAGGGCTTGGTCAGGTTATTTTTATGAAGGGCATGGTCGGGTTATTTTTATGAAGGGCATGGTCGGGTTATTTTTATGAAAGGGCATGGTCAGGTTATTTTTATGAAAGGGCATGGTCAGGTTATTTTCATGAAAGGGCATGTTCAGTTTCATTTATGTACAGGATGCACTGACCAATGAATTCATCAGGGCCCTTGTTATGTAAGTGCGTATTTTATACAAAATTAAATTCAATTTTGTAATTTCAATTTTTTTTTAAAGGATTTTGAAATTGATTTTCAAAACAGTAAAAATATATTTGTTATCTTTGACAGTATAGTAAGTTGCTAGTTAAATATTTTATCTTGTCATATCCTTTCTCAGCTTGCTTCCATCTGAGTTCACTTGTCATGCTCTTGTATTTGCCAGGTCCAGATTATCATATCAAGCTTATGGATTTGGAACAGCTCCTAGATAAACCCAAGCATTTGTAATTTCGATGTTTCCACTAGACTTCTGTGTAAAGTGGATTAGCCTATGCGTGACTGACAACAGCTGCTCTGTTTGCTGGAGATGCCACCTGAATGGCTGACATGAACGAGAAAACTCCCAATTCTAAAAATGCCATTTATTCAGCCCAAATAATATGCACATTGTCAAAAAAACAACTTTCTTTTTTCTTTGACCAACTTGCTGCTTTTTAAATGCAACTGAAAATAGATTTTGAAATTAATTGAAAATAGAAGGAAACCACAAAGTTCATTTCTTAGGAATAGTCAAGATCACATTACATCCCTGGAAACTCCTGGTTTGGTGTTCAATCTTTTGGCAAAGTTTTCAGTCTGATATTTACAGGGGTTGAAACATCTAAAAAAAAACAACTGTGTAAATGCACTGAAAATGTGATAGCTTTTAGGTCTCAGCTAAATTGCATATAAGGACTGTAGATGCCTTTCAACATGGTAACTAGCAGCAGTGAAGTCATGGCTACATCTTTGGCAAGCAAGCAGCAGCAGTAAAGTCATGGCTACATGTTTGGCAAGCAAGTGTCAAGCTGAAGCACTAAACCCAGTAAGGATGAGCATTTATGAAATTAGTGCTACCACATTCAATGGGCTACCTGCCACATCTGTAGATTGCTACCTGCAACATCTTTAGAGGGCTACCTGCCACTTCTACAAAGTGCTATCTGCCACATCTGTAGAGGGCTACCTGCCACATCTGTAGAGGGCTACCTGCCACATCTGTAGATTGCTACCTGCAACATCTTTAGAGGGCTACCTGCCACTTCTACAAAGTGCTACCTGCCACATCTGTAGAGGGCCACCTGCCACATTTGTAGATTGCTACCTGCAACATTTTTAGAGGGCTACCTGCCACATCTGCAAAGGGCTACCTGCCACTTCTGTAAAGTGCTACCTGCCACATCTGCAAAGTGCTACCTGCCACTTCTGCAAAGTGCTACCTGCCACTTTTGCAAAGTGCTGCGTGGCACTTTTGCAAAGTGCTACCTGCCACTTCTGCAAAGTGCTACCTGCCACATCTGCAAAGTGCTACCTGGCACTTCTGCAAACTGCTACCTGGCACTTTCGCAAAGCGATACCTGTCACATCTGCAAACTGCTACCTGGCACTTTTGCGAAGTGCTACCTGCCACATCTGCAAAGTGCTACCTGTCACATCTGCAAAGTGCTACCTGCCACATCTGCAAAGTGCTACCTGCCACATCTGCAAAGTGCTACCTGGCACTTTTGCGAAGTGCTACCTGCCACATCTGCAAAGTGCTACCTGTCACATCTGCAAAGTGCTACCTGCCACATCTGCAAAGTGCTACCTGCCACATCTGCAAAGTGCTACCTGCCACATCTGCAAAGTGCTACCTGGCACTTCTGCAAACTGCTACCTGGCACCTCTCCAGTGGAGCTGGCCATAACAGGAACGTTTGCACTCAATGGTCCTCCTTTCTGTCAACACTTCTGAGCATTGTTGGATGATAATATCTAATCCATTGATTTTTCATCAGTATAATCATCATTTCAGTTGGATTTAATACTTAAATTACCCCATTAACCCTTTCCGTTGCAACATATTGTATACCCTGTCCCTCGCCACTAGGTGTAGCACACCCGTACACTTGCTGTAATGGGAAAAAGTGCTTCTGGCGATTCCTGGCAACTGGCTGGGTTAAACACTTAGTCTTATATCACAGTAAACGGCTCTCTTTATGTTATTTTCTTTTTTACAAAGTGGCATAATTTAGTTGCCTTGGAACCAAACTCCCTTCACAGATCACGTTGTTTCTCCCACTGAAGCATTTGTTCTGTATATTAATGAGAAATGATGCAACAATAGCTGACTGCACCACCAGGGAAGGCGAGAAAGTAAAAGAAAACTAATGGCAAGGTACTGATGCGATCTAAATGAAAGCTTTTATTGGTTGTCTACTACACACGCTCTTCACCTCAACAGCATTTCAGTGGAATTTTTATTCAGCCCTGTTGATGGAAATCCTCTTTAGGGCCGAATTTTCAATTAAGAGATTCAGCAATCTTCTGATTCTTATTGGCTTTGACAACAAGGATACTAGACCAATCATTTCTGGCGCATGACATCTTTGCTCCTATAAGAGATGTATGAGAAGCATTTCTGAGTAATTTAGCAAGTTACTTTGTTCCTGGAGAGAACATCACAGTAGGTGAGCAACCGGTTGGTTTCAGAGATTGGTGCAGATTTATTTAATGTATGTCAAGACTGTGATTTATCTCACAACGGACTTCCATGGCTGAAATATTGAAATATTGGATTGTTGTGTTCGTAAAGCTTTTAAATGGTACCAATGGGGTAAAAAGTAAACATACTGTTACAATTATTTATTTCTACACTAGGGGGGCCTTTCCCCTGTAGCCCATGAGGGACCTTTCCCCTATAGCCCATGAGGGACAGCTGCACTGCTCCACTTGCTTTGCTCACTTACTTTGTCTCTGTGGTTTTTGTCTTTCCCTTTATTCTGTCACACATGTATCCATTATCTATTCTGTGGTGGTCTTTTTTTCCCCAACCCTTATAGAGAATTCCTGTAGCAAAATTAAAATGCCATTAAAAAAAATGTTAATACTAAATACGTATCAGTGTACCTGTATATATCATTTTAAACGTGTGCTGCCTACATTTCCATCTTATTAAGAATCTACAAAAGATATGAACACATAAAGCAGTGTTATCCAATCCGTGGTCTGCATGTGCCCTGTGAACTGATCTTAAATGGCCTGACAGAGCTTGAGAAATTTTTATGATGTGAGTTAAAAAAAAAGTAACATTTTAGGTGAAAAATTTCATCAAACTATTGGTACATTCTTTGATTCAGTATGGTTGGGAACAATGTGCCCTTTAAGCTGTGCGGCCGCGCAGCAATCTCACATACGCCGCGCAGCAATTTTGAGTACCGCGCAGCTAATTTCCACTTAAGTGTCTGTAGGCTGAAAATTTTGCACAAAAAAAAATTGATGCTGTAAAAATTTGCAGACAACTTTATGATTTTGCACACGAACCAACAAACCTTAGAGGGAACATTGGTTGGGAACTCACTTGAGAACACATGAGATGTTGTAACATGTACATGTAGGAGGTCACAAAAGCTGAGGAGTGGGATGGCTTGACAGGTAGCAGTAATTTATGTTACACACCTCAGCAGAGCAACCATTCGGGTGACATGAAATCAGTTTCAAGCTTGTACAGAAAACTACTGGTGCCTCAAATTAAGAAATTGCAAGTTCAATTCAAAGCAAAATATCTGACAAAAGAAGTTCCACAGTTCATAAACGGTATGTTCTCATTCTTGATGAGCCGATATCGCTATTGGATATATCATTTTTTTTTTATGCATGAGGTAAGAATTATGAATAAAGTGAATAATTTTCTAAAAGGTGCCAAAAAAATGTGCAGCTCTGGGCTTTGCAGAAAAAATGTTTCTTTGGCAAGAAGATTAGAATGCACTGACGTAAGGCAGTAAGATCTCAAAATGTAATACGCGTCGATAATTTTAAATGATTAAAAAATTTTTGAAATTTATTTTCCACTGAATATAATTAGGCAATGTACTCCCATGCTATAAGTCACCTGATCTGGTAGTAGTGTAAGTCTAAAAAATTAATTTTAATTATAAGACTTTGATAAATGCATTTTAAGTGGCTGTGAAACCAGGTCATCAATTAATTAGTATTTTCCATGATGTTCACATAAACGCCTTTTTTATACCAGAGAAAAATGTAAATACCATATGCAAACTCAAAAAAAAAAAATGTTTGTTTACATGTATGGAAAAATGGGAACAAATAAATAGATGAATGCACATAATTTAAAAAAAAAAAAAATTTTGTTTTTGTAAACCTTAGTTGTTAAAAAACTTTGGTCAAGCTGAAGCTCATTTTTAACAAAAAAGTAAATGTGAAATAAACATCAGAGAAATTGTATTTTTATTTTAAGTGGCTGTGAAAACAGGTCATCAATTAATTAGTATTTTCCATGATGTTCACATAAACGACTTTTTTATACCAGAGAAAAATGTAAATACCATAAGCAAACTCAAAAAAAAAAATGTTTGTTTACATGTATGGAAAAATGGGAACAAATAAATAGATGAATGCACATAATTTAAAAAAAAAAAAAATTTTGTTGTTGTAAACCTTAGGTGTTAGAAAACTTTGGTCAAGCTGAAGCTCATTTTTAACAAAAAAGTAAATGTGAAATCAACATCAGAGAAATTGTAATTTTTTTTTTTTCATTAGTTTTTATGATTCTCACGTTTATGTGATACATTTCGTATCACAAGACAATTGCCTATCTAAATAGAGGGTTCTCGTTCCTATTCCTGTCAACTAACATGATACAGAGTGTATGCAAAAATTGTGTATTTTCCTGGCTCACCCCACTCCTTCCTTTCTGACATTTTCCTTTGCTGTTCTTGGATATTAGCTTGACACCCCCCCACCCACCCACCACATTCACAAAAAGAAAATTATATATATATTCAAGGGCTTCACTAATCATGGACGTAGCTAACCAGTGTAATTTTTTTTGGTCTTGACTTATTGTGTGAATCAGATTACACTCATCAGCATGCTAATTTTTGCATCAACAGAACATCCCTGTGCCAGAGATATCAAATGATAGTAAAGAAATGACAATTTGTTTATTTATCACTGATAGATTGTGTTAGCTATTTAATATTTTATAACAAAAACTCAATTAATATGCACATTGTAAATATACATTTGATTGTTGATTTCTATTAGATTATTCATTTTACCAGATCTGTTTTGAAATTTCTCTTGGGCTCAGACTTTTTTTAAATTAAAACTCCTACCATGGCATTTTATTGTTTTTCAATGATAACAATATTATGCCGCATCATAGTTCAATGGGGTCACTTGATTTTTTTTCAACATCCATAAGTCAATTATTGAGCAAGGAAATGAAACACAGTTTTAAAAAATTGTTCTGTATCTTGATAACGTTGTCACAGCCACGATACACAAAAAGAAGCTTTCAAAGTTCGTTTATTTTTGCTTCAGAATACACCAATAACCCAATCAGTGGGTATGTTTCAGTGTTATTAAATTGTTAGTTGAAAAATTAATGCATTTTTAAACCTTTAATAGATCCATCTATACAAGCATCATTTAATGTTAGTGCTGGCTTTAGTTTTAACAAAAATACAATAGTGCTTAAAAAAATTTTAAAATATATTTAAAAAACCAGTCTATACAAGTACGATAGTGATGAATGGGTCTCAGCTTAAAATTTTAAAAAATATATTAAAAAACCAGTCTATACAAGTACAAAACTGTTGTGTTTAACAGGGAGTGGTATCTAGTATTGTATAAACTATGCTTATGTTTACAGTTCACACTGCAGCATTGTTGCCGGCTTTTGATCTTTTTGTCATGTTTGGAAATGAACCAAATTCTATTTTCAAATTTGGCATGTGTCTTTGTTTTCTTTAGTATTGTGAATCACTTTGTAATTTTTGTAGACATGACCTATTTTGACACTGGGCAAAGACATGTATATTCTGTATACTGTATTAAAATTAAAAACATGAATAATTGATACGTTTTAATGATATGGTTAAATGTTATTATATCAATCTTGGAAGACATTAGACCAGTGGTTCTCAACCTTTCTATTGCCACGACCCTTACATACAGTTCCTCATGTTGTGGCGACCCCCAAGTACAGAATTATTTTCGTTGATTCTTCATAATTGTTGAGTATATGTATTTTCCCATTGTCTTAGGCGACCCCTGTGAAAGGGTCATCTGAGGACTGCTGTATTAGACATACAAAGTGTGATGTTTAAAATTGAATTTGCTAATGTGTGATGAAATCAAGCTGTCCTTTAAAAGTTCAATATAATTTTTTATAAACCTTCTTAGAATGCACCTCTACAACACACCCCCCCCCCCCCCTCTTTTTTTGTTGTTTGTTTGAGTTCAGGAAGAATTATTATTCCCTGTTGATTGCTGTTATTCACATATTTTGCTCACTAACATTTTGACCAGAGAATTGAACTACACACATCACAGCATATCAGAGCTGTTCCACAACATACTGCTGTGATGACTACTTTCGTAATCACCCTGAGAGGCCACCAAGGAAAGGTGTGACACTCATACAAGTGTGGTTCCCACATACTCGCGAATCAAACTCACTTCACCACACAAAATAAATCTAAAGGATTAAAAAATATCGAACTGTGATATTCATTCAAATCATTTCATGATAAGTTTACAACTGATTTCAGTAAGTTTTCCCACTAATTTTTTCTAGGCCAGTTAAATTAATAATATGCAGGTCATTTGAAAAGTACAATTGCTTGAAGTGTTTGAAAACAGAAGCATTAAAATGATCATGCAGGCTTTCAACAGACCTCAAACACTGTATACAAAGAACACATGAAATTCATCAAACAATTTATTCCCTGTATGTACTTGTTTTGTTTGCTCTGTGCTTCAATGCAATATAAACTTGTGTTTCAATTGTAAATACTTTAAAATGCTGATTGTCTTTCTAAATACCCGAATAATCTTAATGTATTTTTTATTTAAAAAAAAAAAAGATGTATTTAGTTTTGTTTTCAAACTTTGACTATGAGATTCACCATATTTTGATTTATCAAGTGTTTAACTTGTTTTTAAAGACTTTCTTTATACTCACATTTCCATCTTGTTGTCAAATCCTAATTTTTGTGTTGTTGTCACACCTGACTGGACTCGCATCGCTCTGTTAATCATCTGTATGGTGGGCTTCATTCAGAAGGTGGGAGATAGGGTGGGTAGCCAAGCTCAGCATGGCATAAAGTAATAATTCTACCATTGTGGATAATTTAAAGAATTCAATTTTGATATTAAAAAGTAGGTGATGAAAAATTAATTGAAATTTTTTATTAAAATAAAAAAATTCGAGTTTAAACGCACTAAAAAGTAGAGAATATTTTAAAATATCGTATAATGTATTACGCAAAGAAAGTGTGTGCAGAAAATATTTTCAAAAATTAATAAAATTAAAACATATTTGTTGGAAAAGTCTGTAACACAACATAATCTGTTAAAACCCGGCCCCACTTTAATTCATTACCGTATCTGAGCCTGAGATCTTTAACAATACAAAAAATAATTTGTGTTGTTAACTCCCCTTCACTAATAAAATAACAAAGACAAAAAAAAAAAAACAAAAAAAAAACTTGACCAACTCCTTCGAGATGTTAAAAAAAAAAAAAAAAAAAAAAAAAAAATAATTTGTGTTGTTAACTCCCCTTAACAAAAAAAAAAAAAAAAAAAAAAAAAAAAAAACAAAAAAAAGACTTGACCAACTCCTTCGAGTTGTTAAAAAAAAAAAAAAAAAATTATATTACTAACTTATATGAAAACATAGTGGCGATATGGTTCTCTTTGAATTTACTTTGTCTAGGTTGTATCTTTTTAGTAGGTCTTTTCCTAATCCTTTTGTAAATTGTTTTTAGCTTTTAGAAAAGGGTAGAGGTATTCTCATGGGATGAAGTGGTTGGTATTGTCATGAAATAAACACTTGTAGTTCTTTTGACAATATCTGTGTATGTGAGAGCAAAGTCTGAGTCTTGACAGCAGCTCAGAGCTGCCATACAAGCCCATCTGTACAGTTTACGGTCTACCCGTAAGATCTACGCGCTTGACGTACATTTGGACGGGCTTTAAACGTTTGTTCCGAGTTGTACTGCCGGACAGGATTCTGTGCGGTGTGGTGTTTTCGCTGGATTTAGAAAAGAGAAATCTTTTTGCACTCGTCAGTGACGCAACACGATTGAACTGGCAGTGCCCAACAATTGGAACACTCTTCCTATCGCTATCAGAAACAGCCAGACACTGGAGTCTTTCAAAACTGATTTGAAGACTTATCTTTTTCGCTAACACCTGCTGGGGTGATGTTGTCTATCTAGCTATTATCTTTTAGATGTATATTTGCCTGTGTTGTTTATGGTTGCAAGGTATGAAAGACTTAGAATGGGTATATTTGTACCGTATGTAGTTTTGTAATGTTGAATTGTGTACTTCAGTGTGGTATGTAACGCGCTTTGAGCCTTTGGGGATGATTTGTATTCTATCGAAATTTAGGACGGAGCACGGTTTCGTCGACACCATTCATGATTAGTACTACATTCTTGTTCGATGGAGACCAGTCATGATTAGTACTACATTCTTGTTCGATGGAGACCAGTCATGATTAGTACTACATTCTTGTTCGATGGAGACCAGTCATGATTAGTACTACATTCTTGTTCGATGGAGACCAGTCATGATTAGTACTACATTCTTGTTCGATGGAGACCAGTAATGATTAGTACTACATTCTTGTTCGATGGAGACCAGTCATGATTAGTACTACATTCTTGTTCGATAGAGACCAGTCATGATTAGTAATGCAGCCCCAGTGCGTTGACAGCCGTATTTATAACAGTTGACGGTAACCTTCTTAACTTTGCGAAGACGCAAAAAAATGTCTTTCCCTTCATTAATTTAAAACGGGAACCTTTAAGCTAGCATAATTTTACGATAATTAAGTGAAGAATTAGTCTAATTGCGCAATCTCTAAATTGATATCAAATTCGTCATCTATAATGTAAAGTAATAACAAAAGTGCCATCAACCGCTGTAAATAACTCAAAATCTGACGACAATCGTACTTAAAAAGCAGATGCGATACATCCAAATGTAAACATGCTCAAATGCGCGCGCAGCGAAGTGGAGATTATTAAATGATGAAAAAGTAATAAATTATTTTACCGGTAGTTTCGAATTTTCCTTTTTATTGACGGGTTTTCACGCTGTTGTACAGTTTTTTGGTTGACTTTTGTACAGTTTTTATCGCAACACGTTGGCATGTCGGCAGCTGCTTTCAAGACCATCTCTATGGGTTTAACCGTGTTTTTTCCACCGCCCTGTATGAAAATGCCACGCCCTCCCTCTTACTGCCACACCCCTCTCATAATTAGGATGATAAAAGAACTTGCATTCAACATTAAACTATCGTTTTAATTTTTAACATTTGTTTTTTCTTTTTGTCTGTTTGATTTCAAATAAATTGTTTGCCTTCACCCCCCTTAAAAATGTGTCCGCCTGGTCTTGCCTCATGGTAGAAGCGCCCCTGGCTGCATTGTGATTATTTTTAAAAAATAGTGTAGATTTTGTTCTGCCGGTATCCATGGTGTTCTGAATGCGAGCATTGTAGTAAGCCCTCCTTTTTTTTTTTTTTTTTTTTTCTGTATAGTGTCAACACATTTTAGATATAAAACACATTTTAGATATACAACAAATTTTAGATAAACAACACATTTTAATAGATATACAACACATGTTAGATATACAACACATTTTAGATATACAACACATTTTAGATATACAACACATTTTAGATATACAACACATTTTAGATATACAACACATTTTAGATATACAACACATTTTAGATATACAACACATTTTAGATATACAACACATGTTAGATATACAAAACATTTTAGACATACAACACATTTTAGACATACAACACATTTTAGATATACAACACATTTTAGATATACAACACATTTTAGACATACAACACATTTTAGACATACAACACATTTAGACATACAACATATTTTAGATATACAACACATTTTAGATATACAACACATTTTAGATATACAACACATTTTAGACATACAACACAATTTAGACATACAACACATTTTAGACATACAACACATTTTAGACATACAACACATTTTAGATATACAACACATTTTAGATATACAACACATTTTAGATATACAACACATTTTAGATATACAACACATGTTAGATATACAACACATGTTAGATATACAACACATTTTAGATATACAACACATGTTAGATATACAACACATGTTAGATATACAACACATGTTAGATATACAACACATGTTAGATATACAACACATGTTAGATATACAACACATTTTAGATATACAACACATGTTAGATATACAACACATGTTAGATATACAACACATTTTAGATATACAACACATGTTAGATATACAACACATTTTAGATATACAACACATGTTAGATATACAACACATTTTAGATATACAACACATGTTAGATATACAACACATGTTAGATATACAACACATTTTAGATATACAACACATTTTAGATATACAACACATTTTAGATATACAATACATTTTAGATATACAACACATGTTAGATATACAACACATGTTAGATATACAACACATTTTAGATATACAACACATTTTAGATATACAACACATTTTAGATATACAACACATTTTAGATATACAACACATTTTAGATATACAACACATTTTTACTTTAATTTTATATTTCTAACCTTTTTTTTCTATTTAAAATGAGTAATTAAAGATTATTATACAAAAATATTCTGGCTTACATTTATTTTGAAAGAAATACATACTTTTTGTTATAAGTATGACATATTCATTTTTAGAGAATATTTTAGAAGGGATAACAATGAATAAAGAAATGATTTAAAAAAACAAAAAACAACACATATCTAAGCTGAGAGAAATGTTTCAAGGTACCGGAAGTAAATCTTTTTTAAAGAATTTAAAAGAGCTAAAATGCTTTTAGTATAGTTAACTTTTTGAATGAAATATATTTATTTAGCGTTGAAAACGTAAACTGGGGGTGGGTGTTCTAGTAGTCCAGAAATGGCGCAAGGATTTCCCGGTAAGAATAAAAAATTTTAAAATAAATTTTAGACTAAGTAACTTTAGAAACTGTGATTGCGAAAAGTTGTAGCCCATTTCTAAAAAAAAATAAAAATATTTTTATTAGACGAGTATATAAACAATGTTTGCAGCACCAGGCAGACAAGACACTTGGGTTCTTCAGACGAAATCTAAAGATCGGAAACTCCATTGTGAAAGAAAGAGCCCATAAAGCTTTTGTCCGGCCGCTTTTAGATTACACATCTTCAGTCTGGGACCCATTTTCACAGAAGAGCATCGACAGGTTGTAAGGGTCCAGCGACGGGCAGCGCGCTTTGTCCTGAACCGCTAGAGGAATACCTCTAGTGTTGGTAGCATGCTGGAAACACTAGGCTGGTCACCATTGGAGGAACGACGACGACTATCCAGGCTCTCCATGATGTACAAGATAAATAATGGACTGGTCCACTGCTCCAGCATTAAACAGAAACTTGTCCCTCCCCCCATAGACAGCGACGAGGTCATGAAAGCCAGTTCCAGCACATACCAGCAAGAAGCCAGTACAGGAACTGCTTATTCCTGCCAGAAACAATCAGGGACTGGAATAAGCTTCCAAAAGGAACAATTAAGGCGAAAACAGTTTAAACATTTGCGTCTATTGCCTCGGGCCATCCAACCCCCTGTTCATGATACCCTCACTGAGTGGCCCTTACAACCAGTGAACTATCCTCTTCAACGCCAGGCACAGAAACATTACAAATCCCCTCTACATGCATAGGAGCCAATATGATCAATAATTTGATCGTGGGCCTTAATATATAGAATAAGAAGTTGTTAATTATCTTAGCGATAAAATCAGATGGTGGCTCAATTAGATAGGTCTAAGATTTCTCTCCCGGGATCCCACCCGATTTTCATTAAACACAAATTTTCCCATCGGGGGTATAAACCTTTAGAATACAATTTTTTTCTTGCATTAAAAAAAATAATAATAATAAATTGGTATATTTACATTTAACAAATTTTCTCTATGACCTGTGAAATCTAGTTAACTATCCTGAATTGCTAAGCTCAAATGTTCTAGTACACAGGTTCTCAAGCGTTTTCAAATCACAACCACATTCATATAGCGCCTTAACCACGATATATTGGGAAAGGGGCTATTAATAGGGTAACTTCTTGCAAAGGAAACCATTTTAAAATGTAATTTTCGATTGCACTAGAATTGGCGACATAGGCCTATTTAATGCTTTGACTGAAATTGTAACTCATACTTTAAGACATCAATTAATAAAAGAAAACTATTAAAAAAAAAAAAAGAAATCCCTCCATCTCTTGTAGTCTATTGTTTCATCTGGCCCCCCCCCCCCCCCCCATAAACCCTTGTGAAAAAAAAAAAAAGAAATCCCCCCATCTCTTTTATATTTTTGTTTTCTCTTGCCCCCCCCCCCCCCCACGTAAATCCTTGTGCATCCTCCTATGGATGGGACATGCGTGATCTTCTAGTTCAGCGGTTTAAGCCTGTGATGCGCATACCCCTGTTGGTACACAGCATACTACCCGGAAAAAGGGGGGGGGTGGAACCGTTCGTCAAAAAGCAGGCATGTTTCAATATTTAGCCGTATATATTCCGAACACACGTCCACACAAATACTTTTTGGTTAAAATTTAAAATGAGACTACTGTATTTTTGTTTCCAAGTCAGATGTTTATTTTTTAGATTCCTTTTACCGGAGACCATTTTATAGCCTATATTTAATGAAAAGTCTAATAAAGTGTTGCGCGAGGAAAAAAATACAATTCATGAATGCTGCGGCTTTTCGGACCCGGGTCCGAGAAGTGAGAGTTTGAGTTGATGAAAAAAATGTTTAAAAATTATTGTAAGGTTTGTAAGACAAAATTTGGTATCATCCGAATTGCATTTAGTCAAAATGGAACCGGAAACGCATCGCCGCTATTCGGACCCGGGTCCCATTAGTCTAAATGCTGTTCGGATGTCATTTGTGGTAGTAATTTATTTTAGTTAAACTGAAGAAGTAAGTTTACAAACATATAGTCCATTCAATTATCTTTCATTTGATACAAAATTTTGTCTTACAATCTAACAATAATATATATATATATATATATATATATATATATATATATATATATATTATTTTAATCCCAACCTCTCACTTTTCGGAAACCGCGTCTGAATAGGCACTGAAATAACTAAGTTTTTCTGGTAACTTATTTAGCTTACCGTTAATGCAACTATTCATACTTTCTCCTGCAGGGCTAGTGGCGTGTTTTACACATTTCTGCTTTATGTGGCCAGTGAAATATTTAAAAAATAAATCAGCTTTACTGATTGTTGTATTGCTTTATTAGTATTATTATTATTATTATTATTTTTTTTTATATAGTTTTTTATGCGAGTGTATTATTGGTTGCTGAATTACTTGTATTGAAATGGCGCCTAATGCACTTCCCAATAGGTTTTGTCAATTAATGGCGGGAATCTATTAATGGAACATCCGGGCTTATAGTCTGGCCAATCTCATTAAGATATTAATAAAACGGCCTTGTATTCCGATTGTTCATTCTCTCAACTGCTGCGCGGTACTTCGCCATTAATGTAAGCCTTAACCTAGGCCAGTGGTTGGCAAACACATCAGTCAAAAGAACCAAAAATCAGCATTAAAAAAAAATTTCTGAGCCAAATTTTTTTTCAAGAACCTATCCAGAACCATGTTTTTCGGGGTCATACCCGATTTGCGGCCGACTGGCCGAGCCGCACTCAGGTCGCTAGCGAGCCGCGGTTTGCCGACCAATGACCTAGACGAAATTGTGTTTACTACTTTATTTTACGAAAGATTTTACAATCAGATTGTTACTGCTATATACATATGCTGAAATACATTGTTAGAAGCTGTATTTTACGAAAATATTGTTTAAACATACTAATAATACGTAATACGATGGGACATGACAAGCCCTATAGAGCTCGAGCATTCTAAAATGTTAGAGAGATTTTAGAGAGTATTTTCAAAGTAACTTAATTCGCTACTTTTCCTCCTCGTTCTTAGTATGAATAAAGTGTGTATTGGCAGTGTCATGAAAGTGGTGTTTACTTGCGTCTGATTACTTGACTTAACGATCACAGCCTGGTTACCCGCGCTCAGCTTAACATGATACCAATGTCCAGAAATACTAGCAAACTGTTTCAAATGAGCCGACCTTCCGTAGCATGGTTACGCCGCTGTCAGGTGCATGAGGGTGGGGCTGAGTTGGGTGGGGGTGGGTGGAGGTGTTAAGTTCCATTTTAATTCAGACGAGAAATCATTAGTTGCTCATACTCATCCACCCTCTCCAAATAATAATAATAATAATAATATCTTCAAACATTCGTTTTATAAAATCCCTTCATTAGTGTGTCATTCGACTCATTGTTAAGCCCTATTCCCACGCGACGTCCACACGTTGGTCGGTCATGATGAGTGTGTTGCCCTACAGAACAACGAGATGATCGTCATTGATGAAAAATAGTAACGGTTAGCGCAGTTTGACGTATGGTTAGTAAAATGGGGCCGGGGGGGGGGGAGAGATTTTATGCAATGGCTTTAGATGTTTTATAGCCCGTGTGTTGACATGATTTCGGTTTACCTTGCACCGTGCAGAGCCGTAGCTTCCATCCCTTATCTCTCGTGTTAACTGCGAACACCAATTAATTGTCGTTGTGTTGGCGGGTCATCGTCATCAAGCCACTGCTGCTCTTGAACTTACTGGAAGGTTCTAAGTGCAGATGGATGAGTCTCACTTGTTCGTCTAGACCGTGGGAGGGGTCGGGAACCTAGGGCTCGCGAGCCAGATGTAGCTCTATTGATGGCTGCATCTGGCTCGCAGACAAATGTTCGATTATTTTTTTTAAAAAGTCGCATTAATGGTTAGAAATACTCATTTTTGATTAGGAACAGCATAATCATAACAATGTTATTAAAAAGAATTCAGAGACATAATTATTGCATCTTTAGAGTTGAAATTACACAAAATGCACACATTTACTTGAATTTTTAGTTTTAAACATGATTTATGGCTCTCACAAAATTACTTTTCAAAATATGTGGTGTCCATGGCTCTCTCAGACAAAAAGGTTCCCGACCCCTGGTCTAGACTAAATGTTCGGTTCTAGAAACGCATCCGCTTCTTAGACCATAAATAAGACGGTCGGCTGTGACAGTTCCTTATGTATTGACCTACAAGACTTACGCGTTTCCTGTTTGTGTGGGTGCATTGATATATTTACCTTTCTATCGTTATACGCATGCGCGAGCTGTAAGGTCATTAGTAGTGGAGAGTTTTGTTACCATCCCTCTCTTTAATGTTGTTTTTTATATCGGCACCGGAAGTGCAGTAATATTAAATACGTTTTTCATTGCAATGAGTTGCACGAGTGGTGGTAAGCTCCCTTTTGTTAGTTGTGTGCTGTTGGTTCACGAGCCATTTTGAATCAAAATCGAACACGTTAAAAGCTAATTGTGGTACATAACAAAGTGTCATAATCCATATGACCATTACATTGACAATATGGACTTTCGTTCCAAAGCTCGATAAATTATCCAGCCGTTGGACTTACACAGGTAGTTATGACGTAACTAAAAGGAGGTGAATTAGCGACTCTTTTAACTTGTTGATTTAATCAAATGTATTGCGCAAAAATAGATATATCAGATATGCTGGTATTATTATAATGAGAATGACCCCCGTCCATATAATGAGAATGATCCCCTTCCATATAATGAGAATGACCCCCGTCCATATAATGAGAATGACCACCTTCCATATAATGAGAATGACCCCCGGCCTTATAATGAGAATGACCCCCGGCCATATAATGAGAATGACCACCTTCCATATAATGAGAATGACCCCCGGCCTTATAATGAGAATGACCCCCGGCCATATAATGAGAATGACCACCTTCCATATAATGAGAATGACCCCCGGCCTTATAATGAGAATGACCCCCGGCCATATAATGAGAATGACCACCTTCCATATAATGAGAATGACCCCCGGCCTTATAATGAGAATGACCCCCGGCCATATAATGAGAATGACCACCTTCCATATAATGAGAATGACCCCCGGCCTTATAATGAGAATGACCCCCGGCCATATAATGAGAATGACCACCTTCCATATAATGAGAATGACCCCCGGCCTTATAATGAGAATGACCCCCGGCCATATAATGAGAATGACCACCTTCCATATAATGAGAATGACCCCCGGCCTTATAATGAGAATGACCCCCGGCCATATAATGAGAATGACCACCTTCCATATAATGAGAATGACCCCCGGCCTTATAATGAGAATGNGAGTAAAGCAGACTACAGTACGTCACCGAGTAAAGCAGACTACAGTACGTCACCGAGGAAAGCAGACTACAGTACGTCACCGAGTAAAGCAGACTACAGTACGTCACCGAGTAAAGCAGACTACAGTGCGTCACCGTGTAAAGCAGACTATAGTACGTCACCGAGTAAAGCAGACTACAGTACGTCACCGAGTAAAGCAGACTACAGTACGTCACCGAGGAAAGCAGACTACAGTACGTGACCGAGGAAAGAAGCATTAGGCGTTAGACATTAGATGAAGCCAGAAACTAAGGATACCGGGAAAAAAAGCAATACCATGAAGCTACAATGCTAAAATAATAAAAGTCGTTCTCAAATAGGGTGGGGGTTGGTGCACGCATCTGGTACCGGAACTATAACAAAAACTCAAATCTGTCTACAGCGGCGTGTGTATACACTCTTTGTAAAACTTGAAATGTCTCAAAAGAAACAAAATTACTGAAGCCAACTGCCTCAATAACAAAGGAAGCTATTAATAGCAAATATAAAATATACAATCAGACCAATAAATTCCTCCGTATCATATGGACTTCGGCTCCGGCGAGAGTCTGTAATAACAAAAATTTACTGCTTATCGTATAAATCTCTTCATTGGTGCATGTAGGATTGCATCACGTATTGTTGGTTTTTTTTAATCAATCTTTTTTGAAGAAATTCCCCACCTTTTTTCCCCTTCCTCCGGGCAGATGCTGACTACCTTTGTCCCATAGTGGACTGCTCCAGTGCATCTCGTTCGTGTTTGGTTGGGTAAAACCTAAAATTAAAATCAAATTGGAAAAAAACAAAATTGATCTACGCCAATGGCTACCTAAACACTATTCTGGGATTCAGCATAAAAGTAAGGGTGACTGCCACTTTTCGGTATTTTGACCCCTGAATTCAAAGTTGAAAGGTTAAATTTTCTCCAAATCACAACATGGGGCTCTTTAAACTATGGGGGCCCCTGCCGCAACAAGGGTTTAGGCAGGTCCGTGCAAAAGCCGTGCATACCGAGTAAATAATCCCTCGGGGCCCGGCCCGCATGGGCGCCCCAGGGGGCGGAATTCGATACGTTTGATACAATTATTTTGAAATTTATGGGGGCCCAAAATTTGAATTTCCCTGGGGCCCAAACATACTCAGCACATCCCTGGTTGCAGGACCAACGTACGGTGCTGCGAAAAAGAGGGTAAATAGAACAACTAAAAATCCATACATAGCTTCGACCAATGACGTCACACTTTTGTTAAAACTATTTGTATTTTTGTCATCATCATTTATTGCTAAAAGGTTTTTAATGCTCATGGTTAGTTTAGATTTTTTTCACCAATCTCCTATAAACAAAAAAAAAATTAAATAAAAGGATGATTGGGAATTCTGCCAAAAACTCGTGGACTCCTTTGACCTGCTCCTGGCTGGGCACATCTGTTTAGTGGGTTACTTCATTTCTATTACAAGCAAATACTATTGAACGCATCTGACTTTCCCCCCCCCCCCCCCCTTTTTTTTTTCCTCTCCATCCCTTCCAATTATACAGGTTTTTCCCTTTGTGACTATCAACAAACATGCCACGATCTTCGGTGGGATGGGAGGTGGGACGGTGGGATGGGAGATGGGACGGGGGGGGGGTGGTGGTGCTGCCCGCAAAGTCAGGCTGAGAGACATCGCGTGAACACAAAGCGAACAAATTGCGTGCTTCATTTATCATAATCCAAAGAGTTGGCGTAAATAGGTTATTAATAAAGCAGGTATTTTGGTAACTGCGCAGTTTCCTTCTTTTGACTCATGGAGTCGGAGCTTTGTGGTGGCCATAGGAGGCGGGTTAGGGAGGTCAGGGGAGGAGGTTGTGGCACAGAAGAGAATCAAAGCAGGGCACACCCTTGCACACTGCGGATGTGGTCAGGGCAGGGGAGGGGGGGGGGGTGTTCTAAAGTTGTGTTACTATTTATCGATGCGCTGAAGATAGAGAAGCTAAGCTTACAATTTTACCGGGAATTGATCTTTGGCGCTAATTTCCATTTTTTGTTTCAACAAATATTATTTGTTCGTTGAGGCGCTAGCTATATAATAAATGTTTTAAAAAAATATAGCATTTCAACAAGCTGCCCATTGCTCTATAAATCTGAAATTCGGTGACTTGATGTTAATGTAGCCGAGACTATCAAAATTTGACGGAGCTCAGTTTGACCAATGTAGTTACATATTAAAATGTTTTTTTTGTTTTTTTTTGCAAAGTCAAATTTGCAATGATTTCTATACAGGGGCACGAATTTATAAAAATCCAATATTCCTATGGTATTCTCATTATGTCCCTTGAAATAATAAATTTTAAAACAGGATCTGCATAACTGATGTTAGTGTTGTTAGGGATGTTGGTGATGTTAGTAATGATAATGTTAGTGATGTTGGTGATGTTGGTGATGTTAGTAATGATAATGTTAGTGATGTTGGTGATGTTGTCGATGTTAGTAATGATAATGTTAGTGATGTTGGTGATGTTTATTCGTGATTTTTGGTGATGTTTATTGATATTTGTTAGTTATCTTTATTAATGTTAGTGATGCGGGTGAAGTTGGTGAAGTTGGTGGTGTTAGGGTTGTTAGTGATGTTGGTGATATTAGGGATGTTGGAAAAAAAAAAAAAAGAACAAAAGTGTTCATCTTTACTTGGCATTTTGTTAGCGATGTGGCGAGAGTTAAAAAAACATAAAATAATAATATGATTTTCTGACAGAGAGTGTACGAATGATATGTAACTTGTCATACGCCATGGTTAAGTTCTTTTTTCATTCTTTCTTTCCTTGTGAATTTGTCACTCCCTTCGTCGTGGAAGGCATTGGGCCGACACGTTTGTTGTTGCGTGGGGTATCCTCATTATCGTTTTACAAGGCTCCACATGCAGCACAGCATACTTCTTATGCTCTGATAAGAAAGACTGGCGAAAAGTAGGAATGGTGATATCGTATTCACGAACGTTGTGGTATACATCAGCATCGCGGTAAGACCGAGTTAAATGTTGATGAGCTGGGAGAGGTGATAACCTCCTGAGATGGGTTGACCATAGCATCCAATGAAATTTCGGTACTTCAAGTTCAATTCACCGCAAAAATTCTTATTATTCACACTTCAAATAAAATAAATATTCTTTTCAATAAAAACGTTTAATTCAACGCAAAAATTATTGTACATGATTCATTATTTCACATGTCCATTAAAAGACTTCCAATAAAACAAATGTTCTTTTGCATTAAAACATATTTACTTCTTTGAAAGTCATCTGCTACTGCGGTGGCCATATTTGTAAAAATATCGTCTAGAGTGGCGTTGAATACATTCAAACCATTTGCTTGAACACGTCGACGCAAAAAGAACCCACACACATGTAAGAAGCAAGCAAATGTCTGTGTGTGTGCCCTTGTTTTTCGCTTTTGCCAAATTTCCACGTTTGTTCGATGCCTTGAGTATTGGCATACCGTTAACTTTGTGGTTGTTAGCACATCGTCTGACAGCATGTATAATACCGTGTTGTTGTAGAAACAAAATACAACTGACTTCATTGTGAACTAATGCCAAGAATTCGTGGTGTCTACAGACACATTTGTATTTATTTTACCGGATATGACTGCATAGAAATAGAATAGCAGTAATTATAATTTTTGGCGGTGAATTAAAATTGAAGTACCGAACTTTCCTCAAATTGGTGGTCCACTGACCGCACCGGTCCACGGTCCACACAACATGAATATTTATTTTAAAAAAATAAAATATTATTAATAAATGTAGCTGGTCGCTGGTGACATTTGGAAACTTGTCCGCTGGTCCGCTTACCTTAAACGTTTGGGAGACGCTGGCCTAACTCCGAAGCTGAGAAGCTATAAATAAGTTTGATGATGTAGAAAGAAAAGCATTGTATTTGTATGCTACTAACAGCGACCGTGCTTTGTGAAAATACCATGACCAGTGTTGATTTAAAAGGAAAGGAATAGTGTGGGGCGGGAGACTTGAAAGATGTGCCAGTCTAAACAAGGCGGTCATGTCGGACAAAGAGGTACCGGTACATGACATGATGTCACGTGCTTGACAAAATGGGTTTAATCAGAAGTGCGCAGTAAGATGATGGTGACTCTGGTCTGGTTTTTGTCTGATACCTTTTTGTTGGGGGGGGGGGGGGGTTTTTTTTGGTCGCAACCATACATATGTTTTTTTTTTTTTCAGACCCACAGACATGTTTTTTGGTCGCAACCATCAATATTTTTTTTTTTGTTCAAAACCACAGACATTTTTTTTATACATATGTTCTTTTTTGGTCAGAACCACAGACATGTTTTTTGGTCGCAACCATACATATGTTCTTTTTTGGTCAGAACCACAGACATGTTTTTTGGTCGCAACCATACATATGTTCTTTTTTGGTCAGAACCACAGACATGTTTTTTGGTCGCAACCATACATATGTTCTTTTTTGGTCAGAACCACAGACATGTTTTTTGGTCGCAACCATACATATGTTCTTTTTTGGTCGGAACCATATACATGTTTTTTGGTCGCAACCATACATATGTTCTTTTTTGGTCAGAACCACATACATGTTTTTTGGTCGGAACCATATACATGTTTTGTAGTTTTTTATTTTGGTCGGAGCCGTATAAATATTTTTTCTTGTGGTCGGAACCATGTACATTTTTTTGTTTTCTGAACCATATGTATGTTGTTGTTGTTGTTTGTTTTTTTTGGTCAGACCCATATACGTGTTGCTTTCTTTCTGGACAAAAGATTATAATTAATGGTGGGGCAAAAATTAATTATGAAATCATTCGAAATTATTTGGTCAATCCTAAAAAACCAACACACAAGCCAGAGTTATGGTAAACAACAAACAACTAATATAAATAGCAAAACTGTTTAACAAAAATGCTCTGACCATTTCCTTGGAAACTGTGCTCATTCTCTGGAATCGGGAATTCCCAAAAATGATGAGTGTTCTTAAGTAATCACGAGTTTTGAATACGGTACTATTTTGCCGACAATTTATTTCTTGGAACTAAAATGATCTGGAGACATAATGCATGGCCGCGAGAAGCTAATTTTAAGTTTTTTTTCGTTTGTTTGTTTGTTCGTTTGTTTGTTTGTTTTTAAAGAAAGAAATGGGTGAAATCAGAGGACGCCAGCGAAAAACCCCGAATCGCGAATGCGGCCCTCCGATATCTCTCAAGCAATCCGTAATTCTATTTGGGGTTATATTTTGTTACAGGAGACATAGGGCTTAGTAATGTCTTGTGCGTTACAGCCTTACTTCCCTTATAGTTCTCTGCCCTCTTCCTTTTTTTTGTGAATTTGTGACCCTTGATTTAAATACCGTACTTTTTAGATTGCTCTACTAGAAGGGCCGAGATGGGTGCCATGTTGACCTTTAGCCCCTGACCTCAAATGCCACTAACATTCTTTGTGACATTTATACGCAATTTCAAAACCTGTATCTTATATAAATATATATATTCCCTTTTATATAAAACATATATAAAACCAAATTTTTACGAAACTAAACATTAATTTGAAAATATATCTGTCACACATGTTCGGAACAAGAAAATGTTCCACGTTAAAAAAAACATTTAAAAAATCGAATTGACATCAAGTTGCGAGGTCAAAATTTCAAACCTACAATTCAAATGGAAGTGTGGAGCATAATAGGTCATCCTGAACCGCTGGCTTGTCTTAACACTATGTCTGGCCCATTTAGTAAACCTGAAACATACGGATTGACATATGAACTTGTGTGGTCTAATTTATTTAAAAATTAATTGCCACTTCCTCCTGACTTCCATTGAACGCCACCATGCAAGCCTGCAGTAAAGCCAGCATGCAAGCCTGCAGTAAAGCCAGCATGCAAGCCTGCAGTAAAGCCAGCATGCAAGCCTGCAGTAAAACCACCATGCAAGTTTCCAGTAAAGCCACCATGCAAGCCTGCAATAAAACCACCATGCAAGCCTGCAGTAAAGCCAGCATGCAAGCCTGCAGTAAAACCACCATGCGAGTTTGCAATAAAGCCACCATGCAAGCCTGCAGTCAGGCCCACGGGTTGAATGGGAGGTTCCTCTACTGAAATCTGATCTCATCTGATGAATGGACGATGCAGCAGGCTTTTACTGAGTGGGGGGGGGGGGGGGGGGG